>OZ020193.1:29979336-30579336 GCA_963971165.1 Philopedon plagiatum | reverse complement strand
GTTGCCACTGTAGTTTTAAAAAATATATTTGACCTGTTTGGTAAAAAAAAATTATTGTCTTTTAAAACGTGGCACTGGAATAAAATTTGCTTCATAACATGCATCGCGAGATGCAAATAAAGAATTAAAAAATAAATCAACATAATGAAGTCACACTAAAGCGGATTTTCATATAGCCGAGTGTCGACTTCCTTCGTCCGAAAATTTACTTAAATAAATCTTTGAACTTCGTAATTAGAAACCACACAGTATTTATTATTATTTAGACATTATCTTCAAGCATTTTAAATACAATCATCAAGCAGGACAACAATGAATAATGCTTTCGTAACGAAGTGATACTAATAAATAATAAACAGTAACCTGTATTGTAAACCGCTAAAATATCGCAGCATCGGCATCGCCGCCTGGCTTGTCGGTGCGACCTATAAAATTGTTCACAAATCGTAGTAAATTTTAAATATTATAAAGAGTTTTCTTTCATAAAAATTCCAAATTACTGCTACATTTAGCTACTATTGCTTTAACTTAATATGTTGTGTCATTTACTACAAATTGTTGTAAAATTTACACTAAAACTTTTGCTTGCTTAAACAAAATAATCAATTAATAAAATAGTATATTTGTATTTATTTATATTAACCTATCGTTAAAGTCAGTATGAATTGTTTTTTATTCTACACTTTTCCGTGTATTTTATTTTTAAAAAAATTGTGCTTAGTAATATTTTCAGTTGTGTTTTAAAAATGTATTCAGTTTGTTATAAATTGTATAATTTTAAAGCTTATTTACTTTACAAAAAATAGAGAAATAATTCAAGTTTTTGTCTACAATTTGTTGCCAATATCATGTTTCAATTAGTATAACAAATTGTGAAAGAATTTATGATAATACTGTCTATTTTCTGCAATAAAATTTTAGTATTAACAATACTATACATATAATTTCTTTTTATAGAATCCGAATTATATTTACAAGTATTAGTTTAAAATTGTACTACAAAGACTCAAACACAACTTAATGGTACAAATTACAACTGGCAAATAAACTTTTTTGCATCCTGTGAATAAATATTTTTACAATTGTCTGAGAAAATGTTACAACTAGTACAAAATGAAAAGCACCATAATTGTTGACATTTTTGATTTTTGATTTTAAGCTGATCGAAAGATCACAGACAGACCACACAAACAAGGCGTTGATCCGATGAGTTCAGGTTTTAACGATTTTCAAACACAAAAGCAATTTCCATGCTTACCTTTATTGTTTTCCTGATCAAACTTTAAACGTGCAAGTTCTAAAATTCTTTTTCCACGACTCATTGCAATCAAAACAACAAATAAAAATTCGGGAATGTGGTGCTAAAACTATTACACGGTTTGTCGCGTAATGAGAGAAAATCTCACACGAAGTGCATCCGTCTAAATAAACTGCTGCACTACCCTAATTTGATTAGATGCGCTTTCATTCCATTGCTAGAAAGAGAGTGGGAGTAGCCAGGAAACTACCTGATCGGGCACAGGTTAGTGTTGTCTCTAAAAAAAATTGCACCAAACTAAATAATAATGTGAGAGAAAATCTCATATAGCGACTAATGCCGGGTTAAGAAAATATATTATCCGTTCATGGTTCTAAGGTATATACCAGATTCAATTGTATTTTTTAAATTATTTTATGTACCATAAAACAGTTTTTCAATTTTTCTCAGTACACACATTACAGGACATGTGGGGATTCTCAAATATGTGATTAATTTGAAATGGGGGAAGGTATTAAGTAAGTTACGCGTCTATGGTCTTCTTATATTATACAATGGGAATATGTGTCAGTGTACAGGTAATTCTGTTTTAAAAGCTATTCGTAGAAAAAGGTAGGCTGGAAACCCACAAATCTTTTAAGTAAAAGGTATAATGGATTTTAGTGAGGTGGCTTAGAGCTGTATTTCAAGATTACGGTTACCTGGCGGATAAAAGCACCAAAATTGATATGGAGGTAGCTTGGGGTATACTAATAAATGTTAGCCTAGGAGCCCTCTGGAATTTCTAAAAATTTTCATGTACGGCACTAAAATCCAAAATGGCTGACAAATACGACAAAATATCACTTTTAACACAATATATTATACTGTTAATTCTGAATTACAGCTTTAAGCCAACTAAGTACACTACACACCTATCTTAGGGTAGTCTACATATTATATAAAATACAATTAAAGATATCCATATCATTTATTACAGTAATATATAAGTCCAAATATAACGCTAAGAAGAGCTCCCAATATAAAAAAAAAATATTTATAGTTATTCAGTTAATGGAGTTCAGTATGCAACGGTTATAATAAATTACACTTGCAAATTACACTTGCACTTGCAAAGTGGTGAGCAGTCTAGATTGGCTTTCCCGCATTTGCAGTTTTTGCAGTCTCCTTTGCAGAAACATCTAATCAATTCCCTGCATGATCGGGAAACCTCTGGAATTGTCATCCAAACTGGTACCCATGACTCTGAAACCTTATTCCAAGCAAAATCCTGTGGAGAAGGAATCACTTGATGTGTTTGTGAGCTGGTCGTCCAGATACCTGCTTGATAAACTGCCCTTCGGATATGTTGAAGAAGCGCATCCTCAGTCGGTGGAAGTTTGTCCATTGCTCGATTCTTCTGACAGAAAAGCTCCTTTCTTATCTGGTTGATACTGCTGGAAGGAGTGGTTTTATCATATATAACAACAGTCAGTCGTTCCAGCTTTTTGAAGTGTTCGGAGTCGGCTTTCAGCAGTTGGAATGGATGAGTGGCCAAATACACAAATGTATCAGTGACGTCTTGAAATGCTTGCCATGCTTCCCAAATGGACTTCTTACTCTTACCTTTGAAGGCAGAGGTTGTATCGCAACCAGAGAATGAGTGGAACACAGGTAGTGCTCGTGATTTTGGCTCCCCCAGGCTTGCACAGATGGCGTTGATGTGGTAAAACCTGTAATGCTTGCCCATGCCAAAGGCCACCCAGATATCGGCCAAAGGTTGAGTAACTAGTAGATCATAGAACGTGCCAGCAAGAATGACAATCACATCTGTGTCTACAGTACGCACAAGGATACTCTTTGACCCTTGTTGTAGTGAATGGAGTACATGAACCACAAGCCTCGTGTCTGCCTCTTCATGATTGCAGTTTTCCATGGGTGTGTTCGAGCCGATTTGTGCAACTGCTTTCCCTGTTGTGACATATACATATTTGCCTGGTGGCCAGTTGAACTCTACAACCTTGGAATTCAAAAAGTTGAACAATTCCTTCTTGTTCATTGAGTCACGGAGAAAGTCCATCCAATTTCGTGGCAGTTTGGTGTTGCCAGATACTTTTCTTCGAATCCCCTCACCTCTTTTTTCCCGGGTAGACTCCTTTAAACTGTCTGGAATGTAGGTGTCCCAAACAACATCTAACCTTTGGGCATTCTCCAGCTGCTTATGAAGGTAAGGTAGAAATGTCTTATCAGCATACTGATTGAAGGTATCGACACTAGTAGTGGGCAGGCAGTGGACGATGACGGCACCGTCCAGAAATTTGGAGTCATAGGTTGAAGGGGGCTCTGATTGACCTGGCTGCTCAAGACATCGCAGTATTCCAGCCTTGTTGGTTGGCAAATGAAGCTTACCAAAGTCTGAAATGGAAGGAGGGAATGACTGTATCTCATGCGCAAAAAACTCATTCAAATCAGATTCCCTGTTCTGCATAGATATATATAGTTGGCCAAATAGTTCCACATTGTTCTGAAGCACTTTCAGCTTCTTCCCCTGCTGAGATGGTGCTTTATGCTTTGGTCTCTTGAAGAGTGCAAGAGAATTCCTCTTGATTGGGTCATGTATAGAGAGGGTGCGCTCATCAAGCACATTCTTGACAAAGTCCTGATACTGCCGCTTGCCTATGTCCACCAAAGTGCGTAAGGTTACAACCACCGACTCACTTGTGCAGTTGCGACTGTGAAGACTTACCAGATTAGGAAAATCATCCAAGAAAGGATTGCCCATTTCATTGATGGTTTTACATAGACTAACAACCTGTTGCTGAAAGTTCTTCTGCGATGAAAGTCCCTGCTCATGATGTTGGAAATTCTTGGGATTATCTGCTTCATCATTATCCGGAATGTATTCTTCTTCAAACTGTTTGATCATTCTGGCCATCTCAGGCCCTGAGAGCATCCATCGTCGGAAAGCAACAGGGTTTTCTGTGATCCCAACAACACCACCCGAACCTTTCACAATCTTGTTCTCTTGTTCGTGAGCCTGATCGAATGGTATCGCAGAAAATGTGTTGCGTGTTTTTGAAATGACCCAGTTAGAACACCGCTCAAACTGATCCTTGATAGAGTCAGGCAATGACTTCATATCCCTGATGTGGACAGGCATCCATCTTGAGTAGTTTACATGATCTAAGGCAAAGAATAGTGGTGTAAGTTCCTCTAAGACTGCAACATAAAGACTAAAGTTCTTTTCCCTGTGAGCTCTAATGAAAATGAGTATAAGGGTTTCATACTCCATGATCAAGTCCCAATACATGAAAGTTGGACTCCTTTTTCGCATGTCGTTTCTCCAGGCTATTTCAGACTCTTCATCTTTTGGGCACTCAGAGAGTAGGAAAGCTTCATGCTGGAGATTATGCATGGCCATTAAAGTGATTTGATGAGAATGTCTAGTTCGAGTTAAGTGTGCTGCCTTTAGGTAAGATTCAGCCTTGCCAGAGGATGCCACTCCTGCATCTGCAAGGGCAGTAGTCCAGCCAGATTCTTCCAAGACATCTCCCAATGTATTCCAGAGGGCCATTTCAATGTGCAGTCCACCTAGCATAACCACTTGAAGTCTCTCGCCATGAGTGTTCGCCCATTTCCACTGTACAAACTTAGCCAGGGCAAACAGAGGTTGATCAAATGTAATGACTGGTATTTGTCCTGGATTAAGAAATTGAATAGCTTGTTTAATAACATCCATGCCATGTTTAATCATTGCGGGTGTGGCGGCCTTCTCGTAGAACATAGGAAGGAGTGTAGTAAGGGCTGGAGGGTCTTTTATCGGAGGTTGCCTTGCGGCGTGATAGGCAGCCCATGTGATGTTATCGCCACTAGTGAGATTTTCTGTTTGCAGAAGTTGTAGTGCATGCTGGAGCCAGCTATATTCCTTTGATTTGGCCGCATCTAAACATTGCTCTACGGGAAACACAGAACACTGTGGTACAACAACATCAGTGATCTTCAAAGCTACCGATGGGACACAGGCATAGCTGTCAGGAAGAGAGTGATTTAAGTCTCCAGAAGGTGGAATTGTAATAGGTGGTTGGCTCTCCCCAGGTTCTGTATTTGTAGGCATCTGCAAAAGACTGATTCCAGTCCCATGGAATGAGGACAATGATGTAGTTGAGCTTGGGTTGTGGTCTAGATTGTCTAGGGCACCAACAGTAAACAACCCTTTACGGAGACAAGCAGGAGACACCCCTCCATTTTCTTCAAAGCGTTCACAGGAAGAAGTGCCGATCCAGTCTTCAATCTCTACAATCCTCTCATATGAAATACAAATGCCCATGCGATATAACTTCTGGATGAGTTTCTTACTTCTGGTAGCTGCATGAACATTGATGCCGATGTAGATCGGGAAGGGTGGCTCACGTTCCTTAGTGTGTCGTGTCTTTAGAACAGTATCAGACATTTTTTTCTTTGAGTTGTAAACGATGCACTGGCCAATGGTTAAACATGCCTGAGAGTCACGTTTGTCTTGATCTTGCAAGTTTGAACCATTCAACATCATAGAAACAAGCGACTTAAGACTTGCAGGCAGTGAGTCTTCTTGGCATTGTGCTGGGAAGCAGCCACTGAATTTGAAACCTGGGTGACTCATGATATCTTTTCTGATTATTGCTGCTGCTTTGGCCAGAATAACAGCATCTTCTGAGAAGTCTCGAATCTTCAGAGCTTCCCTCAACATATTTCTCATACCTTCATTAAATATGATTACAGTGTGTCTCCCATCAAAGTGCTCTTGGGCTTCTGGGAAATGCTCTAACAATTGATTCTTAAGTCTTGTCTTGTTGATTTGTTTCTTGATGCCCAGTTCCTCAAGACGATTTATATACATAGAGTGGATCTCAGATACTTTAAAAAGGAGAATACCAGACTTCACTGATTTACTAATGTAACTGGTAAGTTCTACGAATGACCGACACTCGTTCATTTTCTCATCTGTATTTTCTTCTTTTCTTGTCATACGAGTGAGGCTTCTGTAGTGATTTCTCAGCTGGACTAAACATGCAAGGTGGTATTTTGCCTCTATCGCTATAAGATCTCCTCCAATTATTCTTGTCATGAGGTGTGTGTCATTGAGCTGTGTGATCATGGATCGAATATTGCTGTCGGTATCAAATGTTGAAACTTCATGGAGTGGACCTTCATCTTTCCCCTTTTCGCAAAACAAGCAACTTTGAACGTCCAATGCTACGCGTTTACTAGGACGTTTCTGTTTATCAACACCAGATTGTTTTCTCTTGATTGCCTTTGCCAGCTTCGAATTATTAAACTTCAGATGACAAGATTTGTGCCATGAAGCGGAATAAGAAGCAAATTTAGTAGCAGTTTCATCAATTCCGAAAGACAGTTCAACTGGGAGAGCATCAATGCTGCGGAACTGTTCTACATTCTTCAGGAATGCTGTGTAGGCATCTGTTTTTTCACCACTTGTCCCTGGGGTCAGTAAAGGACATTTCAAGTTTTCACCAGTGTCATTCTGGCAAATCAGGCATCGATCCCAGTTCACATCCATGTTGAATTATTCTGGAAAAAATAATGGTAATTAAAATTTAGTCTGTGAGACACACTATATGAACAGAATGAAATCCAAGATAGATGTGTAGTGTACTTAGTTGGCTTAAAGCTGTAATTCAAAATTAACAGTATAATAAATTGTGGTAAAAGTGATATTTTGTCGTATTTGTCAGCCATTTTGGATTTTAGTGCCGTACATGAAAATTTTTAGAAATTCCAGAGGGCTCCTAGGCTAACATTTATTAGTATACCCTAAGGTACCTTCATACCGAATTTGGTGCTTTTATCCGCCAGGTAACGGTAATTTCGCTAAGCCACCTCACTATTTAGCGCAGGTACAGTCACAATCTATCTTGGGATTTTTTTTTATTTACCATCGTACAAAAGAATTTACGGTGTGATATGGGTATTGGTCATAAACTAAAAAAAAATATCTTTTCACCTGCACTGCCGCCGTCCCAAAATCAGATGCCGTATCTACAGAAAGTGCCAAACGGAGAAAATTAAGTTTAAAGTTTTCTTAATAGCCTTTAAGCATTTAAAATATTTTAAAGAAAGCAATTGTACTTTTTTAATTAACATCGTTTTAAAGAAATATTAATTAAGAATAAAAATACAAAAATCATCTATTTTGATAAAAAAAATCAGATACGGCATTTTTAACTACCTTTATATCTTGGTTATACTAAACACAACTGCCGCATGTGCGTGTAAGCGCTACTAATCATGCTATGCTACATAAATTTAAATGTTTATATTAGGTTTGTTCCAACACCCAATTTATGTACCGTCTCAGAACCGTCACGAAACTGTTGGGATCGATTTTGTGCGCATGCGTTAACTTTGCATGGTTTTATGACCGTGCAAAAATAGGCACACGTTGGAACGGCTTTTGAACCGATATATGAACGCGGCGCGGAAGCGTCTTGGTGAAACTAACCTTACTTTTAAATGTAAATAAGGCGGCAGGATAAAATTGCAGGTATTTATTCTCGGATAAAATATACCCTTTTATGTTCTTTGGATACAATGGAGAATAATCCAATTGTTGGTAAGCGACTATAAGAGGTATTTATTTTTTAAACTTTTGTAAATAATGCCTTTTTTACAGAATTACAAGAATATGTTGTACTTGATTCGCAAGATTTGAGGAGAGAACCATTAGTTAACCCAAATGTCCAAACAGATCTACGAATGCCAGACTATAAGTGGAGTCTAAATGCTACAAGAATTCTTATTGACTTATATGGCAAATTTAAAAAAAAAGTGGGTACTTTTGAAGTGAAGAGCACAAAGATAATGTGGATGAAAATAGCAGAAGCATTACTGAAATTAAACATACATGTTACACCAAATAACTGCATGAACCGATGGAGGGTTTTGGAGAGAAATTATAAAAAGTATGTGGACAACCAAAGTAAAACCGGTAAGTACCCACTGCACTTAGTAGCTTTTTATTTGTTTGAAGTAGGTTCAACTTTCCCTTGCGGTACGTGTTCGCTATCGGTCTAGTGGTCATATTTAGCCTTAGATGAAATTAATTTAATTAGGATTTGTTTCGAATCTAGTTTGTAATTTTGTAGGTAGAGGATATAAGTTTTTTGAATATAAGTCTGAAATGGAAGAAATTTTTGGCAAAAAACGAAATCTACATCCAGAACTGTTGCTTTCATTATAAGTTGTGAGTCTTTTAATAAATAAAACCTTCTTAAATGTATCAACCCTAGGCAACATAATAACTTTTTGCAAGTCTACAGAAAAACAAACAGTGCCATCTTCGAATTTAGTTTGGGCGTGTACTTGATACGACTCTCTGGACTCTTTGGCACGGTCAATATGTTTTTTCCAAGTAGATCATTTGTCGCAGTTCTCTTGCAAATCATCTTTTGTGTGACCATGCATATTAAATTCCTCACAATATTCACACTCCTCGTGTCCCAATGAAGCAAATGAAATATTCTTTGACTTAACACGCAAACGATAAGCTTCGTAGCTTACTTTCATGTTTGGATTTTCAGATTTAAACATGTCGAACATTACAGTAACGGAAATGTCGCTAGGAAGATACCTTCGGTTCGGTGCGTGCTCTCGTCTAAAATAGAGAAAAATATTATTGTAATTAAATTACATTACAGTTTCTTTTTAAACTTACCTGTAATGGGAAATGGATGGTTGAAAGGACTCTATGTGAGCATCTACTAAATCATAATCTATCTTCTTTTTGGCCGACTGTGTTCGCCGATCTTGTAAAGGATTTAGTTGATTTTTTGGAGTTTTTGTCAGGGTGTCATGTAAAACCCGGTCATTAGTTTTTTTAAAACCTAGTGTAGTTAGAAAGAAAGTCTTGCACACTTCCATCATTTCACCATTCCCAGCCTTTAAATTGTATTTAAAGGTGTTTTGTTTTCTTTCGCTTTCAGTAGTTCGCCGTTTAATATCAAGCCGACAGCAAGTATTTAGAATAAATGTTTTTCTCTCTTTGCTAGACAGCTTCCAAAAATTAGTATTCAAAATTTTTCTCTCATCTTCAGAAATAACCTTCGAACACTTCTTTTTACAGCTATCCATTTTACATGCAGGCAGCACCTGGTGGTTATTGATTAGTTCTTGTCTCTTTCGCCTGATTTCGTCTTGCTTAATATTTTTGTCTATTTTCCTTCGTTTTCTTGGATTTCCGCTTTTTGTAAACCCAATACCAGAGGTTCCGATGTTTTCAACTTCCTCTGTCTGTTCTGAATTATTTAGTATCACTTGATTATTTAATATTTGGCATGGTGCATTAACTTTTATAAATTCGCCGAATGTTTCGCTTGTTTGTTCCCCTTGCCTGTTACCAATACTTTGAATTAATGTTTCTTGGCACAAGACTTCAAAAGTGCTTTCTAATGGTACCAGATTAGTCACTTCGGTAAATACTTGGGGTTCCATATCCAGGATTTCAGTCATATTGTGATTAGGTATTTCATTCGACTCTGTCGGATAATTTACGGATGCCAAGGTAAAACCATCGTCAGTACTATCGAGAATGTCGAGTGCTTTGGGTACCAGAGAAAGAATCTTCTTTGTCCTACTTGACATTTTTCTAAAAATATATAAAGCATATCAAAAACTACTGCAATATTTTTAAGGATTGTTTTTTACATTTTTGCACCAAATTTATCATTGAATAAAATAAATTTATCGTCACTATTTTACTCACCAACTTTAAAATACACGTAAATATATAATTGTACAATATGTATTTTCTTTTTTATAGGTTAATACATTATTCAATTAATTGTAACTTTAACAAAATATCCTATTTTTTCCCTCCTAATATGTGGATCCCTCGTCAACCGCGGTTTTACCAACCACGGCTTTCCCTTCGTAACATAAAAAATAATTTCATACCTTGTAAAATATATTGTTTAGTGTAAGGTAAGCTTTAACATTAGTGCAAGACTAGCCTATTTAAATTTATTTAATTTATACATACCCTAAACGGTGTAAAAATCGAGAAAAAATCACAACAATATCTAACTGCACTTATTAACAAACACGTTGACACTCGCAATGCACTCTGATAATTAAGCTCAAATCGCAATGATCGGTGAATTGTGAACTATTATGGCGCGTTTTCTAGCAACAAACGCCGCATCTGACCTGTCCTAACAGAAAACGCCGTATCTACGCTGATCCGGCAGTAGATACGGCTTTTACTATTAGTACTGTGCATATACCGCATTCTTTCTTAGGAGAGATGACTAATTTTGCAGATACGTCTAAAAAATATGTCATATTTTTGGTCCTTTGGAAGCAAATACGGCGTTTCTGCATAGTTAAAAGTTTATTTAGCTGGCCACGAACCTATTAAGCCAAAAATCTCAAAATAAAATTTTTTGTACATACGGCATCTGCAGTGCACCCCTTGACGTTTTTCCAAAACTAACAATTTATTCGGTTTCATTGTTCAATTTAAACAAAGAGGGTTTTACCACATTGATATTCGATTCTTTAAACACAAAAAAATCTATACATTCAATTTTCCAAAAAAGCTTTATATTTTACAAATGTACTTAAATATTCAAACGCCGCCGATTTTTTTTGGTACAGATTCAATCTAGACAACGTTACGAAATCCAGTTAAACCTATGCAGATTTTGCAGAAAATACCTTATATATATATATATATATATATATATATATATATATATATATATATATATATATATATATATATATATATATATATATATATATATATATATATATATATATGTATATATATATATATACAAATATTCAAAACTGAAGTAGTGGGGATGCAGTCTTTATTGAAGGTGGCCTTAACTAAGGAATAAAACCCTTTTTTGATTTGTCAAGCTTTCGAGAATTTATTTTTCTCTTCTTCAGGACTTCTACAATAAAAAATTAATTTAAGTTAGTAAAATCTAACCTAGTAATCTTCATAATAAAAGAACTCACCGAAGTGGGCAGTTAAATTAAAAACAGGAATCTCCATGCGAAAATGCTGGATTTGTCTCCATTCTTTATCACACCACTACATTCCTCGGGGTGTTATGAGGAAAACCGAACGGAAAAATCCATAGGATAAATCCCGCGCTTTAGCAGGATAGACGCGACAGGAAATTGACATTTGACAGATTATGAAATTATGCCCGACATTCATGCTTAGCAACACTTGGTTAAAAGAAGACAAGTGAATACAGAGGGGTAAGAAGGAGAGAGACAACACTCATTAAGCACTGGCGCATGGTATCGGAAGGTTAGTAAAATGTTCATAGGTTGTTGAGAAGTTATTGAATCAAAAATATAATAAGTTGTTGATAAATTGGCGGAGAGTTCCAAAACTATCATAATTTAGTTAATCCTAGTAACACAGGTATAATATGTACAGAAAGGAAAGTTTTAGGCAACGTAATTACACCCTCTCAACCCAGAGCTACTACTCATCAGGGGCTGGATAATCAAGTAAACTGAGATATTTTTCTTTCTCAAGTCTTAATAAGTAACTGTAGACGGTGCTAAGTTCCGATATATCACTTTTTTTATTAAGGCAGTTAGGTTCAAGGTTGATGTGAACCATCTCAAGGAAAAGTCTTTTATAGTATGAATTTTCATTTTCTAAGATCTCAGCACCTTCCCAGTCCATTTGATGATCTTTATCAATAACATGCTCTGCCAAAGCGCAAGAATGTACACCTCGGCGGCAGTCACTTTTGTGGGAAGTAATACGGCCCTTTACATTTCTAGATGTCTGACCTATGTATGATAAGTTACAATTTTTTACAGGGGACTCTGTATACAATGCCACATTTTTCATCCCTGCTAAGAGGGGTCTTAGTTCTAGAATAAATCTGAGAAATGGTTTTTATTTGCTTTCTCGCTATTTTTATGTTAGTATGTTTAAAAACATTTATTAATTTTTCTGTTATATTGTCAATATGTGGTAATGAACAATAGAAAGTTGTTCGAGGATTGTTTTCTACTACACTATTGTTTTGTGTGTGAGAATTTGATGGATTAACAGAAATCGGTGTTTGTGATGTTAGGGACATGGGTTGTGATTGCCTTTCAAAAATGTTTTCTGGTATCTTGTACTGAGTGCTGAACAAGAATTTGTTAATAAGGTTTATTGGATAGGAATTCTCCACCAATATGCCCCTCAGTTGGTTTAAAGCTTCTTTTCTGTGTCGGGGGTGAGTGAGTTTAACTGCTCTATTTTTCATACCTAGGATTAGGTTTATTTTTGTTCTCATAGGGTGGTAAGAGAAGTAACTGACTGCCGCCGAGGTGTACATTCTTGCGCTTTGGCAGAGCATGTTATTGATAAAGATCATCAAATGGACTGGGAAGGTGCTGAGATCTTAGAAAATGAAAATTCATACTATAAAAGACTTTTCCTTGAGATGGTTCACATCAACCTTGAACCTAACTGCCTTAATAAAAAAAGTGATATATCGGAACTTAGCACCGTCTACAGTTACTTATTAAGACTTGAGAAAGAAAAATATCTCAGTTTACTTGATTATCCAGCCCCTGATGAGTAGTAGCTCTGGGTTGAGAGGGTGTAATTACGTTGCCTAAAACTTTCCTTTCTGTACATATTATACCTGTGTTACTAGGATTAACTAAATTATGATAGTTTTGGAACTCTCCGCCAATTTATCAACAACTTATTATATTTTTGATTCAATAACTTCTCAACAACCTATGAACATTTTACTAACCTTCCGATACCATGCGCCAGTGCTTAATGAGTGTTGTCTCTCTCCTTCTTACCCCTCTGTATTCACTTGTCTTCTTTTAACCAAGTGTTGCTAAGCATGAATGTCGGGCATAATTTCATAATCTGTCAAATGTCAATTTCCTGTCGCGTCTATCCTGCTAAAGCGCGGGATTTATCCTATGGATTTTTCCGTTCGGTTTTCCTCATAACACCCCGAGGAATGTAGTGGTGTGATAAAGAATGGAGACAAATCCAGCATTTTCGCATGGAGATTCCTGTTTTTAATTTAACTGCCCACTTTGGTGAGTTCTTTTATTATGAAGATTACTAGGTTAGATTTTACTAACTTAAATTAATTTTTTATTGTAGAAGTCCTGAAGAAGAGAAAAATAAATTCTCGAAAGCTTGACAAATCAAAAAAGGGTTTTATTCCTTAGTTAAGGCCACCTTCAATAAAGACTGCATCCCCACTACTTCAGTTTTGAATATTTTTTCTTAACTAGTCAGTCGCGACTACTCTCCCTTATATATATATATATATATATATATATATATATATATATATATATATATATATATATATATATATATATATATATATATATATTTATACTGGGTCTCCCAAAAGTCCCGCATAAAATTAATATCAATTAAAGGAAAAAGATCTAGGAAAAATGCTTGGACCCGTAAATTTTTATTTTTAATTGTGCATTTTTTGGCATAAAAAAATATTATACTAGAATGTGAACTCATCCCGTATCCAGTCCTAATCGATCCATGGTTTCGGTACACTCTTTCCTTTAAATAACCCCAAAGAAATTAATCCAGCGGTGTTAATAATCCAGCGGTGTTAAATCCGGCGACCTAGGTGGCCACTCAATAGTACCCCTACGACCAATCCAACGGTTTGTAAAGGTTTCATATAGAAACCTTCGGACCTCCACGCCAAAGTGTGGAGGGGCACCATCTTGTTGAAACCATAACATCTCATTTGGAATATCTGGATCCATCTGGTTAGGAAAAAGAACTGCTAATGCCGGAATTAAATCAAATGTTAAAAAATCCAAATAACGTTCAGCGGTAAGGTTCTCTTCCAAAAAATATGGTCCCAAAATTCTATTATTTATTATGCCTGCCCAGACATTAACCTTACCAGCATATTGAGTGTGCGTCTGAAGTAACCATCGCGGATTATCATGAGACCAGAATCGATAATTTTGTCTATTAACTTGCCCGTTCAGGCAAAATGTAGCTTCATCAGAAAATAAAATATTACTTGAAAAGGCATTATTAGTATCAATCCTTGCCATCATTTCTTCGCAAAATTCAAGCCGTCTATCATAGTCATCTTCTAGTAGTTCCTGTACAAGAATTTGTTTATAAGGATGTAATTTTTCGCTCTTAAAAAATCGATGTACTGTACTACAAGTATCTAACGCCAAAGTAACAACTGAAGAGTGGGGGTTTTCAGTAAGCGATAACATTAAATCGATTTTTTTATCCTCGGTTAGAACGAGTGGCCGACCGCTTCTAGGTAAATCTCTAACTGTACCATGCTCCTCAAATTTATGGAATACCCTACTTACAGTCGACTGAGTAATTTGGTTTTCTGGATACTTTTCGTTAAACAAAGTACAAACCTCAGCTTGAGTTGTTATTTTGTCCCCACACCCCAACATAATTAAAATTTCGATGCGCTGCTTTTCTGTTAACATTTTTAGGTAATTGACAAATTACTTAAGTCAAAGTCAGTATTGACATAATTAAGGACAGTTGATGACAGTAAGATACCTGATTTATTTAACATGTTCTAATAAATACAATATGAACTAAAAGTATTACCTTTAATAAAAAAACTTTAAATGTCAATATCTTGGAAACAGCTGAAAATGGGGATAGCAAGTCCTCCATAAAAAATATTTAGAATTTTTCGTAGAATTTGAAAACCTAATAAAAAATTCGGCATTTCATTTAAAAAAATTGTCAAAGACGTGACAACTGTTCTATGAGACACCCTGTATAATATTTTTTTATGTCAAAAGATGCACAATTCAAAATAAAAATTTACGGGTCCAAGCATTTTTCCTAGATCTTTTTACTTTAATTGATATTAATTTTATGCGGGACTTTTGGGAGACCCAGTATATATATATATATATATATATAACGACTGTTGATTTCCTTGGGGTAGCGGTCTCGGGCCGAAGTAAAACTCTTTTTACACAAACGCCAAGCTTTCGGAAATTTATTTTTTCCTTTTTCAAGGCTACAATAATGGAAATTATTACATGATGGCTTATATGTATGGCTTTCTTTTTATTAAAAAAAAAAAACATAAAAAGAACAACGGAAAATAGTTACATATAAAAAGGATCAGGAAGTTATGGTCAATTTCAATTTACTTACGTGCAAATTGAGTAATACTCTGGTAATATGTTTGTTTAATCGCAACGCAGTGGCTATATGTCCGCCGGCGATAGGTTACAGTTAGGCTTAAAATTCCGCCGCCAGACGGACTCATGCAAATAATAAGAACTTATCAGCCGTAAAAATTGTAGTGCGGCGGAACGCAATGGTTGATAATAATTTATTTTCCGCCTTTCGACGGATTTTACTGCATAGTAGCTAAGATCCGCCGACAAAATTTTGGCAAGCTTTATAATTTATATATCTATATAAACAAATTTACAAGTTGTTTTTCCCACAAATTTTTAGATCAGAGTTAAAAGGTGAGGTGAGGAGTTGTGAAATACGTTCTCGGACAGGTTTGCTCAGTTTTAGGTTTAAGCAGTATTTTTTCAAAATTTTGTATCTATCTTCGTTGAGTTTTTTACTGCGACTGCACGATTCGTGTTGGTATAAAATTTTATCTACACCGCATCCAACTGACATTTTATTAAATAAGATACTGATGAAACCGAAAACTGAGCAAACCTGCCCGAGAACGTTATTACTACCTGACAAAGAAGTAGACCTTCTGTGTTATTACTACCTGACAGTAAAAAACTCAACAAAGATAGATAAAAAATTCTGAAACAATACTGCTGAAACCTAAACCTGAGCAAACCTATCCGAGAACGTGTTTCACACCTCCTCACCTCACCTTTTAACGCTGATCTAAAGATTTGTGGGAAAAACAACTTGTAAATTTGGAGTGTTATTTATACAGATATATAAATTATGAAGCTTACCAAAATTTTGTCGGCGGATCTTAGCTACTATGCAGTAAAATCCGTCGAAAGGCGGAAAATGAATTATCAACCGTGCGTTCCGCCGCACTATAATTTTTACGGCGGATAAGTTGTTATTATTTGCATGAGTCCGCCTTGCGGCGGAACTCTAAGGTTAACTGTAACTTACCGCCGGCGGACGTATAGCCACTACGTTGTTTAATAAGTAAGGCATCATTAGTTACATTTTAAGTTAAAATTTTAGCTTAATTTCTTAAAATTATTAAAAATTACAAGAGCAAGGGAAAACATTTGTCAACCTGACAACATATTTGCATATACTGCTGGTTCTTATTAGTAGGTGAATTCTTTCTACCATTTTGTGCTGGTTGGTGTAATAAACTGCTAACAATTTGGGTCAATTTTCATGATCTAGGTATCTTTACTTTAAAGCTTTCTATGAATTCCGATTCATTTTTCATCACTATACTTATGTGAAATTTTTAGTTATACGGTTATGTTGGCGCTCTTGACTAGAGAACTTTTTACAATCCAATATATGGTGAAAATAGCTAAAGAAAGAAAAACCATAAGGCCTTAGAAGAACGGCGAGACGAGCAAGTAGCAAACTGTCACGTGGCTAAAGAACTCGTGAATTGTGTATTGGTTATATCGTTTTTATTGAGTAAGGTTGAGAAAAGGTATGAATAAATTACACTTAGGTTATCTCAACCATTTACTATATATATATATATATATATATATATATATATATATATATATATATATATATATATATATATATATATATATAGTAAACTAGTAAATATTGGGGTATGCAGCAAATGAAAGTGTCCTCTTTAAAGTTTAGTCCGAGCTTTCGGAAATTCTTATTTCCATCATCAGGGAATCTACAATTAATAGTTAAATGGGAGTGTGTTACATTAAACGAGCTTAAAGTAACTTACAACTTTGTTGAGGTTGTTCATCAAGATATCAATTGTAGAAACGAACATTGTCAAGATAAAAAGCCGGAATTTTGGTCCAAAACATTAGAACAAGTTAAAATTAATTTTAACAGAACACACAAACACTGATAAAATTGCTTAATTATTAGAAAAAAGGATATTAGTTATATAAAATCTTATTTTATGTTTAATCTTAGGTTTCATTTTGAATACTGTCAATGACAGGAGAAAATAATTTTTAAAATTTTTAGGGTTAGGGAACTAAATGTGTACAGTGGTTACACGAAATCAAGTTTTAGTGTGCAGTATCTTGACATCTGAGCAATAGCAAAGTTAAACCAAAGAAAAATTGAGACTATTTATATTAGAGGGTGGTTTATTATCTAGGAAAAGGAGATAAGAGTAGATTGTACTTAAATGATTGATATCTGTTTTTTTATTTATGCAGTTAGGCTGTTGTGAGATAAAGACCATCTCCAGAAAAAGCCTCCTGGTGTAGTTAGGTTCTGAGATTAAAATTTTTGTGGAATTGTAGTCCATGTTGTGATTGAATTTATTTGCATGTTCTGCTAAGGCGCATCTTTCTGGGTGAAGTCTACAGTCACTCCTGTGCGAAACAATGCGGTTAGAGATCGGTCTCGAAGTTTGACTAATGTATATTTTATCGCAGTCCGCACAAGGTATACTGTAGACTACATCAGACCTAGCTGATAAAGGGGTTTTATCTTTGCGTTTAGAGTATACAGAGCGAATTGTAAGAACTGATTTATTTGCAATTTTTATATCTTTAATTTGACTAAAGATCCTAGTCAGGCCGGGAGTGACCTCTCTAATGAAGGGTAAAGATGTGAAAATAATTTTTCTTTCTGGGTTCGTCCCAACAACACTATTTACATGATTCAGATTAGGGGTATTAGTGTCAGCCAATGTATTGCACGCACTGAACAGTATCTTTTTTATTAAGGTCGGTGGGTAGGAGTTATCAGTAAAAAGTGTTAATAGGATGTCTAGATTCTTTTTGTGGAAGGAAGGGTCTGATATTTTCAAAACTCTGTTTTTCATTTGTTTTATTAAATTCACTTTTGTAGAGTATTTATGGTATGATAAATAGTTTAGGTACCTGCCTGAACTGCAAGGTTTCCTGTACCAGTCAATAATGATTTTATTCTCTGGAGAACGTATAAACTTGGTATCCAGGAACGGGATAGCTTGTTCATCATTCTCTGTTTCTGTAGTGAATTGAATGTACGGATCATAACTGTTAATAGTTTCTACTATCTCATTAATACCATCCTGGGGCAAGGATAAAATGATGTCATCTACATATTTTTTTATGAAGTGAAGATTGAAGGATAGGACAGGGATGACAGTGTCCAGCAGGTCGTCCATAACATAGGCTGCTAGAATAGGAGAAATCGAGGCACCCATCGGTGTGCCAAAAGTCTGTTTGTAATGTTTGTTATTAAAAGAGAAATATGTGTTTTCAAAAAGGAAGGTTATCAATTCCATAAAGGATTCTTTATTTATATTACAGTGAGTGCTGATACGGTCCCAGTTTTTGTGGATGGCTCTGTGAGCAGCATTTAAGTAAACGTTACTAAAAAGAGATATCACATCCAGACTAGCCAGGACATAATTGTTAGGTAATATCATGTTATTGAATCTTTGTGTGACTTCAAACGAGTCTTTTATGTAATATTCATTATTATAGTCATAAACTTTAGTTAGAATGTCTGTGACAAAAGATGTAATTAGCTCTGTAGGTGCCCCAATAGAGGCTACTATAGGCCTTACTGATAAAGTAGGTTTGTGTATTTTAGGGAGAGCATAAAATTTTGGAGATATACCTTTATAGCCAGTAAGTTGCATTTTTTGAACTTCAGTAATCTGGTTCGTGGTTTTTAGTCTTTTAACCATATCATTGCATTTTCTCTGTATGGACAACGTGGAGTCACTTGGCAGTTGAACATATGAAGTGCTAGTGACTATAAAGTCATCAGTTAGTTGTAAGTAGTGTTCTTTGTTCATGATGACTGTCACGTTGCCCTTATCAGAATTTGTTACAATAATGTTGGGGTTGCTTTTGAGAAATTTTTGAGTTTTGTTGTATAAATTATGAAAGAATGAATTATTAATTTTGTTATTGTGGATATAATTAGTAATTAAGATAGTAGCTCTAGATATTGTGATATTCTTTAGTGAAATGTCATCTATGTTAGATGTGATATAATCCACGTCCGCCAAAACACTTTTGATGGAGATGTCCTTATTTATTATGGGTTCAATGCAAAATTTTGGACCCAATGATAAGAATTGTAATACATCATCTGGTATTACTGTTTCAGTAAGATTTTTTATCCAATTAGGTTTGGTTTTGAGTTTTTTAATTGATTCTTCATTCTTTAATTTGTTTAGTTTGTTAATGTTATTAAATTTAGTTTTATGAAATAATCTATTGTAATATCTCAGTTGTTTACCTGAGAAATTATTGAAAATTAATTCATCAGTATGTGTAATTATTTCTACTTTAAGAGTTTGGAGAGACGTTTCTAATTTATTAATAACTTTGTGATTGCTCGCAATCTCAATACTTATCAGTCTAGTCCCTAATCTTCGGACATATTCTGTGTGTGTCATTACTGAAGTTCAAAAAAAGCAACTTATTGGCTATAAAGGTATATCTCCAAAATTTTATGCTCTCCCTAAAATACACAAACCTACTTTATCAGTAAAGCCTATAGTAGCCTCTATTGGGGCACCTACAGAGCTAATTGCATCTTTTGTCACAGACATTCTAACTAAAGCTTATTACTATAATAATGAATATTACATAAAAGACTCGTTTGAAGTCACACAAAGATTCAATAACATGATATTACCTAACAATTATGTCCTGGCTAGTCTGGATGTGATATCTCTTTTTAGTAACGTTTATTAAATGCTGCTCACAGAGCCATCCACAAAAACTGGGACCGTATCAGCACTCACTGTAATATAAATAAAGAATCCTTTATGGAATTGATAACCTTCCTTTTTGAAAACACATATTTATCTTTTAATAACAAACATTACAAACAGACTTTTGGCACACCGATGGGTGCCTCTATTTCTCCTATTCTAGCAGCCTATGTTATGGACGACCTGCTGGACACTGTCATCCTTGTCCTATCCTTCAATCTTCACTTCATAAAAAATATGTAGATGATATCATTTTATCCTTGCCCCAGGATGGTATTAATGAGATAGTAGAAACTATTAACAGTTATGATCCGTACATACAATTCACTATAGAAACAGAGAATGATGAACAAGCTATCCCGGTCCTGGATACCAAGATTATACGTTCTCCAGAGAATAAAATCATTATTGACTGGTACAGGAAACCTTGCAGTTCAGGCAGGTACCTGAACTATTTATCATACCATAAATACTCTACAAAAGTGAATTTAATAAAACAAATGAAAAACAGAGTTTTGAAAATCTCAGACCCATCCTTCCACAAAAAGAATCTAGACATCCTATTAACACTTTTTACTGATAACTCCTACCCACCGACCTTAATAAAAAAGATACTGTTCAGTGCGTCCAATACATTGGCTGACACTAATACCCCTAATCTGAATCATGTAAATAGTGTTGTTGGGACGAACCCAGAAAGAAAAATTATTTTCACATCTTTACCCTTCATTAGAGAGGTCACTCCCGGCCTGACTAGGATCTTTAGTCAAATTAAAGATATAAAAATTGCAAATAAATCAGTTCTTACAATTCGCTCTGTATACTCTAAACTCAAAGATAAAACCCCTTTAACAGCTAGGTCTGATGTAGTCTACAGTATACCTTGTGCGGACTGCGATAAAATATACATTGGTCAAACTTCGAGACCGATCTCTAACCGCATTGTTTCGCACAGGAGTGACTGTAGACTTCACCCAGAAAGCTGCGCCTTAGCAGAACATGCAAATAAATTCAATCACAACATGGACTACAATTCCACAAAAATTTTAATCTCAGAACCTAACTACACCAGGAGACTTTTTCTGGAGATGGCCTTTATCTCACAACAGCCTAACTGCATAAATAAAAAAACAGATATCAGTCATTTAAGTACAATCTACTCTTATCTCCTTTTCCTAGATAATAAACCACCCTCTAATATACATAGTACCAATTTTTCTTTGGTTAAACTTTGCTATTGCTCAGATGTCAAGATACTGCACACTAAAACTTGATTTCGTGTAACCACTGTACACATTTAGTTCCCTAACCCTAAAAATTTTAAAAATTATTTTCTCCTGTCATTGACAGTATTCAAAATGAAACCTAAGATTAAACATAAAATAAGATTTTATATAACTAATATCCTTTTTTCTAATAATTAAGCAATTTTATCAGTGTTTGTGTGTTCTGTAAAAATTAATTTTAACTTGTTCTAATGTTTTGGACCAAAATTCCGGCTTTTTATCTTGACAATGTTCGTTTTTACAATTGATATCTTGATGACCAACCTCAACAAAGTTGCAAGTTACTTTAAGCTCATTTAATGTAACACACTCCCATTTAACTATTAATTGTAGATTCTCTGATGATGGAAATAAAAATTTCCGAATGCTCGGACTAAACTTTCAAGAGTACACTTTCATTTGCTGCATACCCCAATATTTACTAGTTTACTCCTTAACTAGTCAGCAACGTCTACCCTTCTCTCTCTCTCTCTCTATATATATATACCGGGTGTCAACGAGATCACTTTCCGGCTGCCATTTCTTTAGTATTTAATCGAACAAGATGAAACTTGGCAGGAGTCATAGGCTAATAAAAAGTCACTTTTCTAGGTACTTGTCAAATTTCGACGACTTCCGGTTTAGCCGGAAGTGACACCAACTTTAGATTTTCAAATGAGACACCCTGTATATTTCTTGATTTTTGGAATCTAGAGATCATTTTACGTACAACTGTATTATTTTTATTACTTTTTGTGTCAATTTGCCATTTTTAAAACAAATTTTTTGTTTTAATCTAGAGTGCCATGACCCACCTTAAATCGTTCTAATAGACGTGTACATCTGCACAAAAATACCTACATAATTTTATCACCTTTCATTTGTCTTACCAGAGCGTTCAAAGTTGACTAAATCACTTTTTTGATAATAACTTAAAAAAATTAAATACAACTATAACACTTTCATAGTATAACTAGATGTAGTTTTTTTATTACGAATCCAACGGAGCATCACAACATCAAAATTCTCTTGGATTTTCTACATTTTATAGCAATAGCCATTTTATATGGTTTGATAAAACATGCAACTGAACGACGATCAAATATTATATCCACTTAGCCATGACAAAACTGAATAATAATAATGGGTGGCTGTAAACAATTCGCCACAAACCAGAAACATAATATTAAACACCAGAAAAAATAATTGTTTACAAATTTGTAAAATTCTATCATTTATCCTGAATTCAATTGTTTTCCATGACAAATTTAGCAATATTTTGAGGCTTCATTCCGTTATTTTTTAAACAGCTATAGTAATTTAATTGTTTGTCATGGCTAACTGGATATAATATTTGATCGTCGTGCAGTTACATGTTTGATCAAACCCTAACAAATGGCTATGGCAATAAAATGCAGTTTTCTTTAGAAAATCCAAGAGAATTTTGATGTTGTGATGCACCGTTGGATTCGTAATAAAAAACTACATCTAATTATACTATGAAAGTGTTATTATTTATTATTTATTTATTTATTTATTTATTTATTTATAATATAATTATAGTATAATATATAATACAAAGTTAAGTAATTAGAAATTTATCTGGTTAAATCACTATAAACACATAGGTGAATCATCTGTCCGTAATTTATAGTGATATGGTAATATCGTTTATATTTAAAATAAAAATTATATACAAAAATATTAATTTTAAAATACAGTTAAAAACAATATTAAAGCTATAAATTAAATAATCATTATACATAATTAATATGTCCCTTAAAAAGTTCTAATAATAATATTAAAATATTATTTATTTTATTTTGATAGTTTCATCAATCTTAGACCTGTTATCTTTTATCCATTTTTTTATATGTTTTTTAAATGAAATGTAACTTAAACATTTTATTTTTTTAGGCAGTATATTAAAAATTTTTATACCAATATTTAAAGAATGTTTTTCTATTAATGTTAAATTAAATTTTTCAGTATATAGAGATATATTTATTTTTTGTCTAGTTTCATATAAATGATTTACCGTTTCTATATTCAACGCTTTATTATTTTTATGGATGTATGTTAAGGCTGCTTTGTAGAATAGTTCTTTTACATTAAGTATATTATACGTATCAAATATAACTTTCGAAGGAAACAAAATATTTTTGTTGTAAATAATTTTTAATACGTATTTTTGCATCATTAAAACTAATTTTAAACCAGTGTCATAAGTACTTCCCCATCCAATTATGCCGTACGATAGAACTGATTGAAAAAGAGAATAATAAAACATTAAACATAGTTTTCTACTTACAATATTTTTTAAAATTCTAAATTTAGATAAGGTAGCTCTTAATTTTTTAGTAAGAGTATTTATTATTTATTTATTTATTTATTTATAGTTGTATTTAATTTTTTAAAGTTATTATCAAAAAAGTGATTTAGTCAACTTTGAACGCTCTGGTAAGACAAATGAAAGGTGATAAAATTATGTAGGTATTTTTGTGCAGATGTACACGTCTATTAGAACGATTTAAGGTGGGTCATGGCACTCTAGATTAAAACAAAAAATTTGTTTTAAAAATGGTAAATTGACACAAAAAGTAATAACTATAATACAATTGTACGTAAAATGATCTCTAGATTCCAAAAATCAAGAAATATACAGGGTGTCTCATTTGACAATTCACAGTTGGGGTCACTTCCGGCTAAACCGGAAGTCGTCGAAATTTGACAAGTACCTCGAAAAGTGACTTTTTATTAGCCTATGACTCCTGCCAAGTTTCATCTTGTTCGATTAAAAACTAAATAAATGGCAGCCGGAAAGTGATCTCATTGACACCCGGTATATATATATATATATATATATATATATATATATATATATATATATATATATATATATATATATATATATATATCTCTAGTGCGCGGGTATAAGGACTTAAGTCAAAATATGTAGTTTTATAGAATAAATTTTTAAAATTTTGCAGATCAGTGAAAAATCAGGTTTTTAAAATATTAGTAACATTTTTATTTAAATTATTCTAAAAGTGAATGTCAAGCTGTACTGTACTCATGATTTATCTGTATTATAAACATTTGTCTGATTTATCTTGACTTAAGTCCATCTTTTATAAAAAAAATAAAGTGAAATCAAACATAAGTCTAATTGACCTAAGTAATTTTTATTTAAAAACTTAACATACAAAACAAGAAATTTATTCTGAGTCAGAATTAAAGGGTTCTAAATCAGGGTCGGTATCAGCAGTGGACTTGGTCGGTAAATTAAGGTAAAAGTTATGGTACTCTTCCTGCATTAGTGGTAATAGTTCTAGAAGATGCTGTTTTTTTTCTGCAGCAATAGGCACTGCACACTGGTAGCGGATTTTTAAATCCAGTAAAGAGGTTGGACGACCACGTCGGCTTAGGTTAATTTCTTTAAACGGCTCTTCACCTTCTAGTTTCTGGCGATAAAATACACTTCCTGGCTGTTTGGTATAACGAAGCCACTTGCAATCTTGTATCTTAAAAATATCACCATTTACGTTTTTTTGCTTTTTTACCAAACTAGTTTTCAACAATTCCGCAAAATCATAGAAATCTTCTCGACGCATTTCCACTACGTTGAATGGTTTTGATTTATTAGTGCAACGAATTAGTGTTGCCCAGTCATGTGGATGAGATACTTGCATTCCTGACTTTTTTTTTTGTTTTTCTATTTGAGAATGATCAGAGTCGCACTCCATATGCGAATGACCTGACGTCATGAATTTATGATCTATTAGTTCCAGTGACGGTTTCCTTTGCATAACTGTCAGAAACATGGCCACCACATGAAAATTTTTATTTTGGCCTCCACATGTGTCTGAGTATAAAGTCACATATTTTATTTTTTCTGGCAATAACATTAATTCTTTGTATAGGCATGAAGCTATCTCATTTGCCCCCCTCATAGCCAATGACTCATGCCACAGATAACAGGACGCAGTGCCAGAAGCACAGTTATGAACAGTCAGATTGTAGGTCCAGTATTTTCGTTTGTAAAATGAAACCGATGTTTCTAGGTGAGGAGTAGGCAGACACTGCTGCAAGTCGAATGCATAACATACTTTGGAATCATCTAACTTAGCTCTATTCTTATCTTCTTTCTTGCTTTCATATGCAACATCTGCTTCCTCGTGGTGCTTTCCTTGATCTTTTTTTAGTTGGATTCTCTCTTCATCTGTTTTAGCAAGTTGAATTTGCATATGAATTACTTCACACTTATGACAAATGTCAGTTTTCGGTTTTTTGAATGCCAACTTAAGCTTGTCGAATTCCTGTTGATATAGTTTTCGACCACCAGGATTTGAAAATGTTTCACAATAAAGCCTATACATTTTCAGCAGATTCAGATCGGAAGACAAGTACTGCTTATCATTGACTCGACGTGTGTAATGGCTTTCATATTTGGGAAATGACTGGATATGAGTAACAATATATTGTCTCTGCAAATCTGTTGTTTTATTTGAAGGTACATGAGTTCCCCTGCTCTCATCTTTAATAACTTCCGTTAAGCTGTCGCCCTTATTTTTTAAAGTTATTTTAATAAACTTCTCTGTCTCATCTAGAGTTGCTTGAAAACAACTTTTGCAGACCTTTCGTCGTTGCCCTTCAATTTCAAATGCATACGTATGTGTAAAATTTCTAGACTTATCTGAATCTTCCCGTCGAACTCTGTGCGTAGCCACTGGCGCCGAAGTAACTAGTTTTGATATGTAGCTAGCACGTTTAAAATGACTGCCTTGTCCCCAATATTCATCAAATATCTTTTCTCTTAAGTCTGATTTTAACCATTCGCGGCATTTCATTCTACAATTACGGAGATCTTTTAGAGTTCGTTTTTTAACAATTTTTTCTTGAGGTGTTACATATTCTTGTCCAGTCTGTCTTTTAAGTTTTCTTTCTTTCCTTAGTTGTCGAGAATATTTTTTCGGCACTTTATTTTCTTTTTCCGTAACAACATTCATATTTTGGATGTCAGTAATCTCTCTAACGCGTTCATTAATATTTCCTTCTAAAGCAATATAGTGTGGCTGAGCATTTTCCAAAATTTTTCCCTCTTCTTTGGCTTGCTGAAGATTGGTTGATTCGTTTCCATGAAACTCTACAGTTCTCTGCAGGACACCTGATTTCATTTCTTCATCATTTTTTTTAGGCAAATTTATATTTTCATTTTTTTTCCTTTATTTTTCCTTCTCCTACTGATCTCACAATCGCTTTTACTATCAGTTTCATCTGAATCACATGAAAAATTAGGGTCGTTGTCGCTGTCATCGGTATTATTCCATTCCAATGCAGCTGGAATAAAAAACGTTTATTTTAATCCACAGGACTTATATATCATGGTCGCCTACTATTATCTGTTTGAATCAACGTTAAAACATAGGGATCACACGTAATTAGTGAAAACATACCTTAACATTAAATTACACCCCTTATAAATCCTTTATAAATAATGCATATCCCCTGTTATATAATGGTACATAGATAAGAAATTTCGTGACAAACTAATCTACATTAAACAAGTCAGTAAACCCCGAGCAATCTTTAAAAAAATAAGACCCGACGGACAGACAGACATCAGACACACCTACATACACACATACAAATCACACCACTTTTAACTAGTCAAATCAAGAATGTTAATGAAACAGATTTTAAAGGATTTTGTAAAAGTAACTTTCCGTCGGGTTAGTTCTTTACACACTTCCTTATATTCGTTGTATTAAAATAATTACATATTTGTAATTTATGCCTAAAAACACAAGCCGTTCCTATGTCCCTATCAAAAAGTATTAATGGATCTTAAGGTACTACAAATACAAATAGGTTACTAAAAACAAATAAAAAGCCAAAAAACCTAACTAACCTAAATGATCTAACGCTTTTTTAGCGTACAGCAACTAAAGTAATTATTTTTTACTTACCAAAACTAGTCGAAGGACCTTGTAACATAGCCAAAATCTTTTTCGTACGGTTAGACATATTAATAAGACCAACATAACCTCTTTTTACATTTTTGTTTTGGTACAAACGACTTAAGTCAACAATACACCTACACTTATAGACTTAAATTGACTCAAGCCAATATTACCACTAAATTGTTAACAATAAAAAAGTCTTAAGTCACTTAAGTCATTTTGACTGCTTTAAAAAAGTTAGGTCCCTTGAACCATCGCTTAAGACTAGCTTTGTATAAGGAATTGACTTTAGTCCTTTAGATCAGATATTCCGATGTTAATGTTTAATCGCATAATGTAGTTAAGTCAATCTGGCCGTTTTTTGACTTAAGCCCTTCTGACCGCGCACTAGAGATATATATGTCGTAGGCAGAATGCAAATTTAGGCTATTTATAAACTTCCTAGGCATTATAGAAAAAGCCGGCAAAACGCGAGCATAAAATGCATTTTTCGTTATGACTGAAACAAATGCAGGCAAATTGATAAATGTCGGCAAAACAAGAACAGAAGAATATATATCACGTTGTGACTGAGTATTTTTAGGCATTTTACAATTTGCCAAAAACGGTGCCGTCAAGACGTGAATATTAAACTAGTCGACTTTTGCACGCGAAGACGTGCACATCAACACAGCCGAAGAGGACCCCAACTAACACCCTGGCGCACCGATCCCTCTTCGTTTGCGAGGAAAGAGACTGGTCAGGGCCCCTAACCAGGTGATAACCCTGTTCCGACCTTAGGGTGCCCTCCGCTCCACCGTTCGCATAAAAAACCTTTCTAAGTCCGTATAATTAGGGCATTGCAGATTAGTGACAAAACTGAACTTAGGTGGCAGAAAATATTATTCTCAATACTTAATAGTATTTTCTATTTTATTTTCACGTTTTGACGGGACCGTTTTTGGCAAATTGTAAAATGCCTAAAAATAATCAGTCACAACATGATATATATTCTTCTGTTCTTGTTTTGCCGACATTTATCAATTTGCCTGAATTTGTTTCAGTCATAACGAAAAATGCATTTTATGCTCGCGTTTTGCCGGCTTTTTCTATAATGCCTAGGAAGTTTATAAATAGCCTAAATTTGCATTCTGCCTACGACATATATATATATATATATATATATATATATATATATATATATATATATATATATATATATATATATATATATATATATATATATATAATATTTACATTTATTATATGCATGTACATGTTTGACAGTTAATAACTACGTACGGGATAATTTAAGCTGATATTATATAAACGAATTTTATAAAAAGGTTTTTAAAAATATTAAACTGGAATAGTAATAATAATAGATTTAACACTTACAGAATACAATATTGTATATATAGATAGATAGATAGATAGAATCGTCTTTATTTTAAACTCGGCGAAGGTCAGCATTGCTGTTTGCTTAACCGAGCATGCATAATAAGTTTACAAAATATGATAATTATTACAATAAAAAAAGAAAAAACCTATTCTAAGTTACATTAAGTTAAAATAAATGCGAAAACAAAAATGAATGCAGAATTTATCAAACCTCTAACAAAAAAAGGGAATAGTTATTTTATCTCAAAATGAATTTTTATGTATATCTGCTCAGCAAAAACTTTCGGTAATTAGATCTAAACGAATGCATACTTAAGCCATCAAACCTATTGCACAAGTCCATATTATAAATTTTAGGAGCCATATAAGAGAAACTTCGTTGAAACCAGGCTGTTCGGTGTTTGGGTAAATTTAAGTAATTGTTATAACGAGTGTTTCGACAGTGCGTCGAATGTCGAAAATTAAGCTTTTCGCGAAGATATAGGGGAACACCTCGCAGAAGTAATCGATATAAAAAACACGCAAAATGAAATTTTTCTCTGTCCGCCATTGTAAGCCATTTTAACTCAGGCAATTTATATCTAACATGGTCTCTTGCACGCAATCCGTAAATAAAACGAATACGTGAGTTCTGAACCCTTTGTAATCGCTTTTTACATATAACATCTAAACATGGTCCATAAACATATCAATCAATCAATCAATCAAAATGCGCTTTATTGCTAAAAGAAATACATATTCTTGTTAACAAAGCCGTAATAGTAACAGTAGTAGTAAAAGTTCCTTGAATGTAAACGTTAAGAATGCATTTTACATAAAATAGATAAAATGAAATACAATAATAAAAATAAAAAGACAGTAAATACAACAGAAAACAAACGACGAGATATAGTTTTTGTCAAATATTTAAGATAAAAATTAAATCACACAATTATATAACATAATAATAATTGAATTAAAAATTAAATATAAAAAGAGTATAAATCAAAATCTTATACTTAAGCAGAGCTAGTAAACGGTCTTAAAACAAGTAAACCCATTAATGACTTCTTAAAAGTCTTATTGCTAAAGATTTGACAAAACCTGAGTGGTATATTATTATAAACTTTGCTACTTTCAAGTATCACAGAATGCAGTATGCATAAAAAATCCAGGTACATAAGCAGAATAGCATTAAAAGAGACAAACTCATCTAGGTGCACAACGATAGTTATATACATAAGTTAAAATTCGGCAAATAATAAGAAGCGTAATTTTTTTTTTATTTTTTATTTTTATTTAAAATGAGTCGTCATAAAACTCGGCCACAGAATAGTAGGCCCCGTCAGTCAGTAATTGTCTGACTTTTCGCTTGAATACTTTTAGATTATTCAGGGACTTTACATCGTTTGGAAGGTGGTTGTATAATTTCAAGCCCTCGTATATGATTGAGTTCCTCACCAGACTGGAAGCGGGGATTGGCAGACGCAGATTTGCGTGCTGTCTGGTAACATATGCCGCCTCAACGGAAGTGAATCTATCGCGATTCAAGAACACGAGCGAGACAGTTTCCAGGAAGTAAAGACATGCAACAGTGAGGAGATGCAGGTTAATAAAAAAGGGACGGCACGATTCCCGAGGCCTCGCTCTAGCGAGGTATCTCACAGCTCGCTTCTGAATTACAAAAAGCATCTGGATTAGGTAGCCACTCGCACTTCCCCAGAAGGCTATTCCATATCGAAGGCGGGACTCGATCAGTGCGTAGTAGACCGACCTTCCAATGTCGCTCCCCAGTTCATCAACGGTGGTCCTCACCGCAAAGCATCCCGAAGACAATCTACTGCCAAGGGCAATAATGTGCTCGTCAAACTTCAGCCTACTATCAATAGTCAGTCCGAGAAACTTACCATGCTGTCGTCTGTCCAGCAAAATGTCACCAACCATCAAGCTGTCAAAATCACATCCAAAACAAATAAGGCTGGTTTTGTCGATGTTAAGTGACAAGAGGTTTGCATCACACCACACTTTCACTTTACCCAGATCGGAGGACACAGCGTTACTTAGGGAAGCAGCATCAGAACAGTGCCATAAGATGGTGGTGTCATCGGCGAACATGGTAAATTTTCCATCAATATTTAGGTTAGCAAGGTCATTAATATATAGGAGAAAGAGTAGAGGTCCGAGAACTGAACCCTGAGGCACTCCCCAATTAATGGATTGATGCGCTGAGTAATCAGAGCCCACCACTACCCGCTGCCTCCGACCGCTCAGGTAGGATTCAAACCAAGACAGGGCCACACCCCTAAAGCCATAGTGGTGGAGCTTCCGCAGCAGAATCTCATGGTTAACACAGTCAAATGCTTTCGACAGGTCACAGAAGACCGCTGCCGACGCTCCCCCACCATTGATCCGAAAATACAATTCCTGCAATAAGTTAAACATTGCGTCATTGGTGCTGGAGTTTCGTTGAAAGCCAAACTGGCATGCGCTAAGAACACGGTGTGAATTCAGAAACGAGGTCATCCGCTGCTTAACCAACTTCTCTATAATTTTAGATAAGGTGGACAAGAGAGAAATTGGTCGGAAGTTAGAGGGATCATTCAGGTCTCCGCCCTTGTGTCGGGGGATCACCTTAGCAGTAGCCAGACACGGTGAGAAACGACCTGATTCCCAAGAGGCATTAATAGCCTGGGCGAGAATCTGTAATGGAAAATCAGGCATGTTTAAGAAAATCTTTGCAGATAAGCCATCGTCGCCCGAAGCATTCTTATTTCTGATAGATAATATCGCCTCTTTCAGCTCACACAGGTCAGTGGGCGCAAAATAGAACGAACTTTGGATGGATATGCCTGATAGAAAATTTAATGGATCTACCAAGGGACTAAGGCCCCGTGTAAGGTTCTCCGCCACGTTGCAGTAATAGTCATTAATCTCATCAGGTCGAAGATCTGAGTCGGCGGCTGACCGAGGATTATTACTTTGACGGATATCGTTGACAATTCTCCAACTTTCTTTTTGTTTGTTAGCGGACTGATCCAACCGATCCGAAAAATAAGCATGCTTGGCGATCTTAATCAGTTTACGGAATAGAGAGCGATAATTAGTGAAGTATTGGTGAAAGACAGGGCAATCAGTATATTTTCTAATGACATGCAGAGATCTAAGGTTTTTGGAAGATGTTTTTAGCCCCCCAGTAAACCACGGTTTTTTCGTATTGCCCTTAATTTTTCTTACTGGGAATGCAACATTAAACAGTCGAAGCAGCATGACATGGAAGGCCCCAATCGGGTCATGAGCTTCTAGTACACCGTCCCAGCAGGCGGAAGAGCACATTTGGCGGAAGTTATTGAAGTTATATTTGCTAAAAATCCTGCCATATTGAGATACACGTTGAGTACACATGCTCATCTTAAAACTGCAAACAACCGCCTCATGGTCAGACAGGGCTGCGTTGACGACAGAGCAGTTCACAACATCATTATAGAAATTGGAACAAACATAGTCAATGGTTGAGGATGAAAACCGAGTAACACGTGTGGGTGACTTGACATGCATTTTTAAATTATTAGATTTAAGTAGATCGATTAGACGCAGAGTGGGATTCGATTTCTTTTCATCAAAATTTATGTTCAAATCGCCGCACAATATTACCGACGCAGAGGTCGGGATCAGTGATAAGAGAGAGTCCAGCCCGGTAAAAAACTCTTCAGTGTCTGCCGAGGGAGATCGATAGATGCAAATTACATACAAGCACCGTTTTTTTGAGAAGACAATGGTGAATTCAAACGCCATTTCTTTGACAAGTGAATCAAATTTATTTAAAGTGAGAAAAGAGTTCTCCCTCAGAAACAACTCGTTGGCCAAAATCATACAACCCCCATGGGCAGATTGGGATCTACAAAAGCTAGACAAGACCACATAACTCGGAACACACACCAGCTCATGCCGCTTCAACCAATGCTCCGTGATCAGAACCATATTTGGAGAATTATGCGCGGCTAAAAATAGGGAGAGTTCATTCGTTTTATTTCGTAATGACTGAATGTTTATGAGGAGCAGGGGGAATTGGTTATGCGCATGCGGTGTTATGTGGGGTGCATTATTGTCTTTGTTGGGCGCAAAAAATGTGTTCCGTCCCCATTACCTGTACACAATGATATGGAAGAAACGTCCCGCAGCTCAGGCGTATTGAGTTGACATTGTATCCCCTCACTCTCACTCTCTGTAGTTATCATACCATGAGGAGTCCTCGAGGAGATCGGTGGTTTCGACGATATTGGACCGCTGAGGATTGTAGAGTACACCAGATATTCAGCAAGGCACTCCTTCTGCACATATGCTGTTAGGGGCACAAACAGAACATTAGTCATTCTTCGCATGCATTCGTTGATAGATCTATTCTGGGACGATATCATTTTATTAAGAACTGGACGATTAGGGATCGGAGATGGGCCAATCAATACAACATTTGTATTGGCCATATGTAACAGGTTATCCAGGATTTTTTGTTCCTGTAAGCGTAGACCCCTTATTAGATTCTGGGCACAGGTAAACACAAAGATAAAATCCTGCTTTGTAAAGTTACGGCAGTAGGGGACGGTAAACTCTAGTAGGTTTTCCGTAGAAAGGTAGTCACTTTTCTGGCAATTAATGTCGTAGTTCTTATTAGTGAGTTTTTTGAATATGGGAAGATAGCCACGGACATTTTCCCCAACTATAAGAATCTGGCCCCTTCGTGAGCGTTTGCTGGGTGAGTTATTAGATTTAGATGATGCAGTCCCTTTAGGGGGGTCAGGAGTAGTCCGAGTAGTATGTTCTTTGTGTTCAATCTCCGACAAGGTCTGCCGTAGTTTTTTCAGGTCATCCAAATAGCATTCATTATCCCTTTCCAGAACCTCGATGGTGACAATCATATTTCTGTTCATTCCTGTAAGTTCTTGTATGTTCTTATTTAGATTGTTTTCCAGCTCGCGGTATGAGTTAAGCTTTTTTATAAGTTCAGATTCGCTCGCTTTCAGTGCTACCACTTCGTCGCGCAGAGCCTGGATCTGCGATTTCTGATGTTCCAACTCGGAGACAAACTGGTTTTCGGCTTCGAAGACAACATCGTCAAATGCAGCACTACTACGTTTCAGTCTTTCAATGTGTTTGTCCTTTTCTTCAAGCTCCTTTCGTAGTTCCTGTGTATTTTCCCAAGTTTGCTTTTCGTTTGTTTCTCTTTCATTATGCAAGTCTTGGCATCGTGCAGAACAGATAATTTTATATCCCATCAATTTTACTACTTCGTTAGCGCGTTCCAAACAACTGGGATGAAATATGCTGCAACATACAACACAGGAAAAGTTTGAGAACTCCTTGTTTTTGCAGCTTTTAAAAGCCTTAGACGATCGCAGCATTTTGCGAATAGCCAAAACTCGGGTATAGATACGGTAATTTTTGAAGTGTCGGTGCGAAAACTCCTCTGTTGGTATGGAATTTCAATTTTTTGTTGATGTGTACTTTTCTTATTGGAGATTCTTTCTTACACTCATTCCATTTCATAGTTAATTAAATTATGCGATGAGGAGATGCTATCAGCGTTCATCTATATACTGACTGGATTCTGTGAGTGTTTCCACACAAGTTGATGTTAAGGTAACTAATTAATTCAGGATAAAAACCAACAAAATTTCACTTAGTAAACGGACAGTAATAAAACACACATTCTCTGTCAGGAACTTGACGTCGAGTCCTTTTTAATAGGTGGAAGCGTCCAATGAGATGGCTTGGAACGTCTCCTGAAGGTATTGGATTGGCAAATTTCTTCTTTCGTTTCTATTTGCTATCCAGGGAGCAGGTATGACTGCTAAACCAATGCAGAGCCAAGTGAAATGATTGTTATTTGGGCCTGGTTCTTTCATCAGTTGGGAATCAAAGTAAACGGCTGATCCGTAATGCGATGATTGTTCTTGGCATAACGATGTTGTGCGTGTTTCGCCAAGGATATTCAAGCGTCCGGCTTGAACAGTAGGTCGCGAGATAATTGTTTGTGACTGAGCACCTACCTCTGCGAGGGTGGAGAACACAATGTCTGTGTTCTTAAAAGTTTTTGTAGTGCTAACAGCACTAGAAATTGCGCATATCAATTCAAAATTGAATGCTGTAGCAGCTGGGTTACACGGAAAGTCTTCAGCTGTGATACCAATCGAAAAAGCTAGGTTCTTTGCTTCATTTCGTCTGATACCTAAGGGGCGGAAACCAAGTAAGTTATTATTTACTCGATTTTCTGCGTCAATGTCAAGGCTTGATGCGTATCGACCTGGGCCAGCGTCGGAAATTGAATTCCTAACTACAGTAGTTAGCTTGAGAGAGAACGAGTGCAGCACACAGTGATTTTTTCAGTTTAGGGCGTAATATCTGTTTATTTTTATATAGATTTCTCAAAGAGAGAAAGGACTTTTGGATGACTTTTCCCACCTGGCTTCTAAATCGCAATTTGCTGTCGAAAATAACACCCAGATTTTTACACTCCCTCACGACCGGAATTACGGTACCAGCCATAACCAAGTCCAGGCTCTCTGCTGCCCACTCACTGTCAGGTCCAAAATAAATCGCTAGCGATTTATTGGGATTTAATTTTAAGCCATTACTATGAGAATAATTATAAACTGAATTTAAACACTGTGTGAGCTTATCTTTTGCCTCGATAGCACTGTGCTTGTTAAAACTGATTCGTAGTTGAGTGTCATCAGCATATCTCTGCATGTCGCAATCCTTGACAAACTGGCTCATATCTATTGTGTAGATTACAAATAACAACGGCCCCAGAATTGAACCCTGCGGCACTCCCATTCCTATAGTTTTACTGCTAGAACGATTGTTTTCTATGTGAACAAATTGAGACCGATTTGCTAAATAATCTTTAAAGAAATTCACCGAGGATTCATCGAAGCCAAAAGAACGAAGCTTGGCACATGACAGCCTATGGTCAAGCGTATCAAATGCCTTGCTATAATCGAGCAGTACCAGGGCCGAGGTTTCACCTCGATCTGCAGCCGCGATGATATCGTCCAAGACCTTTAGCAAGACAGATGCCGTACTATAACCTTTACGAAAACCGGATTGAGACGGGGAAAACAAGTTATTTTCATTAAAATAATTGACAGTTTGCTCATAAATAATTTTTTCTAGTATCACAGAATGCAGTATGCATAAAAAATCCAGGTACATAAGCAGAATAGCATTAAAAGAGACAAACTCATCTAGGTGCACAACGATAGTTATATACATAAGTTAAAATTCGGCAAATAATAAGAAGCGTAATTTTTTTTTTATTTTTTATTTTTATTTAAAATGAGTCGTCATAAAACTCGGCCACAGAATAGTAGGCCCCGTCAGTCAGTAATTGTCTGACTTTTCGCTTGAATACTTTTAGATTATTCAGGGACTTTACATCGTTTGGAAGGTGGTTGTATAATTTCAAGCCCTCGTATATGATTGAGTTCCTCACCAGACTGGAAGCGGGGATTGGCAGACGCAGATTTGCGTGCTGTCTGGTAACATATGCCGCCTCAACGGAAGTGAATCTATCGCGATTCAAGAACACGAGCGAGACAGTTTCCAGGAAGTAAAGACATGCAACAGTGAGGAGATGCAGGTTAATAAAAAAGGGACGGCACGATTCCCGAGGCCTCGCTCTAGCGAGGTATCTCACAGCTCGCTTCTGAATTACAAAAAGCATCTGGATTAGGTAGCCACTCGCACTTCCCCAGAAGGCTATTCCATATCGAAGGCGGGACTCGATCAGTGCGTAGTAGACCGACCTTCCAATGTCGCTCCCCAGTTCATCAACGGTGGTCCTCACCGCAAAGCATCCCGAAGACAATCTACTGCCAAGGGCAATAATGTGCTCGTCAAACTTCAGCCTACTATCAATAGTCAGTCCGAGAAACTTACCATGCTGTCGTCTGTCCAGCAAAATGTCACCAACCATCAAGCTGTCAAAATCACATCCAAAACAAATAAGGCTGGTTTTGTCGATGTTAAGTGACAAGAGGTTTGCATCACACCACACTTTCACTTTACCCAGATCGGAGGACACAGCGTTACTTAGGGAAGCAGCATCAGAACAGTGCCATAAGATGGTGGTGTCATCGGCGAACATGGTAAATTTTCCATCAATATTTAGGTTAGCAAGGTCATTAATATATAGGAGAAAGAGTAGAGGTCCGAGAACTGAACCCTGAGGCACTCCCCAATTAATGGATTGATGCGCTGAGTAATCAGAGCCCACCACTACCCGCTGCCTCCGACCGCTCAGGTAGGATTCAAACCAAGACAGGGCCACACCCCTAAAGCCATAGTGGTGGAGCTTCCGCAGCAGAATCTCATGGTTAACACAGTCAAATGCTTTCGACAGGTCACAGAAGACCGCTGCCGACGCTCCCCCACCATTGATCCGAAAATACAATTCCTGCAATAAGTTAAACATTGCGTCATTGGTGCTGGAGTTTCGTTGAAAGCCAAACTGGCATGCGCTAAGAACACGGTGTGAATTCAGAAACGAGGTCATCCGCTGCTTAACCAACTTCTCTATAATTTTAGATAAGGTGGACAAGAGAGAAATTGGTCGGAAGTTAGAGGGATCATTCAGGTCTCCGCCCTTGTGTCGGGGGATCACCTTAGCAGTAGCCAGACACGGTGAGAAACGACCTGATTCCCAAGAGGCATTAATAGCCTGGGCGAGAATCTGTAATGGAAAATCAGGCATGTTTAAGAAAATCTTTGCAGATAAGCCATCGTCGCCCGAAGCATTCTTATTTCTGATAGATAATATCGCCTCTTTCAGCTCACACAGGTCAGTGGGCGCAAAATAGAACGAACTTTGGATGGATATGCCTGATAGAAAATTTAATGGATCTACCAAGGGACTAAGGCCCCGTGTAAGGTTCTCCGCCACGTTGCAGTAATAGTCATTAATCTCATCAGGTCGAAGATCTGAGTCGGCGGCTGACCGAGGATTATTACTTTGACGGATATCGTTGACAATTCTCCAACTTTCTTTTTGTTTGTTAGCGGACTGATCCAACCGATCCGAAAAATAAGCATGCTTGGCGATCTTAATCAGTTTACGGAATAGAGAGCGATAATTAGTGAAGTATTGGTGAAAGACAGGGCAATCAGTATATTTTCTAATGACATGCAGAGATCTAAGGTTTTTGGAAGATGTTTTTAGCCCCCCAGTAAACCACGGTTTTTTCGTATTGCCCTTAATTTTTCTTACTGGGAATGCAACATTAAACAGTCGAAGCAGCATGACATGGAAGGCCCCAATCGGGTCATGAGCTTCTAGTACACCGTCCCAGCAGGCGGAAGAGCACATTTGGCGGAAGTTATTGAAGTTATATTTGCTAAAAATCCTGCCATATTGAGATACACGTTGAGTACACATGCTCATCTTAAAACTGCAAACAACCGCCTCATGGTCAGACAGGGCTGCGTTGACGACAGAGCAGTTCACAACATCATTATAGAAATTGGAACAAACATAGTCAATGGTTGAGGATGAAAACCGAGTAACACGTGTGGGTGACTTGACATGCATTTTTAAATTATTAGATTTAAGTAGATCGATTAGACGCAGAGTGGGATTCGATTTCTTTTCATCAAAATTTATGTTCAAATCGCCGCACAATATTACCGACGCAGAGGTCGGGATCAGTGATAAGAGAGAGTCCAGCCCGGTAAAAAACTCTTCAGTGTCTGCCGAGGGAGATCGATAGATGCAAATTACATACAAGCACCGTTTTTTTGAGAAGACAATGGTGAATTCAAACGCCATTTCTTTGACAAGTGAATCAAATTTATTTAAAGTGAGAAAAGAGTTCTCCCTCAGAAACAACTCGTTGGCCAAAATCATACAACCCCCATGGGCAGATTGGGATCTACAAAAGCTAGACAAGACCACATAACTCGGAACACACACCAGCTCATGCCGCTTCAACCAATGCTCCGTGATCAGAACCATATTTGGAGAATTATGCGCGGCTAAAAATAGGGAGAGTTCATTCGTTTTATTTCGTAATGACTGAATGTTTATGAGGAGCAGGGGGAATTGGTTATGCGCATGCGGTGTTATGTGGGGTGCATTATTGTCTTTGTTGGGCGCAAAAAATGTGTTCCGTCCCCATTACCTGTACACAATGATATGGAAGAAACGTCCCGCAGCTCAGGCGTATTGAGTTGACATTGTATCCCCTCACTCTCACTCTCTGTAGTTATCATACCATGAGGAGTCCTCGAGGAGATCGGTGGTTTCGACGATATTGGACCGCTGAGGATTGTAGAGTACACCAGATATTCAGCAAGGCACTCCTTCTGCACATATGCTGTTAGGGGCACAAACAGAACATTAGTCATTCTTCGCATGCATTCGTTGATAGATCTATTCTGGGACGATATCATTTTATTAAGAACTGGACGATTAGGGATCGGAGATGGGCCAATCAATACAACATTTGTATTGGCCATATGTAACAGGTTATCCAGGATTTTTTGTTCCTGTAAGCGTAGACCCCTTATTAGATTCTGGGCACAGGTAAACACAAAGATAAAATCCTGCTTTGTAAAGTTACGGCAGTAGGGGACGGTAAACTCTAGTAGGTTTTCCGTAGAAAGGTAGTCACTTTTCTGGCAATTAATGTCGTAGTTCTTATTAGTGAGTTTTTTGAATATGGGAAGATAGCCACGGACATTTTCCCCAACTATAAGAATCTGGCCCCTTCGTGAGCGTTTGCTGGGTGAGTTATTAGATTTAGATGATGCAGTCCCTTTAGGGGGGTCAGGAGTAGTCCGAGTAGTATGTTCTTTGTGTTCAATCTCCGACAAGGTCTGCCGTAGTTTTTTCAGGTCATCCAAATAGCATTCATTATCCCTTTCCAGAACCTCGATGGTGACAATCATATTTCTGTTCATTCCTGTAAGTTCTTGTATGTTCTTATTTAGATTGTTTTCCAGCTCGCGGTATGAGTTAAGCTTTTTTATAAGTTCAGATTCGCTCGCTTTCAGTGCTACCACTTCGTCGCGCAGAGCCTGGATCTGCGATTTCTGATGTTCCAACTCGGAGACAAACTGGTTTTCGGCTTCGAAGACAACATCGTCAAATGCAGCACTACTACGTTTCAGTCTTTCAATGTGTTTGTCCTTTTCTTCAAGCTCCTTTCGTAGTTCCTGTGTATTTTCCCAAGTTTGCTTTTCGTTTGTTTCTCTTTCATTATGCAAGTCTTGGCATCGTGCAGAACAGATAATTTTATATCCCATCAATTTTACTACTTCGTTAGCGCGTTCCAAACAACTGGGATGAAATATGCTGCAACATACAACACAGGAAAAGTTTGAGAACTCCTTGTTTTTGCAGCATTTAAAAGCCTTAGACGATCGCAGCATTTTGCGAATAGCCAAAACTCGGGTATAGATACGGTAATTTTTGAAGTGTCGGTGCGAAAACTCCTCTGTTGGTATGGAATTTCAATTTTTTGTTGATGTGTACTTTTCTTATTGGAGATTCTTTCTTACACTCATTCCATTTCATAGTTAATTAAATTATGCGATGAGGAGATGCTATCAGCGTTCATCTATATACTGACTGGATTCTGTGAGTGTTTCCACACAAGTTGATGTTAAGGTAACTAATTAATTCAGGATAAAAACCAACAAAATTTCACTTAGTAAACGGACAGTAATAAAACACACATTCTCTGTCAGGAACTTGACGTCGAGTCCTTTTTAATAGGTGGAAGCGTCCAATGAGATGGCTTGGAACGTCTCCTGAAGGTATTGGATTGGCAAATTTCTTCTTTCGTTTCTATTTGCTATCCAGGGAGCAGGTATGACTGCTAAACCAATGCAGAGCCAAGTGAAATGATTGTTATTTGGGCCTGGTTCTTTCATCAGTTGGGAATCAAAGTAAACGGCTGATCCGTAATGCGATGATTGTTCTTGGCATAACGATGTTGTGCGTGTTTCGCCAAGGATATTCAAGCGTCCGGCTTGAACAGTAGGTCGCGAGATAATTGTTTGTGACTGAGCACCTACCTCTGCGAGGGTGGAGAACACAATGTCTGTGTTCTTAAAAGTTTTTGTAGTGCTAACAGCACTAGAAATTGCGCATATCAATTCAAAATTGAATGCTGTAGCAGCTGGGTTACACGGAAAGTCTTCAGCTGTGATACCAATCGAAAAAGCTAGGTTCTTTGCTTCATTTCGTCTGATACCTAAGGGGCGGAAACCAAGTAAGTTATTATTTACTCGATTTTCTGCGTCAATGTCAAGGCTTGATGCGTATCGACCTGGGCCAGCGTCGGAAATTGAATTCCTAACTACAGTAGTTAGCTTGAGAGAGAACGAGTGCAGCACACAGTGATTTTTTCAGTTTAGGGCGTAATATCTGTTTATTTTTATATAGATTTCTCAAAGAGAGAAAGGACTTTTGGATGACTTTTCCCACCTGGCTTCTAAATCGCAATTTGCTGTCGAAAATAACACCCAGATTTTTACACTCCCTCACGACCGGAATTACGGTACCAGCCATAACCAAGTCCAGGCTCTCTGCTGCCCACTCACTGTCAGGTCCAAAATAAATCGCTAGCGATTTATTGGGATTTAATTTTAAGCCATTACTATGAGAATAATTATAAACTGAATTTAAACACTGTGTGAGCTTATCTTTTGCCTCGATAGCACTGTGCTTGTTAAAACTGATTCGTAGTTGAGTGTCATCAGCATATCTCTGCATGTCGCAATCCTTGACAAACTGGCTCATATCTATTGTGTAGATTACAAATAACAACGGCCCCAGAATTGAACCCTGCGGCACTCCCATTCCTATAGTTTTACTGCTAGAACGATTGTTTTCTATGTGAACAAATTGAGACCGATTTGCTAAATAATCTTTAAAGAAATTCACCGAGGATTCATCGAAGCCAAAAGAACGAAGCTTGGCACATGACAGCCTATGGTCAAGCGTATCAAATGCCTTGCTATAATCGAGCAGTACCAGGGCCGAGGTTTCACCTCGATCTGCAGCCGCGATGATATCGTCCAAGACCTTTAGCAAGACAGATGCCGTACTATAACCTTTACGAAAACCGGATTGAGACGGGGAAAACAAGTTATTTTCATTAAAATAATTGACAGTTTGCTCATAAATAATTTTTTCTAACACCTTAGACAAAACAGATAATAAACTAATAGGTCTCAAATCGGACACGTCCCTTGGATTATTTATTTTAGGCAACGGCACAACCATAGCGACTTTCCAACAACGTGGGAACACAGAACTGTCTAAACACATATTAAAAATATGAACTAAGAACGGCAAAATGACTGGACAGCACAGTTTAATCATTAGGAGTGACAGACCATCGGCCCCGGATGCATTTGATTTTTGTTGGGATATGGCACTCTGAACTTCCGCTTCCGTGACATGCAAAATTTTAAACGTAGTGGCTGCTCGAACCTGTTGATAGGATTTAACTAATTCCTCATCAACAGGTGGCGCTATACTTTTTACCGACTCTATAAAAAAATTATTGATACGTTCAGGACTCTTCAAATTGTTAGGCAGGCTTCTAACACTTTTACCCCTGTTGTACACATCCAATCATTTAAAGCGCGCCACATTTCTTTTTTACTGTGATTTTGTGCAACGAAATCCAAGTAGTTTTTCTTTTCATCACGGACAGCACGGGTAAATAAATTTCTCATCTCTTTATAAGCCTCCCAATCCAATGAGTACATGATACATATTCTGATGAATAATCTGAACTTAACTGATATTGGTAATTCTACATATTCAGTTCACATGTTTTACTTACGTTTAAATATAATTTTTATTCTAGCCTGGCCTTCTTAAATCCAAAAGGGACAGAATCATGATTGCTAAGGAACAGTCTTTTTGTCGAATTCGGTTTGCATATCTTTGACTCTCCTTTAGTTATTACTTCATGCTCTCTGGTTCTTCTAATATTCTTTGATGTTACTATAATGGGCTCGGTCTTTTCTTTTAAAATCATTTCTTTAATGGAATCAAAATTGGTAAGCTGGCTCGCGCTGTAATTAAGGCTTATACCCTTGACCTTGCATATTACTCTCTTGTCGTTACTTGACGTTGAAAATACCTTGTGTGCATAATTCTTCGGCCCGCCACAAGCAAACTCAGTTATATAGCTTCCCTGTCCATATCCTTCCAACTCATCTGTTAGATCACCTATAAACTATCCTGTAGGAGGCTCCATCTTCCCTTCCTTATAAGTGAGAATTACAGAGTCTGTATCGTAATATAAAACCCGTGTACCCAATTGCTCAAGGTAAGTATAGAGTTTTAAACGCGCCTGCGCTGTAACAAAAGATGCTATTGCCACACTTACAGTTGATAGTGGATTACAACTTTCTTCAGTAAACTGGTAACTCACTTAATTGTCTTTAGTAAGTGTCTTCATTTACAGGTAAAACATTAATATCTAGACACGGGTTGGTTAACATGGTATAAAATTATTTCGGGGTACTTATTATTTTACTTCTACCCTGACATTCAGATTGTCCAAACTTGCCCCAAAAACTATTCAGCATTAACTTTGCGTGTGCTCTTAACCATGGATTTTTTGAAATTTTATCAAATTCCAGGTCTACCCCTTAATATATTTTTTCTTATGTTCTGAAGTTGTGCAGTCTGAAGGCCATCCTGATGCTTCCTGCTTAGATTTAATAAACTTGTTTATCATTTCTACAAACAATCCTCCTGTCTTTTGCTGCGGGTTATATAGATCCACTTCATATTTCCATATTTCTAAAATATCCAAGATTCTATACCCCTTTTCTATAGCCTTTAATACTTCGTCTATCACCCATGTCCCTTCCAGTGCTCGGTCATTATCATCGTGAGTACACATAATATAATTCATTCCACATGTTTTACACAAAACAAACATTAGTTTATTGTTCATTTTTAAAGGTAAAACTGGGTGGTACAACTCTGACGGGGTAAAATTTTACATTTTATTAAACCATTGGTGTGTTCTAATGATAACTGTTTACACTTTTCCCCAATAAAAACTTGTGGCTGTCCGACAGGGAATTTTCCGTATTTACACACCCAGGGGTAGAGCGAAATCTAAGTACTTTATTTTTTCATTATTGTCGGCTCTCATAATATGTTTTACAGTTTCCCGTGCGTCCAGCGGGTGTTTCTCTGTGTACTCCTGTATTTCTGAAATTTCTAATATTTTCCTTCTAAGCTGACATTCCCAAATTTCAATAACTTCATAGCCTAAAGACCTTAATCTTTCAGTTTTTGCTACTGAATTTTCATATCTGACGTTTAAAGTTTCCGAAGGATCATCAGAGAGGAGAGTATCCCTTTGATGTTTTATACAGTCGGGATGTCCTTTAAAATAACATCCATGAAACTCAAATATCTGATTTGTCTGGGGACAATAATAGCCGTCTACCCCATTTAAAATCTCCTCTTTTTCTTTGCTGCATGTCGAATATCTATCCCCCGCTGATGTTCTTCCCAAATCAACCATTTTGTAGCTATTCGAGATTGACTGTCTTGGTACCTGTAGCCATTTTTCGGTATTATTCCAATGGTGTCGGGTTTTAGAAAATTACGTCTAAAAACCTTATTACAAGTTGATGCGATACTGGTAGCCTCTGTAAACGAACAAACATTTGTTGTGATCATCATCTGTTCTCTAAGTTTTTACGTGCTTCATAGAGTATTTCTACATCTGAAATACAATAATCGACAATTTCTTGTTGAAAATTGAATTCGTGATTTTTGTGATGCTCATACCACTCTAGGAATGTTATTCATTCTTCAGGCTTCATTGAGTGTAAGGCATAATATTCGATGGGAGGTAATGGCCCTACGTAGTTCTCGTTTTCTTTTTTATTGAAAAAGTGGGAAAGTATCCCTTTTTAAACTTATTAGGTAATCCAAACGTCCTGGGTAATTTCGAAAGGCTCATTGGGAAATAGTTTAAGGAATCCAGAAACTTTATGTTTAATAGCTGCATAAAGATTATTTTAATTCCTCTCACGATTACTTCAGGAGTGTGGTTAGTATCTGTTATGAGCTTATTTAAGATAAATTGATTATCAAACTCCCCTCCATTGTGACTTATGACTATTACATTTTTAAAAATAGTACGCTGATTTACAACATATTCTACAAATCTCTTTAAGGGAGAAGCTTTTAAAACCTGCCTAGTAACGCCACACTTTTCACATAACCACGGCTCCGTAGTAATGTAGTTATCGCAAAATTATTTAAACACACATAGGTTAACTTCATGCAGCAAACCTCCATTCTCAAGCAATTTTTCCTGTCGTGTTTCAAAGTCGAAAATATGAATAGTTTGTTTTCAGTTATCGGCTTACGTGTGTCCACTTGAACAAAGCAGAGATGTCCCTGGGGGCGGTGTTTCTTACAAATTTTGCAAAAAATTTCCCCGCATGTATGATTTCTTTTATCCCTGTTCAATTAAGACATAAGGGGCACTGGCGTAAACGTTCACAAACTGTGCTTTTTTTTTTATCGTAGGATAAGGTTTTCTGTGATTGGCGAAACACTGCTCATTTCTTAAGGTTCGAAGACAGTCCTGACATTTTATTGTTGTTTTAAATTCGCAGAACGGTGTTTGCAGACAGCCAAAACATTTTCCTCCACATATATGTTGATTTTATTGTTGTAGGGTATATGACAAACATCACAGTAATATGAACAGCAAAAAGCGGCAGTCAGTGAACCGATAACAGTGTAGTGTTGATTGTGAAATAGAATATTCAGAAGTTTCCCATCCCCACTACCCTCAAAAATGACTACTTGACTTGATTGACCCTTGAATCCATACTGATACCCTACTATTTTATAGTCATTGCCAAAATATTCTTGAAATTTTTGAAGCTCATACACTCCGGCTCCCTCTTCAGGAATTGTCACATTCGTTTCACGCAATAAATTCAAGGCTCTTTCTCTCTGTATTTTACCAATATCTCGTCATACTTTAATATAATCGGGGTCTTGCTAACGTTTGCAATAGCTACTATTAATGCTCTAGGTAAACATAAATTATCTTTGTTGCTTAATTGTATTATCCCCGAGCGTCGAGCACACTCTTCAGCAAAGTTCTTGTCCCCACTTTTTCTACCTCTTCCTCTTCCTTCGGGCATTTGTACACCGGTGATTCCTAAACAAAACGTATCAGTATTAAATCCTGTAGAGTTTGATTGGTATAGTCCTTGAATTATAGACGAAATATCATTTATACATATCTGGCTAACTTCTTTAAATGGACTCCGTCCTTGGCCTCTTGGAAAATCTTTAGAGCAAAAGCTAAGTCCAACATTGTCCTTTGGGTTTAGGGCAGATGTACTATGCTCTAAAATATCCGCTATTGCGTTTTTAATCCACGAAATAGGCTCCTCATTCTTAGGATTATCTTTAAATTTAAAATAAATGGAGCGTCCACGTAAATTAAAGAGTTTTACGTGTTTTACTGAATCCTTGATTACAATAAACCTTTCCATTTTAACGAAGTAGGATATTTATTGTCACTCAAATAATTTCACTAAAACACTAAGTAATCCTATAAAACTCGACTGTATCTGTCAACAATTAAAATGTAACTAAGGTTTTTCCGATGGTTATCAACTTATATTCTATTTTTTTACACGAAAATGTAGCGCAGGCGCACGGTTACTTTCGATGTTTCGATTTGAGAATAAGATATACGTAAACGTACGCGTTCTAATTTATTTTTTACTTTAACTGTATATGTTACACCACTTAACATTTGAACAATTTTAAGTCTCAAATTCTTAAATACAAATGAGTTGTTCCAAAGATCTGCAAAAAAAGCACCATCATTATTTTTTAGTCTTTGATAATGAATAAACACTACTCAACAATTTTTGTTGTTACTGTAACTTTTGCTGATTTTTTAGTTATCATTTTACTTTTAAAATTATTCACTGATTCATTGTAACCCGCAACGACACCTGATACACGACATCCAGCACGTTTGTATGTATAATATAATAATAATAATAGTTGAGCTTACTAATAAAAAACATTTTTATGTATATTTAAATATCACTTCTCAGCTTCTATCTGCACAGTGTAGTAGAAGGATGTTTTTAAATAACATTATAGTCAGGCGTTTTTCAAACATAGTTTCGTTTATTCATATTATATGTTATATTAGGTTAAACCATTAAATTTAGATATATTCCAAATTCAATGGTTAGACACATTAATTGAAACAAGCTTACGTGATTTCTGATCTATACACCGATAAAATACCTTTTATTTCGTATCTATAATGAAGATTTAAGCATACTGTGGCAGATAGCCAACTAAATTTATTTTAAATGCAGGAAAAGGCACTAGAAAGTTATAACTTGGTTTTTTACCCCCAATTTGTTTTAATATTTACTTAGTATGTGATTTAGGAGCTGAATATTTTAGTTTTGTACTCACTTACATAAAGTTCGTTTAACCTACTTTTTTGTTTCAAGTTTAAGTTTTCGGCGGTGGGGCAAAATATTTGACTGACGATACACTTAATAAATAGGATTTGGTGATTCGATTTATCGGTACTAAAACTTAATTTTGTCACTTTACTCGTCACTTCGAAACCACAAACATTTAAAGATTTCTATTAAAACAGATTTTTTGCACAAAACATAATACATAATCATACATACATACATACATACATAAACATAATCTTTAAACTAAATCTGTCAGCATAACTATCACTCTTGTATTAAGTCTCCAAACAGCGTCACCAGCTTGTAAAGTAAAAAATATATATACAGGTCTCTAATTTTATTGCTGTATTTATGATGTTTAAATCAGTATCTGAAAATACAAGAATCTTTATAACGTAATAAAAAGTAGATATGTGGGCAGATAAATATTTAGGTTTAAGTAAAATTTAATTTCTGGTAATAATAAAAGATTATATTGTAGTTAGCCATAAATAACGCAAAGCGTTACGTATTAACATTTTTTAATCAAATTCAGATAGATATAATTTATATAGTGAAAACACGTATTAACATTTTTGAATCAAATTCAGATATAAATGATATAGTGAAAACTTTATTGTTAGTAAAACATTGTTAAGTGTTACAGTAATTTTATACATACCCTTACTCTCATACATCATAAATATTAAATAACAATTACAATGCACACACTGACATGATAGATTGGGGTTAAGAATTTAGCATCTTAGTTTTACATATGTCTCCTAGAACAGCGTCATGTTACCATAGATCAGAATCTAAATTTTCCCCCAAAAAGATATGTAAAGAGTCGAAAAAGCATGTGAAAGTATTACATGCTGAAGATACACTTGTACTGAATATCATGATATATCAGTTACTCTGGGATTTTCTCTTCACTTTGAGGGGTTGAAGGGTTACCTGGTGGAGAATTATATGTATTATTTATAAAATTTGCAGCATTGTCCACTCTAGGAAACACCCGTTACGCTGAACATTGTTTTATATCTGATTTTTAAAATTTAGAAAAGACCGAAAAGAAATAATTTTACTAAGTAAGAGGATTTATTCTAAAAATTACTTACTAAAAGTTAATATATCATCAAATAATCTATTCAGTAAATTTTAGAGGGTTGTAAATTTTTAAAATGATTAAAGGCATCTAACCAAAATTATGCCTTATGTTTTTTTATTTGTCACATGGCTAAATCAGAGATGTCTTTGAGATCCCCAGTAGGACTTTATCTGTATCTTTATTGATTTAAATTCAATACTTTAAATTTAAAATAGAAAACTTTGTCACTACACTTTCATCGGTCAGTTTAATTTAACAATGTATTCTTGATTTTTTCATTTTATTCGAAGTTTTGAAAAAGTGAAATAAAGTAGAAAGTATAAAATAACAAAAAAAGTTACTAATAAGTTTAAACAAGTATTATACCATAGTTAGATTACACTTGTTTAAACAGGGGATAACCTCAAGTATTACCGGTACGAGATGATAATCGAAGGGCATCTGTCGTAAAATAAAATAATTAATTATTTCGAATACAGTAAAAGGGTAAAGTAGCCATAACTAAATGGAGACCTCAGGGGAAAACAAGGAATGTCGCAAAATATCAAAATTAAGTTACCTTTGTCATCTGTTAGCGAAATCTCTACATTTTATCATAAACCAAGACCCTGGGGAAAGAACATAACACAGTCCGCTAATATTCGTATATAAAAGAACCAAATTCCGGAGAAAACTGTTGTGTATTATGTTAAAGATTTAGTTTTTCGAATTAATAATTCAGAATTAACTGGCTAATTAAATTAACGGGTCTATTAAACGTACACACATATCGTAGCATTTTTATCTACCACATAGTATAGAGTAAATTTAAATACAGTAAATGAAATATGTAAATATATTGACCAGTTGATAAATCACGTACCACACGCTATAACTTACACTTCTCGTACGAAAAAGCTCCTTTTCTACATTCTTTTTATACCATTTCCACCCCTGGTCCTCTCCGAAGTCATATAAGAAATGCTAAAGGTGTTCTATCGCTTTTTTGCTTATGCGCTTTTAAATGACGGCATGCTTTTCATCTGTGTACGCTTCTACACGATCACCACTACCCCTCCATCGCTCACATGTGATGCCCTCAATCTTTTACTCGTTAAAAAGAAAATAAAAGGAACTCACCCTCTCTTCGCCCCTTTTGTTGTACGTGTAGGGTACCACCATGATCAACTATGACCGTACCTACATATGGGCGGAAACGAGAATCCAATATTTTTATCTTTCGTATTTTAAATTATTGGTATCTTGCCACGCTCTTTTCCGCACAGAAGTAGAATTTTACTTCTACTTACCATTCATAATTAAAAATCCAAAGGTCGGTAAAAAAAAAAAATTTAAGAAAATAAAAATATTGAGAATTTCCAAAATTGACTCACGTAAAGAGTTGAGTTGAAGGCGAGAGGCTTGCGCATGCGTGCCAAAAAAAATTGCCCTAGCTCCAATGCCGGAGAGAGGGGTGGATTGAGGGCGCCACTGTTTTCGAAGCCGGGTGAAAAACAGAAACCCTCCTAGATGATGTTTGGACCTCGCTTTCAGCTCACTCACTCACATAAAGTTACCATATTATAAAAGTTAAAAATAGAAACTGCGCTGTCTGGTGAGGCAAATAAAACACTACCCTTAAAAACAAATTTCACAAATATATTACCAGGTTTGTTAGGGCAAAATTTTTTAATGACACATTAGTGTATCGTGTCATTTTGTGAACTTTGATACAATAAAATTATTAGGTATTATTATTAATATTATGTTATTACTGTGACAGTTTGTAGTAAACCCTGAGGGGGAAATAAAAAAAAAGTACTAATCGGTTTTAAAATTAAATATTGCTAACCATGGTTAGAGCCGAAATTGAATAAATTTGTTATTGTGAAAAAGGTGATCCTGGTTATTACAATAAAAAAAATAAAAGGTTGCCTGAAGGGGTTCGTCCCCTGATGATGGTTTCCTAGGTCAATGCTGACGTGGCCTTGGCAGCTTAACTGACTCAGCACGATCAAAGGCTGGAGATGTCTTCCAGCCCAAAAGAAGTTGTGGGGTAGCGGTGTTCCCCAGTAAAAAGAAAGATTGTGCTGTCTCCCAGCAAAAGAGATGGTGCTGTCTCCCAGCAAAAAGAAAGAGCTCGGAGTCTCCCAGTAAAAAGAAAGACCCTGATAAAACAAAAGGTATGCGTCAAGGCAAGGTAAAATTCAGGTACTATGCAAATATAATTTAGAAGAAATATTAAATTTAATTCACACAAAAAAAACTTTTAGTGGCTGAAGGCCTTATACAATTATTCACTGGTATCAAGAAAATAAAACCGAAGGAAATATTTTGAATTAAATAGACATCAGGTCAAAAAAAAAATAAACAGGCAATATCGAAGCCAATTAATTAACAAATCAAAGTTAAGTTAAAATTTACATAAAAGTAGCCATTGTACGCTACTGTACACAGACAAATATTCATTATAAAATAATTATATTTACATAAGTAATGCAGCTACATAAATCTTAAACAATTAGATCATACACTGGTGACAAAATAAACAAAATTGTTAGGTAATCGCTTAATTACACAAAAGAAAAGTTTAGCCGCAAAATACAATGTGATAAAATTTAGCACGTTAAGTATAATCAAAAGAGAAATTCAGTATTACTATTACTAAACATATACATCCAAATATAGTAAATGTAGCTTAATATTTATGAATATAGAATAACCATACCGTATCTGTAAGCGTAACCCAAGAATGAACAAATACCATAGGCCATAGTGAATAGTTAACGGCACTATATTACACCCACCCTGAAATTTTGTAACCAAATCTAATAATTAAGAATCAGCCCTGTCTATGTTATACCCAATATTAATTAAAAGCTAATTAGCAGCAGAAAAAGAATAAGTGAAATACGAAAGTCAACACTTCTGACTGTCAGACATTTAAAATATTTACCCAAATTACTATAGTTTTAAATTGCCGGTCTCTACCGCTGTCAGCTGACATTCCAGAACACAAGATATGAATTTTTAATGACCTGGCTATCGCTTATTAGCATAATTAATTGATAAAAAGAAACATCATTAGGTTCCAATTCACGGGCATACACCAATGACTGATTCACTATGACTATGAATACGAAATAACAAAATAAAATTTAACCTTGGGTCACCAGGTAGAGTTCTGACCAACATTATCAAAGAATGTAGTAAATCAAGCTAGCATAGCTGACAAAAAAAAATTAGGTATCGATAAGAATTTGACCTACAAACCTGTGAAGGTCACATAAACCCCATTTAATTTTTAATAAAAAAAAGAACCATCTGTACATAATTTTTCCTACCACGAAATGTAGCGATCTACTTGTATTTAGAGAAGTTTTAACTACAGAAAAACTAATTAAAAACGTGGACGTCGTAAACAAAAAATAGAATCAAAAAGGGAATCAACGAAAATTAATTAAAATAGCAGTTTAATCGCGGGATTCTGTATTTTTAAGGGTTTAATAGTGGCAAAAAGGCATACCTGTCGATCTCGGGTCGGGTCTAAGTCCACATGTTCGCTGTCGTCGTAAAAACCGACGAAGAGATGTCGAATTTCTTCTACAAAAACAACTAAAACGGCCTCACTGGACCAACAACGTAACGCCAAAATGGCAAACAACAAAACAACGTAAAAGAAATTAGTTGTACCGCATTCACGGATCCCAATTTTGGGTGTCTTTCTAAAGACTTTAGAATACGATACAGTCGACGACGCGATCAGTTTGTGAAAAGAACCTCTCCACACCCAATCCTTGACGAAAAATTCCAATATCGATTTTTTTTTCCTTGCAAAGCGACGTCACCAGGGGTTGTTTGTAAGTACACTTTGGTACTCAATTAGGTACATTTTCGAAGGCTTTGGTTCCATGGTATTCCCCTCAATGCATTGGCACGATGTTCTGCCAGTAAAAATTAACTTAACCAATGAACACCGGCAATATACCAACAAAACTATAACAATTAAATACATTTTTCCGTGTCCATAAACCGACATTCATTAATAGTTCGTACAATTGGCAGTACAAATGCACCCCACCTACGATTTTGGTCAACCTCGAACCGTAATGCATGAATGAACATTAGAAACCTTTAAAATCAAGGGACCTAGAACTCAGAACGCAGATCCCATCGTTCCTGGCTTCGACGTTTTCCAACAACAGTCACAGAGGGCGGCTCAGGACAGAAAACTAAGATGTATGCAACAGGCTCGACAGAAAATAATTACGGCCGATTCAAATGTCAAAAATGACGTTTCACGTTTGTCAGGGTAAACAAATTCTAATTTATATTTATTGGCAACTATAGTTTTTAGGGCCAAATTCAGACATATTTCCTTAGGGATTAACTATACAGAAAGAGGGAAAACAAGGCTGGATCCAAGACAGGCTAGTGACGGAAAATTTGTAAAAATTAAATTCGAGGTTAGGAAAGATTTTGACTAAATGGAAAACAAATCAAAATAAAACGTTCAAGGAATAAGGGAATATATTCAAAAAGGTAGGTCGAAGTCTTAAAACTCAACTAATTGTTGCAACTGCTATAATAATACTTTAATTTCGTATGACAAAACAAACCGTAACAACTCCCCCTCTCCTACGAAAGGAGGGAAATTTTCTCGAGAAAATTAACCGACGATAAGTACTCAAAAATCTACAGTATTTACAAGATAAGGAAAAAAAAAATTAACTCCGGAGCTCCGGGGGTATTCCCCTAGGAAGCAACGGACGAAAGTGATAGATACTAGTGGATCGCTACTAACAAAATATATACTCACACAACCATAAGAAAAACTAAACCAAAAAGAAACTCTGACATGACATGACTGGTCCGAGTGTTTCTGACGGCAGCCACCATTTCCGCACCGAAAAGTCAACTGTGCCTCAATGGTATAGTGGCCACATAGACCAACACTGGGAAGATGTGTCCCCAGCTCCGGAATTTCCACCAAGGTCATAAGACACCCGTACTCATCCTATCAGCCTCCAATAAAAGAAAATAAAGAAATAAGTTACTAAAGGTATGGTCTGGGTTTGGCAAAAACATATTAAGTTAAAAAGATTAAGTTTTCAAAGAAAAGTAAGACAGAGAAAAGCCAAACCGGGTTCGTAGATCGTGGCACGCTTGACGGCAGCCAAACACTTCAGCACCAAGAAAACCAAATGTGCTTTTTATAGTGTAGGGCCACGTAGATCGGTCCGGATTTGACACCCGAGAAACCGAAATTTCCGCTAGGCCAAGCATCACCATGGCCGACAACCATAGCCAACCAAAATTAACCAAGAAAAGAAATAAAATGAAAATTCAGGAACCAGTGTGGTTCCAATACAGACGAAAACAACCCAAAGGCATAATGAGGTAATTTCTCAAACTGCCTATAAAGACACCTACTAAAAATAATACCCGCAGCTTAGTGGATTACTAAACCCACTAACTCAGGTAATCGACAACCCAAAATAGTACAATAACCAAAATAATTCAAAATAAAAATTAACTTTGGTCCCCTCGCCGCTAGACACCCAGCGACCCCTCCAGGAGTTTCCGGGGTGGAATAAAACTTCAGGGTGCAGGAAGCACAGCCTGGTGACATTAACCCAAAAATGGTAAGGGGGCTAGCATTGCGTAACACTCGAAGAAAGCGTGAGGTACCTCGTGTACTAGCCTCACTCCAGAGCGTCCCAAAACAGATAACCAACTGTCACGCGTCGAGTCAACCAAAGGGTGGAAAAACTAAAAAGAAAAGATAACTAATATACAACCAAGGTAATTTAAGAAGAAAAAGGGATAGCCCATATGTTCCACCGAGCATAAGGAAGTGAATTATAGTAGACACTAAACTAAAAGATGCACCGAATGGGTAGTACATCAGTCCCTGTATGAAACACAATAAATTAAATAGGGTACTCTGAATGGTGGCACTGCCACCGGCCTGTCGCAACCTAATAGGCCGACTTGAGCTCAGGCCGAACAAAGTAGCTTGGCCCTCCCCTGGCCCGCCGAACAAGTTCGATGGGCAAAATGTTACCCCAGGGGTCAGACTTCCGCCCCCCCTGAACAGCCCTTCCAGTCGGTCTGCTCTCCGAAGGATCAATAGTTCCAACAAAGAACGTCGAAGCGACATTCGGTAGCACCCAACACCGCGCAGACTAAACAAGGAGATAGGGACAAATAAGTCATAATCGGGAAGGTTCTATTTTGGCTAGTTAAACTATAGCCCAAATATAGAACGCCAAAATAGGGGTCTAGGTACCAAGACCTAGGCCAAAGTCAAATCCAGGATATCAAAAATAGCAAGTCAAATAAGACTATAAAGAAATATCAAGGTAAAATTAAATTAATAATTAAACACAAGAAAAGATAAGGTAAATCAAGGTAAGGTAAGAAACACCAAGTCAAATACTGAAATAAGACTTGGTAGATATGAAGGTAAAATTAACCGAATAATTAAACCCAAAATAAAATAAAATAATAAAGGTAAGGTAAGATAAGATAATCAAGGTAAGGTAAGATAATCAAGGTGAGGTAAGATAATCAAGGTAACGTAAGGTAATATAAGAAAGTGACAATAAGGACACTAAATCAGATCAAGCTAGGATAACGAAATCACTCAGCAAGATACGGATTAAGGTCATAAGTCAAATCAAGTTACGGTGAATTAAATTATCCAAAACAAATTATCAAGTATCATTGCAATCAGTGTATTACGAAATTCAAAATAGGTAAGTTTAAGGTAAATTAAAATAAGGTAATTTAAGGTAAGTTCAGATAAGGTAAATTTAAGGTAAGTTCAGATAAGGTAAATTTATAGTTACTAAAAGATTAATGAATTTATGAATCAAATAAAAATATGCTAAATTTCAGGTAGTTGAGCTAACAAGTAAAATAAATCATCGCCTTAAGAGAAAAACAAACTAATGACCATGTGTCGTGTTTACTCCCATCACGTCTCGCGCCAAGATGGGTGTCTGCAAGACACCGCCAAAAGAAAAAAACTCTAAGTTTATGTTACTAAAGCCACAAAAGTTAAAGAAATTTATATAAGGTAAAGATAGATGATACCATAAGAAAAGACGTAAAGCGATGATAGCAAGTAAAAGTAGTAAAAATGCTGAAGGCAGACTTACTACGCGCAATAGCAGCAAGTTGACTGAAGGCCTAGCTTGCCACGGCTTTCGGAGGGCTCCTACCTCCACTAGTTCACCAGTGCAGCACAATTCTAAGCGACAGTGGCCAAATCCATCAAGTCTCGCGCCCAGATGGATCCAAACGCCACTGCGCCCGTCACTGCAGGGCATTAAAAAAAAGGTATTAAAGGAAAACGGAATAAGGTAACATTAAAAAAAATATTCAAAGGTAAAACTAATCATTATCTGAACTCTCATTTGCGGTCGATGGATTATACAGTTTGAGATCTTTTACGTGCCAAACACCTTTACTTTGTCCTGCTCGATCTTGAAGTTCGTAGGTGCAGGACCCTGTTTTCTTCTTAATAATGAACGGGCCCACATAAGCCGGAGCCAGTTTGGCACTATAATAGTTCGCGGCATCGGAAAGACTTTTGTTTTTACGCCAAACCTCTTGTCCAGGTGCATACTCAACGGGTCGTCTACGTAAGTTGTATCTACGTTGATTTCTAACATGAGATGTTTTAATTTTATCCCGAACTTCGCGATATAATTTCACAAAGGCGGCTTGTCTTTTCCTGACATAATCTTGAAGGTCTGCATTGGTGTTAGCAGTCTCTTCTGCAAAGTCTTGTCCGTACAATTTATGTTCTCTCCCAAAATTAAGAAAGTGCGGAGTAAATCCAGTGGTCTCATGTCGTGATGTTCGCAAAGCACAGCCTATAGAAGCTAGGTTCTCGTCCCAGGTACGGTGGTTATTGTTCTTGATGTAAGATCGCATCATGGTCTTTATGACTCTGTTGACTCGTTCGGTCGGATCAGCTTGTGGATGATAAGATGCTGTGTAGAATAATTTCGTTTTATACCGTTGACAAAGGTTCTGAAATTCCTTGGACTTCATTTGTACTCCATTATCACACATTAGGAACTGTGGTGATCGAAACATTAGGAAAATACCTTCTTCAACCTGTTTGGTGAGAGATTTAGCTGTCGCTGAACGAGAAGGAAATAAAACGGAGAATTTGGTGAAATAATCGGTAACCACAAGAACGTAAGAGTTACCTGACCTCGAACGAGGAAACGGTCCAATATAATCCAGGCTGATACACTGCCAAGGTTGATTTATCACTGGACGGTCACCCATTAATCCTGCAGGAGGTTTTTGTTCTACTTTGTGCTGGGCACAAACTCGACAAGCTTTCACATAACTCGTGACGTCACTCCTCATCTTAGGCCAATAATAGCGTTGGCATACTTTCCAGTAGGTCTTGAATACGCCTACGTGACCCGAAGCAGGTATATCATGGCAACGGGCGAGTATCTGGCGCCTTTTATCCTTAGGAACGACAATTTTCCATGAGCTGGATGGAGTACCAAGGTCCGGAGGATTGGTTCTAGCATATTTGTACAACATGTTGTTTTCTACACGCCAAGCAGGAAATTTGTCCGGTCGTTGTTCAAGCCTTACAAACATATTTTTATACCATCCATCAGTGGTGGAAGACATCGGAACATCACTATCGTCGGTGTCAATAGCTTCAGCGGAAACAGGAACGGATCTGGACAGAAAATCGGCAACAATGTGCTCTTTACCAGGGCGATGGATTAAGGTAAAATCATAGGGTTGCAGACGAAGCGCCCATCGCGCTAAACGACCTTGAGGGTCTTTTAGTCTGTGCAGCCATAGTAACGAGTGGTGGTCAGTTACTACCGTGAAGTGTACCCCTTCCAAATAATGTCTTAATTTCTCCACACTCCAAATCACTGCCAAACATTCTTTTTCGGTGACTGTATATTTCATTTCTTGTTTAGTCAGTGAACGTGATAGGAAGCATATTACTTTCTCACCATCATCAAAAGTCTGTGTTAAAACTGCACCAAGGCCATATGCGCTTGCATCGGTTTGCAGGACGAAAGGACGGTTAAAATCAGGACAGGTAAGTATCGGTGCTGTAACCAAAGCTTCCTTGATCGCTTTAAAGGCTCTATCACAGTCGGTTGTCCATGACCATCTGACATTTTTCTTAGTCAAGTTAGTTAGCGGAGCTATGGTGGATGAAAAATTCGGAACAAAGCGACGGTACCAAGATGCTGTACCAATAAATCGGCGAATTTCGGTGACATTCTTTGGTGGTATAATGTTTACAATTGCCTCCACTTTTAATGGATCTGGTCGGAGTCCCTGACGGTCCACAACATATCCTAAGTACTTCAATTCTGGCAGGCAAAACTGACATTTTTCTAGTGAAACTATGAGCCCCGCTTCATGTAGTCGGTCGAAAACTAAGCCCAACAGACGTAGGTGTTCATCAAAGTCCTGAGATATGAGAATTATATCATCCAGATATACCATGACCGCTGGTTGAAGGTCTGCTCCAAGGACGGTATCTACTATACGCTGCCAGGTTGCTGGTGAATTGGTTAAACCAAAAGGCATGCGACGGAACTGAAATAGTCCTCTTCCAGGGACGGTAAATGCAGTATATTCACGCGAAGATTCACTTAAGGGAACTGTCCAAAATGCGGATTTGATATCGATGGAACTGAGGTAAGTTGCATCTCTCAGGCGGTCCAAAATGGCAGAAATATAGGGCAAGGGATATGCGTCTTTCTTGCTCAAACTGTTCAAAATTCTGTAATCTACACAAAATCTGTAGGAATCATCCTTCTTGCGCACTAAACATATCGGACTGGACCAAGCACTCTTCGAAGGTTCGATCACTCCATCTTCCAACATTTGTTTAAGTTCTTCATCGATAATTTTCTGCTTAAATGGAGACACCGGGTAATATCTTTGTTTGACAGGTTTCGTACCTGGCTCCACTTCAATAACATGTTCAGCCACCTTACAACATCCCAGGCCTGTACCCATTAAAGCAAGTTTTTCTTGGACTAATTTATCAAGAGTCATTCGCTGAGCAATAGTAAGGGTACTCTCATCCCGTATGCTAAGTACTTGAGTGGAATTCGTTTCGTCTGCGAAATGCCAAACATCCTGATTCAAATCTGGTACGATCCCCATGCTCTTCCAGAAATCGACTCCCAAAATTAAGGTATGAGCCAGTGCAGGCAGGACTAACACATCTATCATGCGGGTTTTTCCCATTAAACTAAACGGTACTTGCATGTAACCAATAGCAGAACAGCTCTCTCCATTAGCAACTGTACATCTTGTTTCTTTACCTAAAAGTTGCAGTCCCAAACTCCGTAGCAACTCATATCCAGGAAGGCCAACAAGTGTTCGAGTGGCACCAGAATCCAGCAAACCTCTTATAGGTTTACCTATAATAGAAACTTCCAAATAAGGACGTTGATCTCCTCGTGCGTGACTAATGATGAAATCTAAAAGAATTTTGGATGAAAAGTCAAAATCATTGGTCGATACACGCTTGGTATTGGGAGAAATCGTACGACCTATTGATTCCCCCGGGAAGCGTTTCCCGAATTAGCACATTTTGGGCAAGATCTTACAGTGACATTAGGTGTTCCACAACGATAACAGTGTGTTTTTCTAGGGCTTTGACAATCTCGATTAAAATGTCCCGTTTGTTGACAATTCCAACAGACTACTTCTCTAGGACCTCTACTGGTAGTAGGAGGGTTGACATGTCTCACTTCATTGACCTTAGTTGGAGGTAAGGCTTCTTGCATTTCTGAGACGAAGGCGAAATCAGGTTCTACAAATCCTTGTCGTTTACGAGATGGCGGTACATAATGTTCTGCACGGTATTTCTTGGCTTCTAAAACCAGGCACTGCTCCTCTAATTCTTCCAATGAGTTCACTATGGGTAACTGAGTGGTGTAAAATGGAGCTAAATTCCTAGTTATCATGTCCAACTTTGCATCCTCACTGAGGGAACCATAACGCCGAAACAGAGCCTGCATGCTTGAAAGATAGTCCACTATGCTTTCTGATGGATCTTGAGTCCTCTCGAGCATTTCTTTAAAGAGTCTAGCACGATAATCTGGTGGTTCAAAGTGTCTGCAAAGCAGTTCAGCAAGTTCTCTCCAGCTGTTAAACCGGGAACGGTTCGCTCTAAACCAATTCAATGCCTTGCCCTCAAATAAATCTATGGCAGACTCAAACAGTTCTCTTTCTGATACATTACGAGCCAATCTCAGCTCGTTTACTCTCTCCAAGAATCCATGGACTGACATACTCTTGGGATCTCCTGTAAATTTAAGGCCCCATTTTTCTATACGTAGTGCCTTGAAGTTTGACACTGGCTGTCTATTCGGGGTTGAACCATGTTGAGTTGGCCTAGGCACTTCATCTTCTGACGAATCATCAGAATCAGAACATCCCGAGCGTGCTGCATCCAATAAGACACTCAAGTTAGGATCTCGTCTGGATACTTGCTCTAGCTCGTCAAGAGCAGATAAGGTTTCTGCAATTAATATTGCTCGTGCGTCGGCATCCTCTGACGACAGTTGGTTAACTGGTACACGATCAATTCGGTTGAGAAGATGGACCAAGTGTGTCTGTAGACGTTCAAATTTGGTCTTGGCTTTTTCTCCAGTAACGGACTTAATCGCCAATTTAGTCTTCCTCAAGTTAGTCGCCACATAAGCTCTTTCTTCAGCAAAATCCATATTATAGGGAGGGTGACTTATAGTCTTACTAACTTTCTCCATCTGCAACAATGGGCGTAAAGATGCACGAAGGCTTTCGACAGTTTTCGTTTCATCAGCTGGAATGCCACGAACTTGCAACTCATAAATGAGCATATCCTTTCTAAGGTAATGCACTCTCATACTGTAATCCATCGTAACTTATTACGAGTCAAATAATACACAAGCAAATATAAATTAAAAGAAAAATCAATAAAATATTAACACTGATTGCACTTGACACTGTAAACTGCAAACAATTTGCAAAACTAAATTTTCAGATAATTTTCAGTAATTAAACTTCACCCCAAAAAAAAAAAAAGATAAAACAAAATAAACCGGTTAGGACAGCGATGTCCTAACAGAAAGAATAACGAAAACCCGTCAGAACAGCGAGGTTCTGATGGCTACTACAACACAATAGGTAGGCCGCAAAAAAAAAATTTGCATTATCAGAAAAAATCTCATCAGAGGTAAGACAACATATCAGAAGCGCAAAAATCGATAAATGGAAAATTAAAAAAAAAAAAAAAATTTGATAATGTTAGTACCAAAGTGCTCTATCTGGTCTCACCAAACGCAGTTTCTTTTTGCTTGAATGCCCCACGTTGGGCGCCAAAATTTGCCACGCTCTTTTCCGCACAGAAGTAGAATTTTACTTCTACTTACCATTCATAATTAAAAATCCAAAGGTCGGTAAAAAAAAAAATTTAAGAAAATAAAAATATTGAGAATTTCCAAAATTGACTCACGTAAAGAGTTGAGTTGAAGGCGAGAGGCTTGCGCATGCGTGCCAAAAAAAATTGCCCTAGCACCAATGCCGGAGAGAGGGGTGGATTGAGGGCGCCACTGTTTTCGAAGCCGGGTGAAAAACAGAAACCCTCCTAGATGATGTTGGGACCTCGCTTTCAGCTCACTCACTCACATAAAGTTACCATATTATAAAAGTTAAAAATAGAAACTGCGCTGTCTGGTGAGGCAAATAAAACACTACCCTTAAAAACAAATTTCACAAATATATTACCAGGTTTGTTAGGGCAAAATTTTTTAATGACACATTAGTGTATCGTGTCATTTTGTGAACTTTGATACAATAAAATTATTAGGTATTATTATTAATATTATGTTATTACTGTGACAGTTTGTAGTAAACCCTGAGGGGGAAATAAAAAAAAAGTACTAATCGGTTTTAAAATTAAATATTGCTAACCATGGTTAGAGCCGAAATTGAATAAATTTGTTATTGTGAAAAAGGTGATCCTGGTTATTACAATAAAAAAAATAAAAGGTTGCCTGAAGGGGTTCGTCCCCTGATGATGGTTTCCTAGGTCAATGCTGACGTGGCCTTGGCAGCTTAACTGACTCAGCACGATCAAAGGCTGGAGATGTCTTCCAGCCCAAAAGAAGTTGTGGGGTAGCGGTGTTCCCCAGTAAAAAGAAAGATTGTGCTGTCTCCCAGCAAAAGAGATGGTGCTGTCTCCCAGCAAAAAGAAAGAGCTCGGAGTCTCCCAGTAAAAAGAAAGACCCTGATAAAACAAAAGGTATGCGTCAAGGCAAGGTAAAATTCAGGTACTATGCAAATATAATTTAGAAGAAATATTAAATTTAATTCACACAAAAAAAACTTTTAGTGGCTGAAGGCCTTATACAATTATTCACTGGTATCAAGAAAATAAAACCGAAGGAAATATTTTGAATTAAATAGACATCAGGTCAAAAAAAAAATAAACAGGCAATATCGAAGCCAATTAATTAACAAATCAAAGTTAAGTTAAAATTTACATAAAAGTAGCCATTGTACGCTACTGTACACAGACAAATATTCATTATAAAATAATTATATTTACATAAGTAATGCAGCTACATAAATCTTAAACAATTAGATCATACACTGGTGACAAAATAAACAAAATTGTTAGGTAATCGCTTAATTACACAAAAGAAAAGTTTAGCCGCAAAATACAATGTGATAAAATTTAGCACGTTAAGTATAATCAAAAGAGAAATTCAGTATTACTATTACTAAACATATACATCCAAATATAGTAAATGTAGCTTAATATTTATGAATATAGAATAACCATACCGTATCTGTAAGCGTAACCCAAGAATGAACAAATACCATAGGCCATAGTGAATAGTTAACGGCACTATATTACACCCACCCTGAAATTTTGTAACCAAATCTAATAATTAAGAATCAGCCCTGTCTATGTTATACCCAATATTAATTAAAAGCTAATTAGCAGCAGAAAAAGAATAAGTGAAATACGAAAGTCAACACTTCTGACTGTCAGACATTTAAAATATTTACCCAAATTACTATAGTTTTAAATTGCCGGTCTCTACCGCTGTCAGCTGACATTCCAGAACACAAGATATGAATTTTTAATGACCTGGCTATCGCTTATTAGCATAATTAATTGATAAAAAGAAACATCATTAGGTTCCAATTCACGGGCATACACCAATGACTGATTCACTATGACTATGAATACGAAATAACAAAATAAAATTTAACCTTGGGTCACCAGGTAGAGTTCTGACCAACATTATCAAAGAATGTAGTAAATCAAGCTAGCATAGCTGACAAAAAAAAATTAGGTATCGATAAGAATTTGACCTACAAACCTGTGAAGGTCACATAAACCCCATTTAATTTTTAATAAAAAAAAGAACCATCTGTACATAATTTTTCCTACCACGAAATGTAGCGATCTACTTGTATTTAGAGAAGTTTTAACTACAGAAAAACTAATTAAAAACGTGGACGTCGTAAAAAAAAAATAGAATCAAAAAGGGAATCAACGAAAATTAATTAAAATAGCAGTTTAATCGCGGGATTCTGTATTTTTAAGGGTTTAATAGTGGCAAAAAGGCATACCTGTCGATCTCGGGTCGGGTCTAAGTCCACATGTTCGCTGTCGTCGTAAAAACCGACGAAGAGATGTCGAATTTCTTCTACAAAAACAACTAAAACGGCCTCACTGGACCAACAACGTAACGCCAAAATGGCAAACAACAAAACAACGTAAAAGAAATTAGTTGTACCGCATTCACGGATCCCAATTTTGGGTGTCTTTCTAAAGACTTTAGAATACGATACAGTCGACGACGCGATCAGTTTGTGAAAAGAACCTCTCCACACCCAATCCTTGACGAAAAATTCCAATATCGATTTTTTTTTCCTTGCAAAGCGACGTCACCAGGGGTTGTTTGTAAGTACACTTTGGTACTCAATTAGGTACATTTTCGAAGGCTTTGGTTCCATGGTATTCCCCTCAATGCATTGGCACGATGTTCTGCCAGTAAAAATTAACTTAACCAATGAACACCGGCAATATACCAACAAAACTATAACAATTAAATACATTTTTCCGTGTCCATAAACCGACATTCATTAATAGTTCGTACAATTGGCAGTACAAATGCACCCCACCTACGATTTTGGTCAACCTCGAACCGTAATGCATGAATGAACATTAGAAACCTTTAAAATCAAGGGACCTAGAACTCAGAACGCAGATCCCATCGTTCCTGGCTTCGACGTTTTCCAACAACAGTCACAGAGGGCGGCTCAGGACAGAAAACTAAGATGTATGCAACAGGCTCGACAGAAAATAATTACGGCCGATTCAAATGTCAAAAATGACGTTTCACGTTTGTCAGGGTAAACAAATTCTAATTTATATTTATTGGCAACTATAGTTTTTAGGGCCAAATTCAGACATATTTCCTTAGGGATTAACTATACAGAAAGAGGGAAAACAAGGCTGGATCCAAGACAGACTAGTGACGGAAAATTTGTAAAAATTAAATTCGAGGTTAGGAAAGATTTTGACTAAATGGAAAACAAATCAAAATAAAACGTTCAAGGAATAAGGGAATATATTCAAAAAGGTAGGTCGAAGTCTTAAAACTCAACTAATTGTTGCAACTGCTATAATAATACTTTAATTTCGTATGACAAAACAAACCGTAACAATCTGTATCACCCTAAAGTAAGAGTGTATACCCGCATTTTAATAAAGTAGATAATACGAAAACATTTTTTCAGTTTATATGTATGAACTAAATTGTTTATTGCTTAATTAATTACAAAGGTACTTTTAAGATTTAGCTCAACAGTTTATTAAAGAGAGTAAAAGATATAACCCATTTTAAAAAATACCGAAAGTCTTTTTCAAATTATAATTTTTAATATTTGATCTCTGGCGCTAAACTGCACTATGGTTTAAACACAACTTTTTTGTGCCGAAATTAAAAATTGCATTTAATTTAAACAATTTTGCAAAAATAACATTTATTTGGTAAAATGAAGTAAAAATAAACAAGAAATGTTTGTTAAATGAAAACTATAGGATAATGAAATAATTTTTAGTCAATTGCGAATTTTTCTTTCACTTCCTTAGGGGGGTCAGCGTGACAAAATCTACTAAGAACTGAGCCCAAAACGCTGATATTTTGGCATTTTCATTTGTTTCTTGACGCCATCGACCGAAAGTCTTTTTCAAGTTATAATTTTTAATATTTGATCTCTGGCGCTAAACTGCACTATGGTTTAAACACAACTTTTTTGTGCCGAAATTAAAAATTGCATTTAATTTAAACAATTTTGCAAAAATAACATTTATTTGGTAAAATGAAGTAAAAATAAACAAGAAATGTTTGTTAAATGAAAACTATAGGATAATGAAATAATTTTTAGTCAATTGCGAATTTTTCTTTCACTTCCTTAGGGGGGTCAGCGTGACAAAATCTACTAAGAACTGAGCCCAAAACGCTGATATTTTGGCATTTTCATTTGTTTCTTGACGCCATCGCCAGATATTGAAAATGTCCCCATTTTGAAAAGTGGATTGTTTTGAAAATATATGTACATTTAACCAACTGGCACCTACTGAAATAGTAAGTAGTATGCATTTTTATATAGTAGAAATAAGCCTACCACCATATATATTTAGAAATCCTAGCAAAGTGCTAGCGATTTTAAATTTCTTATTTATAATATTTCTAACATTTTGCAGTCATTTCGATTTTTTTTTCTGGATTAAGGTGATTAAACATGTAAGGGTATTTTATATTATAAATATAGGATATACCTTCCTTCCAATAATTGATAAATGCGGTCCGCATTCAAAATTGCATGCAAAGGTTTTTGATCAAAATCATATACCATGGTAAACTGTATTGAGCGGCGAAATTGTAAAAATTTGTAATAGATTACTCTTGCGTTAAAATAATTGTTACCATACAAATCAAGAAGTGAGTACCTACGATATAAATACTGGTGTTCTTACCAGACTATAAATTCGTAATTGGGGTATTAGTAACGAAGATTGTCAGGATCAAATTTAAATCCAATACTGTAGTTCCGTGCGTTTTTATCCTACTTGTGAAACTTTTGATGAAAACATGTTTTAATTTCAAACCAAAAGAAGTGCTAGAGTAAAGTGACTAACGTGTACATTATCCCATTAAAAATTATTTATTTTTAAAAATTTACTATTTTAATAGAAACTTAAACCTTACCTTGCCCGGATATTTGCTCACCTGACCCAAATATTTGACGGAAAACTCATTTTAAAATATTTTATTTTTTCATATTCTCCTTTCTCTTTCGACAATTCGGTTTCGGGCAGTCGGAAGTGAATTCTTCACAACTAGAATACTCACTTTCACTCTCGCGTGATCGTTTATTCCCCGACTGACTCTTTTTAACCACACTGCCTAAAGTTTTTGGCTGCGAGTTTTTGCCCTGCTTTTTTCGTATTTATTGGTTCGTGTCTGGAAGTTTCCGCACAAGACAGCGTTGTAGAAGTTGACGCGGTACTATTCGAAGTAACGATGAAATGCGCGCTAGTGATTAGTATCACATTTGGCAACAATAAATTGTTCCTTTAACTCTTCTCCACTTTGGGTTGATCTGAACGAACTAAAATACCTTGATATTTCACCATTAGGGTCAGGAAGCTTTGGGGCTACGTCGACAATCGAGTTCAATTCCTGGTGACCCAAATCTATACGCACTGACTCAGACACTGTAGGTAACTCATTTATTTCAGTCTCAGACTGAGTCGCAATTAACTGAGAAATCATTATGGGGATGTCCGTTGTTTCACTGATAATGTCTGACACTACATTACCCGTCGAACTACGTGTGGTCCCGGTTATTTGTACAGGGCTAACTATTTCAGCCACTGACAGCGATGATGGTTAGGGCGAAACCATGTCTCGTAGTACAACTGAATCACGGAAAATGTCTGGTACTTTGTTAGTATCCACGGGTGAAACGCAAAAAATGTCCTGTATTTCACTATCCGGACTAGGAAGTTTTGGGGGTGTCGACAACCGAGTTCACGTCATGTTGATCCGAATCTAAATGTAATGTCTCAGACACTGTAGGTAACTCATTTATTTCAGCCTCGGGCTGAGTCGCAATCAACTGAGAAACCTTTATGGGAATGTCCGTTGTTTTTCTGATAATGTCTGTCACTACATTATCCATCGAACCTGCGGAGTCCCTACGTGAAGTTCTCTGGGGCTGTACAGATATAACTATTTCAGTCTCTGGCTGGAATGATGGTATTGGCGAAACCATGTCTCGTAGTACAGTTGTTTCGCAGAAAATGTCTGCTACATTGATAGTATCCACTGGCGAAACGCAAGATTTATGTCCTGTACTCCAGTGTTTTCCGCGGGGCCTTTCGCACTGATACACGCACGTCTTATTTTTGATAAACGCATAGGCAGTTTTAATACGTATCCCGATGGTCTCCTCACACTACTTTTAATTAACAACTAACTTTTATACTTATAATTCATAGTCGAATCCTACAAACCACTGTATAAGCAAAACATACACTTCAAAGACCCTTAAATTAAAACAGAATTGCCTACCTGGAAAATACTGTTACATTTATTTAATTTGGTATGATAGAGGTACATTGTGGTTGAAAATGCGGTCCGCATTCAAAATTGCATGCAAAGGTTTTTGATCAAAATTTAGTCTTTTCTATACCATGGTATATGTCCCCGGTGCGTATTTCCATTCTATACATGGCCAGAACGCAGCCATAGAAAACTGCTCGTGAATACATTGTAATGCTATTGCTGAATCTGTTATTACAATATCCACACGAATTTTGCGTACTATTCGAGTATAGTTTGTAACGTGCACGCGCGCGTCCATGGTTCCATACTATACTGCGTTGCTTACGCCTAACTCGGATTTTAAAGATATTTTTTAAAGTTTATCTTATAAAAGGGACATTTCATACAAAAAAAAAGGTTTTTAAATTATCAATTTATGGAATGGAAATACGCTATTATAAAAGGGACATTTCATACAAAAAAAAAGGTTTTTAAATTATCAATTTATGGAATGGAAATACGCTATTATAAAAGGGACATTTCATACAAAAAAAAAGGTTTTTAAATTATCAATTTATGACTGAAGACTTTTTATTCTCATTATTTGGTTAAAATTTGATGATGTATAATTATTTGTTAAATATATATTTATAATTATTTTAGATTAGAATAAGTTTCTTTTTTGTACATCATATGTAACATTTTCTACTATGTATAGGGAGTTAATGCATTGGAAAACAAGTATATAGCAACCATATAATTGAATTATGTATCGGTTGCTATGTACTTCTTTACCAATGTTTTTTTATTACTCTACTATAAGCATTCTTTATGTGTTTCTTGGGTATTAATAACTAAATAATAACAGTGCTGACCCCACTATACTTTACTCCAAACTAAACTAGCGGTATAAAAGGGGATGTACGATATTATGATATTTAAACTTTACTATCATATCAAACATATCTTTATTTAGAAAATATAACACAGAATAATGTAAATTAACGTGAATTATTCATATTTTGTGAAACATTAAATGCAAGGTCATGTCTTTTTTTCTACTTTTTTTGCTGGGGATGCTTCTGCTGATGGTCGACCTGCTTGTATTCTATTCTTCGTTCCCTTGTTCTTTTATTGAAGATAAAATTTTGAGCTTGTTGGTCTGTCGTTACATTTTTAAGGGAATTACTGAACATGTGAATGGCTTTTAAATTTGAAGAAGATGGATGTTTTTCTAAGACAGTTTGTAATTTGTTGAAACTTTTTTTCATTTCAGTCAGTGCTTCATTGTAAGTAATATCAAAAACGGCATCATCAACTTCGCTACATATTAAAATGCTTGTTGGCTGTTCTGACGTTGTACAAATGTCAACGGTCAAGTTTACGGATACATCAGAATCTTGGATTAAGTTGACGTTTTTCTCAACAACCATAATACCGTCGTTAACCATACTTTGGTAAAATTCATCAGGAAGTGGGTCATCGGTGGCGAGTTTTGCACATGTCACTCTGTCTGTACTAGATATTTTTGGAGACGTCTGCAGTATGAATCCATATTTTAATTCAACAGCACACTGATGTTTGCAGAAGACACCTCCCTGTCCTTCAACACAATTGCAACACGCCGTTGAAATATCAATAAGGTATGTACTTGAATTAGACTCTACCAGAAATTCAGTATAGTTGACACGTGTAATCTTGCCCACATCCTTTGATCGGTTGCAAAACTTCAAGTAAGCGGAACTGTTTGTTTGGCGGCTGTGCGCAAATTTCATTAGTCTTCTGTATTGATACTTTTCAAAGATATTTGACAAAAAAACAATCAAAGCGCAAACATTGAACGCTTTGCATCTCTGTAAAATAACATCTTTGAAAATGCGTATTGAAGCTTCTGTGTAATTATTTGTATTGTTTCCTCTGTTCATAATGTCTGTCCTATAAGCTGTACACCACTCCATCTTTCTCTCCCAATTTTTTTTCAGATGTTGCACCAAAGTATTGCAGAATTTCACGTATTCGTCTGAAGTTAATTCTTTGAATATTGTTTCTGCTTCATTATCAGTTTTTGCAAACATTAATTTTGAAAATCTTGACATTATACTTTGCCGTTTTGATATATCGATTCGGTGATTTGCAGAAGAAAGCCAACGCCAAAATGCTTGTGCCACATGAAAACAGCATAGCAAAAGTCGGGAATCTGGAAATATCGTTTTTAATGCATTTCGTTCAGCGGCGCAATCGTCGGTCATTATAATAGCGGGATTCATTTTTTTCTCATTGAATGTCTTCTCAAACGCTCCTTCAATCATTGAAAATACAAGAGTATAATTGGATTCATCTTGCGACGTATGGAAAACGCACGCCACTGGCAAAGCGCCTATTTTACTCGAGGCAAAGACAAAGGTTATGACTGTATTGCTATGATCACAAGACGACTTAGTGTCAATAAAAAGCATATCTTCTATCAAACCAGAGTTATACAGGGTGTCCGGGAAAATGTGGGAAATCTCCCGGATATGAAAAAAACACGTGAAAAGAATACTACAAGTTCATATAAACTTTTTTCGTCTAGGCCTCCTCTTCGGAGATATGGGCTCCCAAAGAGCTCCAATGAAATCAAGTTTTTTACACATAATTATTGAACCACCAGGTATATTCCAATTTTTTTAATATGATGTATACCAGGTTAGACCCTTCAAACTACTATCCAAGAAAGTGTTGTGAAGTACTCACAGCTGCAGGGACGGACTAGCTGTGACACTCATGATTAAAGTGACCAGATTTTTTTCAAGTCAATGGGGGACGGAATGAGGTAAAAGGAAAGATCAAAAGTTAAAAATGAAAAATATGCAAATTGGAGTTTATTTATACTACGCACTAAATTGCTGTTTTTTTAACAGTGGAATATTAAAACATTAAAATAAAAATGTATTAAAAAGTAATATATCTATTAATATAGGTAAAATAATATTTTTTAAACCAATAGTTAATTTATTGTTACAAATATTTTTCTGATTTATGGACTTCTGTTAAAAATTCTGTATCGTCCTTTATTTTTTCATAAAACTCTTGGCAACTTTTATTAACATTAAATTTGACCATTAAAATTGATTTTAAAGTTTCCACACTTAGTTGTGATTTTTCAATGGTCCAAATTTTATTGACATCTGTAAAAATTCTTTCTGTAACTGCATTAGTTCCAGGAAGACAGAGACAATATTCAACAATTTTCTTGATATTATCAAAAGCAATATTATTTTGTGCAAAGTGGTTAAAAATTTCAACCCATTTTAATGATACTTCCAACTTTTTTTCGGACCACTTAAAAACCTTTTCAGCACTAACATATTTTTTTACATAGATCACCTCGTCAAATAGCTTATCCTCAATAATATCATTTGCTGGTACGTTTTTAGAAAAGGTTTCAAAAGTTTTTTGAACCTCACTCCACTGAATAATCGTATTTAAAAGAATCCATTTAAAGTTCCCAACAACGTCAAATTGTTCACTCCACGACTCTAAGTAATTAATAAGGTTTCCGTAAAATAGTTTTACTTGGCAAGAAAACCATTTTTCGTCTATATCGCCAGATTCCGACAAACTTCTTAAATCTTTTCTGATACTGAGTGGAATGTATTCTTCTTTAAGTCTTTCTTTATACAATAATATTAAGCCATTGATTTCCTGTGCCACTTCCGTTAAACATATCTTATTGCCTTCTATGTTTTTTATAATATTTTCAACAATAGCACTTTGACCATGGATAAATTTAAGCCAAAGCTCTGAGGAGTTGTTTTTGAAAAAATTTTCAAGTACGGTGGGACATTTTTCGGTTGATAAGAAAAAACTTTTTAGGGGTTTGTACAATTTTAAAATCCTTTCGACTGCCGGAAGAAGCGCGAGCCACCTGGTTTTGCTGTATCCGCGAAGTTTTTTGTACTCCACCTTAGACTCCTCACAAAATTGTTGTAGTGTTTGCACTCTTACAGTATAAATGTAAAAATAGGAGTAAATCTTGATGACAATACTTTCCAAATCTAACGGTAAAAGATCGGCGGCTGTTTGAAATGCATTGTGAACAATATGTGCAGCACATCCGATACCCACGATATTTTGCGGTAGTTCACTATTAATTTTGACGAAAACGTTATTTGTGCCTAGTCTCTTTTTACCCTCAAAATTCACGTTAGCATTGTCAGCACAAAATCCGATTATTTTATTACCCAAGTTATTGTTTTTGATAATTGTCATTAAGTAATTCACAATTATGTCAGATGTTTCACCTGGCAAGTTAGTAAATTCTAAAATACGGACCTGTACTCCCGTTTTCATGTCAAAGAACCTAACTATTACTGGAAACAACTTGATATCTTTATGGTTTGAAGCATCCGTAAATAAAGTTATAAAATTTGTGTTGTCCAAATCCATCATGAGTTCTCTGGTTGCCTGGGGGGCTAAAACTTTTTTTATTATGGCTTCGGTTTTTGTCCGTTTGCAGGTAAATTTTTTGTCAAACAGTTTTTGAATAAGACCAGAAGTACAGTCCATGGACCTAAAACTCTGATTGTGTTTTATGGTGTGGTAAGCAAATAAAGCCTCAGAAGCTGCCAATTTTTTTTCTACAGAACCGAACTCGACTCTCTTGAAAAAGTCCATTACTTTGTTACTAGATGCTGCAGAAATTAAAAACTGTTTATGTTTTTCAGTTTCAACGTGGCGGTTTACATTATATTTTCCTCCACTGGAAATTGAGAACTGTCCGTTACAAGTTTCGCACAGAAGTATGGATTCCATCTTGGTTTTCTTAATAAAAGGAAACTGTTTTTGCAAATCTTCATTGAAAGTACACGTTCGTTTATTTTTATTCTTTTTTGACATATTGAATTGAGTAATATTGACGTCTATTTACTCTATTTGTTTTAAACAGTTTACACTAATCGACTTGGCACAAATAATTCAAAACAAAAGCGCAAAAAATACAACTTCGATACCTCTATACATACTGAACTAATTTATTAAATACCAATTGCGGCGCAGTTCGGCGATTCGCGGAACGTTAGAGCCCTGTATTAGTATTCGTTGGTTAGAGCAATGACGATTGACAGTCGCGTGATGTGAAGTCCCGCATTTATTCCGATTGCAATCGTCGATAAACATGTTCTTGCGTATCGACTACGGCATATCGATATCGATGTAGGGAAGGGAATTTGGTCGTTGCGTCGGTTTGTCGATAAAAATTTTAAAAATATGAATCGATATTACGGTATAGTAGTTTTTTTTTAAAGCGCGTATGAATGGGGGATATGGGGGACATTAACGTAGCAATGGGGGACATATTTAAACGGGGGACACTTGTCTTGAAAGGGGGACTGTCCCCCTCAATGGGGGACGGATGGTCACTTTACTCATGATCCCATTTTTTTACGCCCTATATGATAAGAACTTTGGACGACATTTTTTAAATACCTTTAACTATTGAGTAAAAATTAAGTACTCTTCATTCATGTCGTTAATCCTAACCGTTTTCGAAAAAAAAACGTCATTTTATTTACACTGTTAGTCCCCTAACTTCTGTCGGGTTGAATATGAAAAAGAGGAATTATTCCCTGTCGCAAACATAGTTTCAATAAAGCGTTAAACTTTAACTGCTTAGTTAAAAACTTCGTAAGAGGGATCAACATGGGCTCCGTGAAGTCTTATAAACTCGCGGGCACGACGAATTGAGGACTGCTGTACCCGCCACAATAACACAGCAATGTTCCTTATTTGATCACAATGAAAGGTGACTCTCCGTAGAAATTCATCCCTACTATCAATCGGAGTAGAATACACCAAGGTTTTGAGGTGTCCCCACAGGTAAAAATCCAACGGCGTTAGGTCGGGAGATCGAGGAGGCCAGGCAATAGGTCCTCCCCTACCTATCCAATGGTTTGGATAGACGGTATTCAGGTGCTCCCGCACAGCAACGCTGAAATGAGGTGGTGCGCCATCCTGCATGTAGTACATGTTTCGGCGGATTTCAAATGGTAAGTGATCTACTAAATCGTGAAAAGCGTTCCTGAGGAATTCCAAATAAAGTTGTCCATTCAGTCGTACCGGCAATACGAATGGTCCAATCAAAAAATTGCCAATGATTCCTGCCCAGACATTAATTGGTTGGAACTGATGATGATGCGAAACAATAGTTGCATGAGAATTTTCATCAGCCCATACATGTGAGTTGTGTAAATCCATGATACCATTTTTGGCAAACCCTGCTTCGTCCGTTAAGAGAATAGTGCTAATGAAGTTTACATTATTTCGTTGCTGATCCAATAGCCAATTTGCAAACTGCATTCTACGGGGAAAATCTCCAGGAATCAGTTCATGCACTTTTTGCAAATGATATGGATATAACAGCTGTTCTTGAAGAACTTCATGTACTATTGTTTTCGACGTATTAAACTGCGCTGATAATTTTCGAATGCTCGTTGAAGGAGTGCCATATATAGTATTTAAAATAGTTTTCTCTAACTGCGGCGTACGTAGGGTAAAGGCTATAGTGATTGGCCACTTAAGAGTTTCTCTAACTTAACCTATTATGCAGAATGAAGCTAGTGAGCTTTTTTTTATAATAAATTATGTATATAGGAGGGGAAACTCTTCCTATTTAAGAATCGATGTTTGTTTTTATCTTTGGTTCAACTATAATTTGAAAAATTCGATTCAATTATTGCAACAGCCGATTCCATAGTTATTAGCCACTGAAAGACAATTATTGGCATAGCGTTATCGACAGTTATTGGCCACCTACATGTGCTGGTATGGTATTTTTTATATTTTTATTTTTAACATCATTTCTATAAGGTATTTAAATAAAATTTTCCTTAGATTTAATAACATTTATTGTAAAAAAATTGTTTATACCTATTTAGACATTTGGCTTTGAGGAACTTTAGTAGGTACTTGACAACTCTGTAAATTGGAATGACTTAAAACTAAAAAATAATACTAAACTATCTAGTCTTTAAAGAAAACATACTTGTATCAACATTTATTATAAAAACTAAATTTATATTTCAATATTTGTCTTTGAGGAACTATATTACTTGGGCAAATTTCCGTAAATTCGAATAACCTTAATCTAAAAAATAACCTCAAACTACCTCCTATCTAGATGAGAATTATTATTTTTTTAAACAAACATGGCACGTAAAAATGTCCACTTCAGCTGATAGTTTTTTTGCACATTCAACGTGGTATGTCCTTTCGCAAGTTGGGCATTTAATGCCTATTTTTGAATCTGACATGTTGTATGTACAAGAAAAGCACAAGCCTGAAGCAATTTTTTTATTTTTAACAAATATTATATCACACTCTTTGGTTTTAATTGCTGGCTTTAATAGAATATTTGAAATAATATTTAAAGGTTCATTTTTCAGTTTTACCACTTGCCTGCTATCCGCGTTTAGATTTTCGTCTTCTAGAAATAAATTACGCTTAGCAGCATCTATTTTCGAAATTTGGCTGGAATCTTTTGTCTTATTTCCGATTTCAATAATAGGGCTATGCTTTTTACTCAAAATAGCTTTAGTTTTTATTTTCAAGGTTCTTGTCGTTGTGTCTTCACTCTGATCAGCTATATTTTCTTTTTGGTTCCTTCTAGGTTTTTGTTTCTTTTCTGCTTTCTTTGCTAATCTTGCTGCTTTCTTTTTTTCTTTAAAAAGTTCTTCTTTTTGTTTCTTTTCTTTTTTCTCCAATTCAATTTTTTTCCTGGCCGAAGAGGTTAAAACAAACGGAAGCTTATTAATTTTTTTTCCCTTTCTTTCAGGAGTTTTTGGCCATGTAAAATAACTACCTATCATAACGTTTTGGTCAACTGGAATCGATGAACTAGCTTTACTGGAGGTTGCTTGATCAATAAAAGTTACCGCTAATTCACCTTTGGCGATATTAAAAAGAGGTTCTGATGTACTGGTACTGGTGTTATCTTGAGTTACAGAACTTATGTTGGTCCCATCTTCTGCTATTATTGGCAAAGTATCTATGTCAAAAACTGTTATTTCATTCTCACTTTGTGTTTCCTCTTTTTCCTCACATGTTGGTTTATCTGTAGATGTGTTTTCTTCGTCATCGTGATTTGGTAATTCAGGCACTTCTTCTATTGAAACTTCATTAGTATTCCAGTCATGATCTGTCAACTCATCATTATTATACTCTTCAGGGTTCGTTTGGTCTGTCGTCACTTCTTTTTTAAATTCGCAGAAAATTTTGTACAACATTAGAAACTCTTTGTTTTGAGAACTAGTATTTTCTTTCTCAAAAGCAGCGATGATCGCATAATCACCCCCAACTATTTCCTTGAATCTACTTTCCGTCAAATATCTTTCTTTACTTTCTGTTCTCGTAGGGTCTTTCAACATATTTTTGTTTTTTCCAGTGCATTTTGTGAAATCGAGAGCCGATGAATCCCAAGGATACAAACCACAGGCTCTGAATCCATTTTTAATGCTCTCAGGTCTCAAACCCTTCTCCATTGCCGACTGCAGTACAATTCCAAAATTTTCCTTATTTACAACTGTATCTGGATGGTTTCTTCTAAACTCGAGTACGGATGACTTCCATGTATTTTTTAATGGTTTAAAAGCTGCGACGTCTGCTGGTTGCATGATTCTCGTCGCATTCGGGTAAAGAGAAACCAAAACTATATTCAAATTTCTGCAAAGCTCACTAAGCTGGAATGTCATGTGTGTAGTGTGCCCGTCAACAAACATGATAATTGGAAACTGGATCCCTTGATCTCTTACGAAGGGGTAGAATACATTTCCAATATATTCATAAAACAATTCGTTTTTCATCCACCCATTTTCACTGCAACCTAAACCCCAATTGGATGGTACAGACTGCCTTATCTTATCAGAGATGCGACTTTGTGCATATATTATCATAGGTGGAGTTATTTTGCCTTCAGCAGAAAATGTGAACATTACGGTTATGTTCTTTTTTGGATTATGTTCTATTTCGTAAACGTTTCGTGCGCCTTTTGGAGCTAAGACCCTTTTATTTTTCGGACAAAGAAGGAAACATGTCTCATCCCCGTTGAAAATACGTGAGGGATCTTTAAGAATATCATCCAAACTCTTTTCTTCCAAATACGTCTTTATATCCGCAAACCATTTCCTGATGTTCGCTTCAGAAACAAGCGACGATGCAGAAGTAATTCCTTCCGCTGTGCGTAGAGAGATCCTTGGATGCCGCTTCAGAAAAGCTTGCATCCATCCTTTTCCCGGTAGGTTGTCTTTAAATGGATTGTTTCGTGGGTTTTCATCCAAAAATTTTTTAACTGACCATTTGATATCTTCGTCGCGGGTGGGAAAACCTTTTTTATGGCAGTTTAAAATGAATCGCTCTAGCTGTTCTTCCTCCTGATCAGTTAAAACTGGGGATGGTCCGAAAGTAGTCTTGTTCTTAAATTTTACACTACGTCTAAATTGCAAAGTCGATCTGTTAACATTATAGGTTTCCGCTGCTTTCCTTTCTGACATCCCGCCCTCTATAGCTTCTAGTGCTTTTGCTATATCTTCCTCCGAAAACTTCTTTTGATATTTGCAATTTTTTTTAACTTTTGCCATTGTATCTCGTTTGATGGAAGTTAGAACCTAAAAAGAGGACTTGTTTGTACTATTTTGCTTTTATATTCTATCTAAAAGCATGATCTTCAACTAAAAAGCATCATAAAGTTACTCCATTATGGTCAGCATTTACTCTATGGGTTCCTTAGTGTGAAAGTATTTTTAAGGACCTCAAATGTCCTCAGGTACTAGAGGCTCTTGAGGATCCCTTCACACCAAGGAATCCGCATGGAGTTAATGCAGAGCAAGTTATCATTAAGCCCTTTGATGAATGAAAAAATACAGATCTTCAATAATTATACATGTCTTTCTGCAATGACACAGTGATTGGCCAGCTCATATCTATAGTCATTGGCATATGGCCAACGACTGAAAAACACATTATTACATTATTATTTTCTTAGAAAACCTCAAAAGGAGGGTAAAACAATTAAGAGTACAACCAAAGCTGTGCTAAAAGTAAAAAAAAAATCCATAGTGATTAGCCAGGTGGCTAATCACTATGCACCAGTAAACATAGGGTGACAGTCATAGGCCACGCCAAATTAGCGGGAAAAATATAACCTAACAATTAATTTGATCCAAATATCATTAGAAAATACTAGAATAAACTAAACTTTACCATCTTAAAACTATTTCTACTAAGTATCAACCTCTACGTGCCCTTTTAAAGAAACAATTCCTTAGCGAAAATACTAATTTTACGTACCTTTTTGACTGGATCTGGCAAGCACTTTTATCAACAACGTGTCACGCTAACGGGTATAAACGAATGCCAAACGAACTAAATTTGCGTTTATAGCGATGTTGTCAGATTCTATTGAAAATATTGCTTTTGAAGTAAATGCTTCTACATTCTTAAAATTTGCAATAATTTACCTAGTGGCTATTCACTGTCTCCCGGCCAACCACTGTAGCCTTTACCCTACTGTTCTTCCCCGACCAGCATCAGTACTTCTTTTCCCAAAATTTCCTAAAATTATGAAGAAATTTAATAATATTACCTTAGTAAATGCATAGTCTCCCTTAGACGTTGGTCAACTCGTTGAAATGTTTTCTGATCGGGAAGAGTACGATTAGGATATCTGTCGTGATATAACCTTCTGGCTTCCAAAGCATTGCAAGATGCAAGACCATACATCAGATACATATCCTCATACTTAATAAACGTGTATTCCATTTCGAATTATTTCACAATTAATTTCACCACGAAATCCAAAAATCGGTAATTTAATATCGAAATAAAGAATCAATGTGTGAGCGATGTGAAAGTTGACAAGTTCTAAAATGCAGGATATTTATTTCTTTCGTACCTAGCAACGTTTGCAACAACAATACCTTGTTTTTGGGGCCGATAAAATAAAACGCACATTTTTTGTGAACCTAGGTCGAACTGCAATTCACAGAATTAGACGTATCTGTTATCGAAATACGCCAAATACGTGATGTAAATAACATGACGTTTTTTCGAAAACGGTTAGGATTAACGACATGAATGAAGAGTACTTAATTTTTAGTCAATATTTAAAGGTATGTAAAAAACGTCGTCCAAAGTTCTTATCATACAGGGCGTAAAAAAATGGGGTCATGAGTGTCACAGCTAGTCCGTCCCTGCAGCTGTGAGTACTTCACAACACTTTCTTGGATAGTAATTTGAAGGGTCTAACCTGGTGTACATCATATTAAAAAAAAATTGGAATATACCTGGTGGTTCAATAATTATGTGTAAAAACTTGATTTCATTGGAGCTCTTTGGGAGCCCATATCGCCGAAGAGGAGGCCTATACGAAAAAAGTTTATATGAACTTGTAGTATTCTTTTCACGTGTTTTTTTCATATCCGGGAGATTTCCCACATTATCCCGGACACCCTGTATATCCTTTGCATAATTGGGCTTATCACCACAATAATTTTTGGATTTTTTCTGTACTCGATAATGAAACCTTTAGCTTGCAGTTCTGTTAATTTCCGTTACAGTACTTCATCGATATTTAAGCCAGACCTGTCCCCAAAATTGAATTTACGCCAATTTTCATAAAGATAATATACATGTCTTTCACTTGGATTAATCTGAGAATTTGCCAAGTAAACTGAACTTTCTTTCCCGTACTTCTCAATTAGAGTCATTTCATGTAAAGCCATTGCTGTTGCTGGACTCATACCAGAATCAAAATATTTCTGAAAAGAATCGTCAGTTTCTTTAGTGCTTCGTAAGTAGCTGTACGCTTATGCTACATTTGTCAAATGAGTGTGCAAATAATTAATTTTGAGTAGCAGTGTATAGCCCTCTTTTAAATCTGCATCATACCGCGAGGTGTGTCGATTCACTTTCTTGAATTTAATATCTCTGGTCGCATTACAACCACGTGATCGTACTCGGTTTGGCCGTGACGTACAATTCTTATTAAAAGCAGAGTGCTGGCATTTAAATATTTTACGAAAAGCAAGTCTTTTTACGTTTGGAAATGTTGAACGTACAATCCAATTCGTATTTGAAAAACTAGAAAAATTTTGAATGAATACCTCACAAAATCTAGAGTAGTCTTCACTATATTCTCCCAACTTACACTTCACAATCAACTCAAACTTCTCCGAAGATTCAAATTCAAAGAGTTGCTGTTTGATTTCACCACAGTTCCTTTGCAAAAAATTTAGTAAACTTTCTTTGGTAATCATTTTTCACATTTAGATTACCTAATATAATGTATTTACCACTTTTTTATATGTAAATACCGATGTAGAAACCACAAAAAACGCTAAGCACGTGCACCGAAAGATGATGCAATGTTTATAATGAACAGGTTACAAATCAAAATGGAGAACTGCGACTGCTTGTGAACAGATTGGAAATGGAATCGGAAGTTGCGTAAGTCCGTTGTATACACGATTAGTCCGCGTGCGTTCCGGTACGGTATATTATAGAACCAGTTATTTACCTAGGTCACTACGAAGTATACAGGAGTTTTGTGTACTACTGTTGTATACATTGGAGGACCCTAAGCGGCGTAAGTGATTTCCAATCTATACACGATTAGTTTTACAACCTTGCGTTCTGGCCGTGTATAGAATGGAAATACGCGTCCCCGGTACCTGTACAGGCCTAACTATTTCAGCCACTGACAGCGATGATGGTTATGGCGAAACCATGGCTCGTAGTTCAACTGAATCACGGAAAATGTCTGGTACTTTGTTAGTACCCTTGGGTGAAATGCAAGAAATGTCCTGTACTTCACTGCCTGGACTAGGAAGTTTTGGGGATTCGTCGACAACTGAGTTCACTTCCTGTTGATCCGAATCTAAATGAAATGTCTCAGACACTGTGGGTAACTCATTTATTTCAGCCTCGGGCTGAGTCGCAATTAACTGAGAAACCATTATGGGAATGTCCGTTGTTTCGTTGATAATGTATGTCACTATATTATCCGTTGAACCTGCGGAATCCCTTCGTGATGTTCCCTGTAGCTGTACAGACATAGCTATTTCAGTCTCTGACTGGAATGGTGGTATTGCCGAAACCATGGCGCGTAGTACAGTTGTTTCGCGGAAAATGTCTGCTACATTGATAGTATCCACTGGCGAAACGCAAGATATGTCCTGTATTTCACTGTCCAGACTAGAAAGTTTTGGAGGTGCGTCGGCAATCGAGTTCACTTCCTGCTGATTTGAATCTAAATGTAGTGTCTCAGACACTGTAGATAACTCATTTATTTCAGCCACGGGCTGAGTCGCAATTAACTGAGAAACCATTATGGGAATGTCCGTTGTTTTTCTGATAATGTATGTCACTACATTATCCGTCGAACTCTGCAGAGTCCCTACGTGAAGAATGATGGTACTGGCGAAACCATGTCTCGTAGTACAGTTGTTTCGCGGAAAATATCTGCTACATTGATAGTATCCACCAGGCCAGACCAGGCCAGACCAGGAAGTTTTGGGGGTGCGTCGACAATCGAGTTCACTTCCTATTGATCCGAATCTAAATGTAATATCTCAGACATGGTAGGTAACTCATTTATTGCAGCCACGGGCTGAGACGCAATTAACTGAGAAACCATTATGGGAATGTCCGTTGTTTCGTTGATAATGTCTGTCACTATATTATCCGTTGAACCTGTGGAGTCCCTACGTCAAGTTCCCTGTAGCTGTACAGACATAGCTATTTCAGTCTCTGACTGGAATGATGGTATTGACTTTTAACCACGACGTCAGCCCACTGGATAATCTTTTTGGTGTCTTTTTAAATCCAGGTGACGCTTGTTGCACAGCAAGATGAACTTTTCTTGATCTATGCTCCTCTTGGGTCGTCATAGTTGTTGACAGTTGCGCGTAGTCAATCATCTTCGGTTTCGTCAGTATTGTCTTAATGTAGATTTAGAACTTCGACACTTCGCTTCTCTTACCACAATATCACTTATAATATTTATATTCCGATGTTTTACGTTCTCTTCTTGACACCTTTCAAAATCTCCGGTTATCTCTGAACAAGCTGAATCCACTGATTCATCCATCCCATCGTTTAGGATAAATTGACTGGGTGATCTTTTTAGCGCCTTTTGGAAGATGGGTGCCAGAGGTGAGACTTATTCCACAGCAAGGCGCACTTTTTTTAATTTATGCCCCTCTTGGGTTTTAACAAGCTGTATCCACTCCTTAAACCATCGTTTAACATGAATTCTAAATACAAATCATCCTCCATAACTAATGTTTGAGTTTCATTAACCAACCCCAAATTTGAATATATATCGCTAATTTCTCCAAAACTCATTGGTAAATCCACTAATTTACTGACACACTACAGCAAAACTTACGACAATTCGGAAGTGAATTCTTCACAACTAGAATGCTTACATTCACTCTCGCGTGATCGTTTATTCCCCGACGACCCTTTTAACCACACTGCCTAAAGTTTTTGGCTGTGAGTTTTTGCCCTGTTTTTTCGTATTTTTAGTTCCTGTCTGGAAGTTTCCGCACAAAACAGCGTTGTAGAAGTTGACAAGTAACGATGAAATGCGCGCCAGTGATTAGTATCACATTTGGCAACAATAATTGTTCCTCTTATCTTCTCCACTTTGGGTTGGTCTGAACGAACTAAAATACCTTGATATTTCACCATTAGGGTTAGGAAGTTTTGGGGCTACGTCGATAATCGAGTTCAATTCCTGGTGACCCGAATCTTTCCGCAATGACTCGGACACTGTAGGTAACTCATTTATTTTAGTCTCAGACTGAGTCGCACTTAACTGAGTAACCATTATGGGGATGTCTGTTGTTTCACTGATAATGTCTGACACTACATTACCCGTCGAACCTGTGGAGTCCCTATGTGTAGTCCCCGGTATCTGTACAGGCCTAACTATTTCAGCCACTGAGAGCGATGATGGCTAGGGCGAAACCATGTCGTGTAGTACAACTGAATCACGTAAAATGTCGGGTACTTTGTTAGTATCCACGGCTGAAACGCAAGAAATGTCCTGTATTTCACTATCCGTACTAGGAAGTTTTGGGAGTGCGTCGACAACCGAGTTCACTTCCTGTTGATCCGAATCTAAATGTAATGTCTCAGACGCTGTAGGTAACTCATTTATTTCAGCCACGGGCTGAGTTGCAATCAACTGAGAAACCATTATTGGAATGTCCGTTGATTCGTTGATAATGTCTGTCACTACATTATCCGTTGAACCTGCGGAGTCCCTACGTGAAGTTCCCTCTAGCTGTACAGACATAGCTATTTCAGTCTCTGACTGGAATGATGGTATTGGCGAAACCATGTCTCGTAGTACAGTTGTTTCTCGGAAAAAGTCTGCTACATTGATAGTATCCACTGGCGAAACGCAAGATATGTCCTGTATTTCACTGTCTGGACTAGGAAGTTTTGGGGGTGCGCCGACAATCGTGTTCACTTCCTGTTGATCCAAATCTAAATGTAATGTCTCAGACACTGTAGGTAAGTGATTTATTTCAGCCATGGACTGAGTCGCAATTAACTGAGAAACCACTATGGGAATGTCCGTTGTTTTTCTGATGAAATCTGTCACTACATTTTCCATCGAACCCGTGGAGTCCCTACGTGAAGTGCCCTGTAGCTGTACAGACATAACTATTTCAGTCTCTGGCTGGAATGATGGTATAGGTGAAACCATGTCTCGTAGTACCGTCGTTTCGCGGAAAATGTCTGCTTCATTGATAGTATCCACTGGCGAAACAGAAGATATGTCCTGTACTACAGTGTTTTCCGCAGGGTCTTTCACACTGATACACGCACGTCTTATTTTTGATAAACGCATAGGCTTAGTTTTAATACATATCCCGATGGTCTCCTCACACTACTTTTAATTAACAACTTTTATACTTACAGTTCATATTCGAATCCTACAAACCACTGTACAAGCAAAACATACACTTCAAAAGCCCTTAAATTAAAACAGCATTGCCTACCCGGAAAATATTGTTACATTTATTTAATTTGGTATGGTAGAGGTACATAGTGGTTGAAAAATGCGGTCCGCATTCAAAATTGCATGCAAAGGTTCACTTCCTCTTGATCCGAATCTAAATGTAATGTCTCAGACACTGTAGGTAACTCATTTATTTCAGCCTCGGGCCGAGTCGCAATTAACTGAGAAACCATTATGAGAATATCCGTTGTTTCGTTGATAATGTCTGTCACTATATTATCCGTTGAACCTGCGGAGTCCCTACGTGAAGTTCCCTGTCGCTGTACAGACATAGCTATTTTAGTCTCTGACTGGAGTGATGGTATTGACGAAACCATGTCTCGTAGTACAGGCGATTCGCGGAAAATGGCTGCTACATTCATAGTATCCACTGGCGAAACGCAAGATATGTCCTGTATTTCACTGTCCAGACTAGGAAGTTTAGGGGGTGCGTCGACAATCGAGTTCACTTCCTATTGATCCAAATCTAAATGTAATATCTCAGACATGGTAGGTAACTCATTTATTTCAGCCACTGGTTGAGTCGCAATTAACTGAGAAACCATTATGGGAATGTCCGTTGTTTCGTTGATAATATCTGTCACTATATTATCCGTTGAACCTGCGGAGTCCCTACGTGAAATTCCCTGTAGCTGTACAGACATATCTATTTCAGTCTGTGACTGAAATGATGGTATTGGCTTTTAGCCACGACTTCAGCCCACTGGATAATCTTTTTGGTGTCATTTTAAATCCAGGTGATAGAGGTGACGCTTGTTGCACAGCAAGATGAACTTTTCTTGATTTATGCTCCACGTGGGTCGTCATAGTTGTTGATAGTTGCGCGTAGTCAATCATCTTTGGTTTCGTCAGTATAGTCCTTAACGTAGATTTAGAACATGGATGTTCGCGCAATTAGAAAAGTTTTTAAACTTCTTGGTGAAATTATATGAATTTAATTCATTGTTCTCAATTGAAATTAAATCAAAGTGTTTGTTCCCTTACTCACGTAAGTTAATTTGAATAATTATTTAATAATTTATTTAAAACTCTTCATATGATCAACTATTTGGCCACTTAGTTATTTAAATAATTTTAAATCAATTATTTCTTAATAAAACTGCAACGTTTCTTTGTGTGAACGCTTCTCTGCTAAGTTTTATTTATTAAATTTTCCTTAACTTGCGTTTGATTAATTTATTTTAAACATTTCCCGTCGTATAGCAAAATTTATTTCTTTAAAACTCCTCAGATTATTTTGATAAATATAATCCCGTTTAAATATTTTAAAATTTTATTTTCCTTCCTTTATTTAGTATGCGCTATCCCCTTTAAATAAATGCTTAAAGGCCGTGTCATGACAATACTTTCCCCGTAACGACTTAAATTCCTATCTTAATGAAGGAATTTTATGTCTTTCCAGACGGCGTTGACCTAAATTTGTGTCGGTTATCCTAGGTCATGAATTAGGCTATTAAATTCTCGGAGGTTCGTTAAAGACGCGTGCTTGTTTTTGGGCTATTCTTTCCGTCTAGTGAAAAAGTAGGTGCTTATGAAATTCTACAAAATACATTACATTTTCTACCTTGTTCTACCTTGATATTCAATGTGTTACAATTCTTAATCTACAGATAAAATTTTATATCAATATTTTTCTTCGAGGAAACGCTTTCGTTAATTTATTAAAATTTTGTTTACTTAATTTATTCGGACCTCATTTTATCGTTAAAGTATTATCTTTTAACATTAACTTTTAAGACATTTTGTCTTTATTTAACGAATGGGTTTCCTTATAGTTCATTATAGCAATCATATTAAGTTAGGGGGAGGTCCTCGAGAACCGGACACTTAAGGAATACAAAAAAAATTAAAAAAAATGTGTAATAGTCTAATTTGTTTATTTCACTTTAATAAGCTCTCAACTATATACCAAAGCAACACAGATATATCAGCAGTCTCAAATGTTACTTTAAATGTAGTAGATACTAAGGAATAAGTAATATAGAAAAAAAGACGTTTTCAAAAAGGTCCCTTAAGACGGACAGTCAACTTTTCGCTCATTTTTCAACTTAAACATTAGTTTGAGAAACAATCCATAACAATATCGATTACAATAGAACAAATCAATTGTTAATAAAGAAAACTGATCTTAATTCTAATGAACTTTGGTCATAATCAGGAACATTTTTTATAATCACTCAACGTTAATTTTACAGCCTGCAAAAATCACAAATGTAGCTATCTGAGCCCTCTTCAACATCAGCACACGCTTCATGAGTCCACTGAGTGCAAGCTTGACCGAGAATCCAGTCTTCATCATTATCTTCTTGGCAGATTAAACAAGTTGTTGCATTTTCAGTCACTGATGTTGATGATTTTGATGTTTGAGATAGCGTTGTCTTTGGAGTTGCAGTCGATTTCTTGGTCCTTTTATTTTAGTCGGGTCGTTAGTTTTCTTGCCTTTCAGCTGTTGTATTTTAACTACAGGAGGCTTAGCCTTTGTTGCCTTAGTATTTTCAGTTAGCGCCTTTGTGTAGGAGGGGGATGTTAATCTCACTTTTCTCAGCATTTCGTCGTCGGCTCATGGCTCTCTTTACTGCAGCGCTAGGGACTAGTGATAGCTGATGAATTACAGTGATAATTTCTTTGCTTGTTGACGGTTGAGGATCAACATTCTCCTTTTCATTGACGTTGAAAAGCTCCTGAGGCAGATCTTCGGGTGTACCCGTATTGGCGTCATTGCAAATCTTCACTTCAGCTGCTGAGATCTGATGCTGAAATTCAGCATCAGACTGCATAGGCCCGTCGGTTGCAGCTGATGGCAGAAAATCTAAATCTGTGAAAACATTTTAATTTAGAGGCAGAATTCCAGTGCATTGAAATCCAGATTTTGCTATATCCAAACGTGCAACGCGAGTGAAAGCTTGCGACACCATTGCAGCTATTTCATATTCTGTTATTCGTGCACCGGAGTTTGCCCTCATCCACAACCCACAGGCCTCAAAATATGCATCTTTGAATGGCTTCATAAAAACCCTGTCTAAAGGCTGCAGTTTGTGGGTCGTGTGTGGTGGGGTGCTTAACATGTGCACATGGTTTTCTTTTGCGTAACTTATGACAGCAAGAGCTTTATGACTGCTATGGCCATCTAGGATCAAAAGGACAGGCTTCTCTTTATATGGCTTAGAGAATTTCACAGTGTTGAAGCCACTTTAAAAATAATTCTGCGTTAATCCATCCGTTTGGCTGTGCCAAGACTACACTTTCGGATGGAGCACCAATCATCAACCTTTCATTAACTCTCTGCCTGGGAAAAATAAATAGGGGTGGGATAAAATATCCAGAAGCACTCATGCAAAACATAACTGTGACATTTTTTCCTCTCTCAGCAGAAGTCAACTTGCCAACTTGACGATTACTTTTGAGTGTCATTACTTTAGCCTGCTTCTGGACAGTGCTGACCCCTGTCTCGTCGCAGTTATAGATGTCCGATGGGCCAAAGTTATATTTTTCGCAAATATCTTTTAAATTGTTGAAGAACCGTTCAACTTGAGGCCTGTTAAAACCAACAGCTCTTATCAGGCTCGTTGACTCAGGCCTTCTCAAGCTGAGATCTGGATGGCGTTTGATAAAATCGTAGTAAAAATGTTTACTTTTTATGTACACTTTTCTTGGCCATGTTGAATCGATGGTTCAGTTTTAATTGCTCTGCGAGATCGAAAGCCAATTTCAGAAATTCTTTTCTATTTAAAGGCATGCACCTATTTGACATATTGTCACAACGGGGGTTGTTGCGACTGAGACTGAGTAATAGTCTCTGGGATCGTGTGGAGGGAATGAAGTTAAAACAGGTTATAAAAAATATAGAATTTAATAATTAATCAACAATAATAGCAATAAAATAAAGTTTGGCATTAAATAACTGAAATGAGGCACTTACTTATAAACTTCCCCTACATCTTCTCTATAAGGGCGGCTCTTCTCCCGACCAACGGGCACATGTCTTATCTCGACATCTTCAGAACGACTGCCTATCACTCCATTATACAGTTATCGACGATCGGTGCCTTGCTCAGTCAGCATCCCTTGCCTTCCTCAATAAAATTAAACAAAACCGAGCTGACCTTCAATGTCGTCACCAAGTTCACCGAATAACAGAGTGTCTATTCATCGTTATTGTCAAAATAATCTTTATATAAATACAGTGTGATTTTAAAAATAATTGATAAAATAATCCATGATAACATAACTATGACATATGCCCCTCGTTCGCGAAAGCTGGACCCACAGCTTTACAAAATTTCCATCACTATGCAATACAAATATGTTGGTCAAGCCGCCAGAAATTAAATAAATTTACAAAAACAAAATACGATTTTCAATAAAACTTATAAGTTGATGAGAAGTTGTAAAAATTTTTATCTAGTATTGGTTAAAAAAAATCTTGAAGAGACGTATCGCATAATAATTAAAATTCGCGTAAAAGAATAATTTAATACTAATTAAAAGCTTAGAAACAAGTTATTTCTTCTTTTTATTTTACTTTATTTACTGACTTAAGTAAACTTTCTAACTATTAAACTTTTCTAAAATATTGAATTGATAGCCACATTTAATGCCATATAGAAGGCTCAATCTTATCAACTTATAAAATATTACTTACTATATACTAAAGAGACAATTATTGTAAAAGCGAAAAATATAAAATAAAATAAAACTTGTTGATACTCATAACGTTTCTTTTAAATATTTACATAATAAAATCTCAAAAAGTAGCACTCTTTGAAAAATGAGATCGTGAGACGGGCATTTATGGCAACATATAAGAAGTCTTTACTGAAGATTTGCGTAATTTTAATAACGCCGAACAATGATAAACTATGCACAACTATGAGCCAGAAGTAGTTTAGTTATATAAATTTCCTATGAACTTAACATTCACCACTTTTGGATGGATTTTCTCCATCCCCCATTCTTCATCGCCACAATTCTACAGGATGATGCAAGATGCATGCAGCTGGAAGCGGCTTGCTTTGATAAGGTCATCTCTACTGAGCCCCGGTACCTCGGGCATTTTCGAGACTTTACTGTTAGGTGTTAGGTTACCTAACGTGATGGTGTAACTGCCTTTTCTTTGCTTGCGTGCGTTGTGGTGACGTTGAGTAACAGCTTCTGTTTGCTCAGGTTTAGGTATGATGGATATATACTGGCTCCCCTTTGTTGTAGGAAGTTGTTGTGCATGTTATTTGGCTCATCTCCAATCTCCACTGCCATTGTGCTATTGTGTCCAGGTACATGAAACATAAAGAGAGTGCGTATCAATACTTATGAATATATAGTCCTAATTTTACATGTTTTAATTATTTACAAAATTAAAATGAGAAAATACATTTCTCTTTACACATACGTATATCTAATATTAAAAATCCCTAATAGGTATTTAAACTAGTCTATAAACTAAACTTAATTTGCACATCAATAATTAAATTACAAATTCTTGTAAAATCAAATAATACATGCAAGTTTAAAATAATAACATAGCACTCGTATAACAGAACAACTATCCCTGTTTAGTTTCAATTTGCTCTTTTTCTACCTCCAAGTATACTGAGATATAACGTTCGTCTAATTTTTAAAATGAATCTTTAGTGTTAGGCTTAGAGTATACCTTAATATTTAACTTCTAGTATACCTAGGATTTTTAATACTAGAATAAATAAAAAAGCAGCTCTTTAGTACAAAGTTGAAAGTCTAGGTTAGTACTTGCTAATAAAATTTAAAATGTTTTAGGATTATTTAAAAAGCTTAAATTATATCAATTTACTGAGAGGTAGTAGGCAGTTTCGTGACAAAAAAATTACTTTGTGCTATTGTTTTTTCAAAAATATGTCTGACGATATTTTACATGCTGTCAACAATAAGTAATGACCGTACGAACATTTGAGCAGTTTTAGCTCACGCAGTATTTACAAATACCAGAAACTCTTAAAAAAATCTGTAAACCTTCCCTAAGGGAAATAGATAACTTCAGGCTTATCTCACCTGGTAACATCCTGTACCACTAAACATCATCGATTTGTTTAAACATTGTGCTCAAACACTAGCGTCACCTTTTATGAAGACAAGATGCGTAAATTCTTAAAACAACTACGCCCCTAGCTACGTGCCACGCAGGGTATTGAATAACATAAGACATTCACTTGTCTTTTCTTCATAAAATTTGTTACACTTGAAAACCATTTCAAAATACCTTACTTGTCAGTAAAGTTTAACCTGCAAATGACTTTTTTGCAGTAGGGCTATAGCATTATGTTGCTAATTGCTAATTCTCTAGCTGCCCTTTTCGTACCACTTTTTTGTGTGTACCTTATTGTTTCCTAAAATATGTACCTATAACTTCTTTGAGAAAAATGAGTCGTTCTGTAGGTACTCTAGAATAATAAATATATACTCGTGTATTTAACTTAAGAACTTAGGCACGATGCTGTAATACTGCATCGAATTAAAAAAAAATCTATATATTTTCATTTGTAACACTCTTACTTTCTTACGTAAGTTTATTATAAGTTTCTATCATCTCATGCCTATAAAAATTGTTTTATGCCTCGATTAACTAGATAATAATTCTGGATAAAAACTACTCTGGTTTTGCACGCATAAACCCTTTTCCTTTTTCCATTTAGTTTTTCATAATTCCTTTGATTATGCATAAAAATAAAAAGACATAAATAATATGAATGAGTACTTGCGAAAATGAGGCGCGTGCTTGATCGGTAACCTTATGCCATTATTGTATAATAATATAAAATTCTTGATACCTGCCATCTCTGGGTCAGCAGTGTTTATTATAATTTATTATGAACTTGAAATAAAGCAAAATTATGTCAGCTTTTGATAACAAAACATATTTTTTATACCTTGGACGTATAACAATTACGTCTAATAATATTTAGTATTTCTATAAACGTAAGCAATAATAATAAATTGTTCATATGTTTACTAGTTAGTTATTTAAGAAATATTTAATTTTAAAACAAACTTCTGAAATTGAAAAGAAAATTGTCGCTGGCTATTATATTAAAAATACAACACATTAATGCCCTTATTTACCAGTGGTCTTCGTTAATTGCGTAAAACTTGATTTATTCTTTTTTCGCGTGATAAAACACATTTTAAAATTTGTAACTAGTACTAAAACTAAATTAGTACCTACTAAATTAAAAATGAAAATCTAATCAAATTTTTCTGTTATTTTTCTTGCATATCGCCTATGTGCATAATGTTTAATTGCAAATAAATTACACATCAGAAATAGATTTTTTACGGCACAAAAATTAAAAGTATAAACAAGTAGTATAATTTGGATTTTGTCTTCCAACGCAACGTAAACAAAAAAACATAGAAAATGTATCAAGAGGAGACTGACGAAATGTATTGTGGACATTAAAAAAAAATTGCAAATTCTGCATAAAAATATTGACTTGGAACTAAAATAGTATGCAATGTTAGATAAATAAAAAAATCAATTTTACACTGAATTTTGAACCAAAGAAAAATCAGTGCAAATTAAAACGAGAAATATCTCAGGTGTTAGATAGGTACTTGTACTCATAATACTTTGATACTCATACTTGCTTAAAATCTTACATTCAACTATAAAAATTATTTAAAAAAGAAGCATTTTCCGTTATAACTAAGCACCTTTTTTGCTAACGTATTTTATATTCTGAAATAAAAGTTTAGTAGAGAAACAAATGTGAAGAAACGTAGATATATACATACGTACGTGCATATGTATATGTATATGCACACTTTAACAAACGCTTTGACTTAGTTCTTTGTTAGTGTAATACCAAAAAAAAAAAAATATTTTTACTTCTTGTAATCGTCAGGATACAATAAATAGCATTTACTTAAAACAAAATTTTCTCAAAAAAAACTCTTTGTGGATATTATTTTATGTAAACGTAAAGATATGTAAAAGAATAATTATTAGTTTTTTCTTTATTTATTTTTCCCTTTGACCTATTTCTTTTTAAACAAATAGACTTTGCGCCGTTAAAGTGTTTGGCGGTAATAAAAAGCGTCCTAGAGTTCTGTTTTTAAATATAGTAACTGGTTGGTTCGAGTTTGTTGTGAGGTCAATTTTGATTTTATTTCTGTCAATATAAGGCCATTTATATAGTATAATCTCCAATTTATTAAAAAGATTTGTATTTACCGCAAAATTATCTCGTAATTGCTCCAAATATCTAATATCGTGTTCTTTAGTTTTCAAAACAATTGATTTAATTTTGTTGTTAGTTAGTTGATGTTCTTTAGTAGTTTTAGCCGATTTTAATAATGCTGATTTAGAAGTTGTCTCTTGTTTTAAGCAGTGGTGTAAATTTTCATTTGTTTGGTCCATTATAGTTTATTTTTCATTTGTATTGTAAGGCTGAGTAGGGTGTAAAAATAAAACGTTTTGATTAGATTGTACATTGGTGCTGGTTGGGTATTGTAAATTACATTTTTCATTGATAATAACCCGGCGGTTATCCGTTAGTTCCCATATGTTGTGCAGTTTGAGAATAAGTTGATTAAAACCATTTTTTGAAAGATCTGGGTCGTACAAAAATTTATAATTTGCTTTAAAGGAAGGGTGTAGACCTCTTTCAAAGTATCCTATAATTTTATCTAACGGCATTTTAGGATCAATGATGTCGCATAACATGATTGTATCGTAATAATAATCTTTAATACTTTCATTTTGCTGCTGTTGCCTATTCATCAGTTTGATTTCAAATTTTGAAACTTCGTATTTCCCTCCAAATTCAAATAAAAAATCTCGGGAGACTTCCTCCCAATTTTTCTTTAAGTTTTCCGATTGTTTAATATAATTACTATACCAAATGTAGGCAACACCCTCTAATGATGATAAGAAATAGTAAATTTTGTCTTTGCCAGACCAGAGGTTTCTTTCGGAAATTTTATTATATTCTCTGAGAAATAAAACACAATTATTACTCTTAGGACAAAAAATAGGTGCCTGAAAATATGGAGGTAGCACTGGTGTAATACGGGTATTTAAAGCTTCTTCCAAACTAATTTTTTACTTCTCTTTAAGGGACAAACTTGTATATTATATTTAAAATAACCACTCAACGTGAAAAAATGTATCGTAATATAGTTTTATTTTGAATAAAACCAAAAATTGTACCTATATAAATTACCATTAAAATTTCAGAAAACTTTTTGAAAAGGCCGAAAAAATTAAAATTAACTTGCACCACTTATTCTATTATAGACGTAAAGTAAAAAATTGCCAACTCTTATTTTATATAATTTAATTAAAATATACTTCATTCCCTCAGACTCTAATCTATACTTGAAATCAAAATTGAAATTGAAATGAAAATGTATGCCTACTCTCACACAATGGACAGAATTTATTAAAGAATATTTAATTTTTTCACCAAAAAAGTTATAATTTATTGTGTATGGAGAGTAAAAACGGCGCCTCCACCAAATGTCACAACGGGGGTTGTTGCGACTGAGACTGAGTAATAGTCTCTGGGATCGTGTGGAGGGAATGAAGTTAAAACAGGTTATAAAAAATATAACATTTAATAATTAATCAACAATAATAGCAATAAAATAAAGTTTGGCATTAAATAACTGAAATGAGGCACTTACTTATAAACTTCCCCTACATCTTCTCTATAAGGGCGGCTCTTCTACCGACCAAAGGGCACATGTCTTATCTCGACATCTACAGAACGACTGCCTATCACTCCATTATACAGTTATCGACGATCGGTGCCTTGCTCAGTCAGCATCCCTTGCCTTCCTCAATAAAATTAAACAAAACCAAGCTGACCTTCAATGTCGTCACCAAGTTCACCGAATAACAGAGTGTCTATTGATCGTTATTGTCAAAATAATCTTTATATAAATACAGTGTGATTTTAAAAATAATTGATAAAATAATCCATGATAACATAACTATGACATAATCCACAACGTGCGCAATTAGAGCTTCTTCGTACTCTTCGGTAAAAGTTGGGTCAAATCTTCCTTTTTTGAGTGGTAGTTTTATTTCTCCACCTCGATTTAATTTTGTAATGTAGTCGAACAGCGTACTTTTTGGCACATTGTAGACTTCAGATGACTTTCTCAGGGAAAATTTTTTTGACATCACCTTTTCGATGGCTTTTTTCAGTATTTCATGTTTGGGGGTATTCTTACATCTCGGTTTGGGTTTAGTCATATTGAATCTGAAAAACAAAATACAAAAATAATGACTACAATAACAACGAAATTGCTGTAAATTGTCCGGTATTAGGGGACTTTGAGAGTGGCCGAACTTAGGGACCCTTAGGAACACACAAGAAAAATTCTCATTCACATTGTGTGTTATGAATCACAAAAAAAAACGCATGCCTTATATCAGATTAGGACAATAGCAATAATAATTAATAACAATCAATACCGTCCCATCCTTTAAATACTGTTTACAGACCCCAAAAAATTACTTCGAACAACATTTTTAATAACCTCAAAATTCGCTCCACGCTCCACGACGAACGAGTCAGCACTGGCTATTGGCACACCGTCCCCACACGTGACTTGGGAGAAGCTTTCTTACCGCGGCACAAGCAACAAATTGGCGCGCTTCTTCGCACTGATTCAAATTCTGTCCGGCTTTAGGAGCCGTCCGGACTTAGGGGATTTCCCCCCACAACGTTTTTTTTAAATAATTTTAAATGACAGTTCTTTAAAAATTTCACATCTTTTCATGATTTACAACTTTTATTTAAATTTCTTAGCCTACTTTATTAAATTTGTCATACTCTCAATATACAGGGTGTCTAAAATAGATGATACCACTATTGCTATCTCCGAAATGGTAAAAGATACGAGGTCGGTTAAATTAGAGAAAATGTGCCATTTCTAGACCCTATTCATATTCCGTTTACGGAGTTGAAAAATTCTCTATGGTTTTTTATCTACAAGGGAATTTTTAAAAATAGTCAAAAATTTAATTCTTACATATCTCGAAAACTTACAGTTACAAAAAAGTTGTTCTTACAAAAATCACACGATTTTTTACCTTCTCTGAAGTAACGTTATTGTTTTGTTTATGCCATTTGTTTTTACTGAGATTCTGATACTAACTTGTTTTTTTCAAATACGGCCCTGGATTTTTTGCTGCATTTTTTGAAAGAATACTTCATACCCTTTACCACTATGTATTACTTGATTATGGTTTTCGACGTTTTGATCAGGAATAATATCATCAGGATTTTCTATCGATACTGACCTGGAATTTTCCATGTTAAGGCACAATTTCACAACCTATCGCTGTGGTTGAAATTATTCAACAGATTAATTTTAAACTATGTTCATGATTACTAACATGAACCCTTTGGTCATTAAAGTTTGTCAAATTGCACTTAAGCCAATAAGTTATTGAAAGCAAAAGTTTAGCAGACTCAGATCAGATATTATAATTAGCGGCCTTTAGTAACAGCACCTAACTAATGGTTAAGTTTACTATATATTTTAAAAGGCACCCTTGATGATACGTCTTCATTATTTAGGTTTTTAATATTTTCGTATCCAAAAATCACCTTTAAGTTTAAACAATAATAATAAATAATCCTATTTTACCTAATGGTTTCATTTCTGCTCCGACTCATTCTGCTGGTACAGTTGAATTACTATTTACTGGCTTTGAAAGCAAACCATATTATCTCAAATTAAAGACCTTTAACTATATTCTAGCATAAAACCATTGTCATAATTACTGGGTTCGGATTATATGGAATTCGAATCTAAAATCCGTTTTCTGCTATATTTTTTGACGTTGCATTGAATTATATCATATGGACGGGCGGACGAACAGGGTGATGGACGCGATTGGACTGGCCACACGAAGCCAATAACGCCTCTAAGAATTAATTACCTATTAGGATTTGTTAAAATTAAAACTAAGCTTATGCTTTTTTTCAGGCGTTGGACCAATTTTACAAACTTGAGGGTCCTGGTTAGTAATCATGATTATAATTAAAATTTACCAGTTGAAACAATTTAATCCATAGTTACTGATTCTGACCTAATTGTCGCCATAATACGTCGTGAAATGGCGCATTAACTTGAAAAATGCCAGGTCCGTACTGGTAGAATATCCTAATGATGATACTATTCTTCATCACAACGTCGAAAAACATAATCAAGTGATACACAGTTGTAAAGGGTATGAAGTATTCTTTCAAAAAATGCAGCAAAAAATCCAGGTCCGTATTTGAAAACAAGTTAGTATCAGTAACTCAGTAAAAACAAATGATATAAACAAAGCAATAACGTTGCTTTAGAGAAGGTAAAAAATCGTGTGATTTTTGTAAAAACAACTTTTTTCTAACTATAATCGTTTTCGAGATATTTGAGAATTAAATTTTTGACTATTTTTAAAAAATCCCCTGTAGATAAGAAACTATAGAGAATTTGGCAACTCCGTAAACGGAATATGAATAGGGACGAGAAATGGCACATTTTCTCTAATTTAACCGACCTCGTACCTTTTACCCTTTCGGAGATAGCAATAGTGGTATCACCTATTTTAGACACCCTGTATAATTGTAATATTTTATGTTATCATTGTAATTAAATAGGACCTTGCATTCCATTTTCTCTATTTAATTTTCATTTTTCCACACATTATTTTAAGTTATTACGTTTTACAATTCAGTCTAAACTAATGTCTTGACCCTAAATTTCGTATTCCACAATTCTGACTAGAATTCACTCGGCCTTAACTTCAAATTTACAATTCTGACTAGAATTCATTCGGCCCAAAATTTTATTTAAACAATTAGTCTGCATATATGTAGGATTTTTATCGTTTGTCTAGGGGTAAATTGGGGCGGGGATCGTAAAACATAAATGTTACTTTAAAGATATATATATATATATATTTAGGTGAAGTAGGAGTGACACTTTACAATTACACTTTACCATACAGTTCCGGCAAATTACGGCAATTAACGGCACGATTAACAACGGCAGAACATTCAACAATAATTAACAATACGTCTTGCAACTAATAATAATCGTCTTTCCGTCTTTAAAGAAATCGCCCGTCGTTTTACGTTGGTTACGTCGTCTTCTCGCAACCCCCGTATGCGTCGTCTTCAACCAATAACTACTTGAATACAAGGACACAATGCTTATGACTTAACGTTATGTGACGTCATCACCCGAAGTCATTACATATACGGATATCTATGCAACAACTCCTAATCTATGGCCATACGCAAAAACTCCTTTCAGGTCCAGCCGCCCGAGCCGTATTCGATTGACAAAAATTTGGACCGATCCGGATCACTTTCCGACACATTTCATCTCTTTCTACTACCCTTCCTGATTCAATTACGTATTCCTCTAACTTAATGTTTGTAACCTGATCCGGATCGATTAGATTTTGTCAATCGAATACGCTGTGCGTCCAGACATGTGCTTGAAACAATATTGTCAGATTATCTATAATTCTTAATTAGGATAAGCTTAGAAATAACTTTTCTTTGTGTAATGTGTTTATAACTACGTTAACTTAGTTATTAACACAGGCCTAATATAATTTTACAGCAGTATTTTATTGGGAGTATTTTGAAGTTAAATAAAAAAATAACAATAATAATACGTTTTAGTAAACGTGCAGTCAGCAGACAAAACGCTACCGTCGATCTGGCAACGTTGTACCATATGACATGCAGTTTTCCTTTTCGTGTTAACAATCTACAAGTGTTTTGTGTATTTAGTGAAAAAACAAAGTGTATTACCGGTTTCAATAGTGTTTTAAATAATTATTAAAATGCCTTATAGATGTTGTGTAGTCGGTTGTAAGGGTAATTACCCAAACGGACCAACAGTACGAGTATTTCGTTTTCCTAAGAGTGTGGAAGGGCAAGTGAAATGGCAGAATGCCGTACATCGTGAAAATTTTATTCCAAATGCTAGTAGCCGAGTATGTGAGCTTCATTTTACAGAAGATGATTTTATCAGGCAGTATAGTCAGCAAGACACGAGAACCGGTGACGTCGTTTCTGTAAAGTTAAATATACCAAGATTAAAAGAGCACAGCGTACCTAGTAAATTTCCCAATTGTCCAAAATACTTATCAAAAACTTTAACGCATCGAAAAAGCAGAGAAGAAAAACTTAAAGAACTAGACGAATTACGATTTCAAAAAGGTATTGAAGAAAGCAAGCATGACATTTTAATACATAAAGAACTTACAAATTATAAAACTTTTGAAGAATTTAATAATTTGTTTAAAACATTTAGTTTAAATGAAGGGTGGTTTATTATTAATGAAAAAACTTCAAAGACTCTCTTTAAGATTAAGCATATTCCGGGGCCTTCAATTACGTGGGCTGTTAAAATAAATAATAATTTAGAAATAAGTACATACTTGTACGGACAACCAGTAAGTATACAAATTGATAAACTAAAAACGCCCTTTTTGTCAAGTAGTTTGGATGAATTGCGAAATTTACTTGATACCATTGATTGTTCGATGAATATTCTTCCTTTAGATTCCGAACAAGACAATAATAACTCTGAAAATAACTCGAATCCTGACCGCGATCCCGAATATGACTACAGAAAAAATAACATGGATATGTCAAAAATTAATGAAATTTTGAACTTTGTTTCAGATTTGCTAAAAAACTTAAAAGTAGACAATGATATTTTAGCACAAGCTTTGCAATTTATCTCCGAACAAATAAAATTAAGAACTTTGCCAAAAGAACGATACAGATATTCCACTACAACTATGGTATTTTGTTCAATTGTATATACAATCAGTCCTCATGCGTACAGATATTTAAGAAATCACTGGCCAATAATTTTACCCCATCCTGAAACTATCAAAGGCGTCTGTAATAATTTTTTAACTGATCCCCATATTGATGAGAAAAAAATTTTTTTGACTTACGCACAAAATATTTTTAAATATTTAAATGATCAAGACAAAAATGTTTGTCTGCTAATGGATGAAATTCATATTAACCCTTATTTAGACTATAAAGGGGGAAACCTGGTGGGGGCATCAGTAAATAATAACGAATTGTTAGCAACATCTGCATATACTTTCATGATTACAAGTATTTGTTCAGATTTGGAAGAAGTTGTTCACATTGCCCCTATATCTAAAATTAACCATGAATTGCTTTTTCATTTTATCAAAACAATAATAACTCATTTAGAGGCTATCGGTTATATAGTTTTTTGTGTACTCAGTGACAACAATGCCATTAATGGAAAAGCTATGTCAAATTTTTCACCAAAAAAAGAACTTAATATAGTGTTCCCACACCCTGTCGATGCTAAAAGACCTTTATTTTACTTGTTTGATTCTGTCCATCTCTTAAAATGTATATTCAATGCCTGGCTAAACTCAAAACCTGATCAGACATTTACATATCCCGACTTTTTTACTGGCGAAGAAAAAGTTGCATGTTTTGCATCTCTTAAAAAATTGCATGACTTGGAACACAACATGTTACTAAAATTTGGCTTCTCTTTAAATTTAAAAGCTCTGTATCCGTCTAGCATGGAAAGACAAAATGTAAAACTGGCATTAAAAGTTTTTAATCCTTTTGTAATTGAGGGCTTACAAAATTTTGACAAAGATATCCCCAATGCTCAGGACACAGCCGAGTTTTTGAAAATAATAGTAAAGTGGTGGAATATAATAAACGTCAAAACACCATTAAAAGGAAAGCGTTTGCGTTATATTTTCCAGGAACCTATTGTAAAAGGTAAAATAGTAAACGACCCAAAACTTGACTTTTTGAAACAAATGTTGATTTGGTTAGATAACTGGAAATCAGAAATTTTTTTAAAAAAATTAACACGCCAAACTCACACAGCTTTGTCCCATACAATTTATGGTGTGCTGGAAATTGTGAAATATTGTTTTGAGGAATTAAATTTAAATTATATTTTGTTAGGAAAATTGCAAACTGATCCCTTAGAAAATCGCTTTGGAAAGTATAGACAGTTAGCGGGTGGACATTATCACATCTCAATTCGACAACTTTATGAATCTGAAAAACGACTACGAATTCAATCAATATTGACACTAAAATCCCATAATTTTGGAGAGTTAAGAATTGAAAAATTCTACGAATCACCTGATTGTGACGAACAGGACAGTGCTGAAGACTGTTCTAAAGAAATTGACGAAATTCTTAAAAATATTATTATTCAAAAATCTGATATGGACAACTTTAAACCAGAAATGCCTGTGATTACGTATCTGGGGGGATATTGCAGCCATATTGCTTTAAAGAAGCTGAAATGCAATTATTGCAAAAATTCTTTGATATGCAATAAAGAACTTATTGTTGAAGATAATTTTAATCTCATAACTAACTTAAGCAGAGGTGCCCTGCAATATCCTAGAGATCATGTAATTGAAATAGTTATTGTTTCATATATTTTATTCCAGAAAATACTTAGTGACCATGAGAATACATTCTTAAACATTTTTTCTCAAAAATCATTTCTGACTAATCTCGTATTTAAATATATCCTTAAACAAGAATTTTTAATATACTTTGATGGCTGCAATACACACTCAGCAAAAACAATTATTGATATTTTACTTAGCAGTATTACCAACACTCTGCTCAAAAATTACTGTGCCAAGAAAAATAACCGATTAGGTAAAGGTCATAAAAGGAAATTAAATACATATACAAAATAATTGGACATACATTAACTTTAACTTTAAAGTGGCTAGGTAATCCAATGATGATTTTCAGTAAATTTTTCTCAGTACTTAGTTACTCGTAAATCCTCGAGTACCTAAATTTTTGGAAAATTTTGCTATCTGAGGATACACAATATCTGAGGCAAAATCTTTAGGATTTCTTAGTTTAATAGAAGATATTATTTTTTATAATTGGTATTAATACTCACCTTAAAATATGTACCTAAAAAAACTACAGTAAAACATTTTACACAAAGTAGTTCTTTTTAAAATCATTATAGTTTTTATCACTTATACATATTTTAGATCTTATTAACGCATAATTTGCCCAAATGCAAGTTTAAATATTTAAATAATGATGGTCTAAAGTGCAAATTTATAAGTCACACAAAAACATAAATCCAAAAAAAGCATATAATATAATATTGTATTCATTTATTCATATGACCACGGCTGATGACGTCACAGATAAGCATTGTGTCCTTGTATTCAAGTAGTTATTGCTTCAACTCGTCTTTTTTGCGACTCCCCTCTTATTGCCGCAAGCAGCTTCAACTTAACTCCGTCTCCCCTCCTGCAAGAATCGTAAGCCACCGTTGCATGCCGCGTAGTACTGCGAGTACAAGCAGAACCGGACTTGGTTGCATTTATGGATTAATAATAATTATAAATGAAAGTTTCCTACATTTCGGCCATACCTGACTCTGAATCCGCCTCGGATTCGCTCTGGTTGTCAACCCAAGGTTTAAGGTACTCCGAACAAGTAGAAGTTCGCATTGGTCCCTCATGATTACCTATTTTCATAACATCATACCTGTCGTTTCCTTTATATTTAACGATTTCGTAAGGTCCTAGGTATTTTCTGCATAATTTCAGTCCTGGACCGAACTGCGTGCGTTTTATAGCAACGAGATCTCCCTCTTTATATTTTCTTGGATTTCTTCTCCTTAAGTCGTACCTCTTCCTGTTTTCTTCTTGTACTTTTAATATCTGACGTTTACTTACTTCTCTTATTTTTTCTCGGTTTTCGTTAAACTCACTCACAACTTCTTGATCAATCAATTCCTTGATGATCATGTCTTCTTTGTTTCTCATCTTAATACCCACAAGAACTTCAAATGGAGTGGTATTGATACTTCTTTGGACAGTGCAGTTCAAAGATCTTTGCACACGACCAAGAAATTTATACCATTTGGTCGGATCATCTAAACTTAATTTAGTCAATACTGGAATGAGTATGCGGTTGATTCGTTCAACCTGTCCGTTACTACGCGGAACACCAGTAGTTATAAGCACGTGGCGTATACCTTCTTCTGTACAATAATTTTCAAATTCTTCGGCGGTAAACGCAGTTCCTCGGTCGCTGATGATTCTTGCTGGAAAATTTTTTGTTGGCTTCTCAAACAATTTACTACTTCTTTGGCCGTGGTGGATTTTGTGGCATACAGCCAAGTAAACTTTGAGAAATCATCTATTATCACCAAAATATGTCGGTAGTTTTTATTGGTAGTGGGCAATGGTCCTAAATGATCAATATGATAGGTATGTAAGGGTCCCTCCATCTTGGGTATAGGGTGCAACATTCCTTCCTGCTTACCCTCTTTTCTGCTTCCCAAGATACATGGTACACAATTCTTGATACAACTCTGTATTTTCTCTTTCAGCTTAGGTACGGAAAATTCTCTTCTTACGATTTCTTCTGTTTTTGCTACACCAAAGTGACCAATATCATGTGCTTTTCTTACTTTTTCTAGCTGCATGGATCTAGGTACTACAATACATTCCCGTCCATTGTCATACTTGTGTAGAATTCCGTTCTTCAAAAAATAATTCTCATAGGTATCTTCTTTTTCTAAAATTTTCTTTATGCTCTGTACATATTCATCAGCATCCTGTGCTAGCTGCAATCGTTTAACAATTCCAAATTCGTCGGTAAGTACTTCTGTTACTGTCATACCACAAGCGGGATACCGGCTAAGGGCATCGACATGAGACATTTGCGATCCCTTTCTATGTACAATCTCGTAAGTGTATTCTTCCAACAACAAGGCCCATCTAGCCACTCTCGTTGTAAGATCTTTTTTATCCATAGTTCGCTGGAAAGCCGAACAATCCGTAATAATTTTAAATTTAGTTCCTAACAAGTATATGCGGAATTTTTTTACCGCTTGAATAATAGCAAGAACTTCAAGTTCATAGCTACTATATTTTTCTTCAGCGGGTGTAGTCTTCTTACTCATGTAATATATTGGGTGAAACTTGTTATCGTCCTCGGATTTTTGCATTAAACAAGCGCCATACCCATATTTGCTGGCGTCAGTATGAAGCTCCGTTTCACTTCCTTGTTTATAGATGACTAATACCGGTTCACTTGTTAGTAATTTTTTTAATTTGTCATAAGCTTGCTCTTCCCTTTCTTTAAACTGGAATACTTGGTCTTTCTTTAATAAGTCACTTAAGGGTTTAGCTATTAAAGAGTAGGATGCAATGAACTTCCGAAAATAGCCAGTGAGTCCTAAAAATGACTGTATTTGTTTGAAAGTCGTTGGTTTGGGAAATCTGCTGATTGCAGTGGTTTTGTCTTTAGATATTTGTATTTTTCCATTTTCAATAATAAATCCTAAAAATTCTACTCTAGTCTTCAGAATTTGACATTTCTTCTTTTTAATTTCAAGTCCATAGTCTTTTGCTACATGTAAAACTTTTTCGAGTCTTTCTATACCTTCTTTCTCGTTTGCACTGACAATAATTATGTCATCCATATAGTATATTACTATATTCTGTCTAGATAAATCTCGGAAAGTATGCGATATGAACCTTTGAAAAACAGCAGGGCTGTTACATAGGCCAAAAGGACATCTTAAAAATTCGTACTGACCACTTGGTGTGACAAAAGACGTATATTTAATACTTTCTTCGGCCATTGGCACATGGAAAAATCCATTTCTCAAATCAATTGTACTGAAGTACTTAGAGCCCTGTAACCGGTCCAAAACATCTTCTATTAACGGTAAAGGGAACCTATCCTTAACAACATTTTTATTTAATTTTCTATAGTCACAGCAAATTCTTGTTTGGCCATCTTTTTTAGTAACCAGTACTATAGGACTCGCAAAATCTGACGAACTCGGTCTTATGATTCCCTCTTCTAGCCATTCATTAACTTGCTTCTCCACTATTTCTTTTTCTGGCACAGCTAATCGTCGAGGACTCTGGTATATCGGTTCTTCATTCTTAAGGACTAAATTCATTCTAATCTCTGTTGTCTTGCTCTTCTCGGGCTTGTAGGTTTCCAACAATTCACTTACTCTTTTTCTATGTTGTAGATCCTTTATGTGCTGTAAATCGATTGTATCATATTGGTTTTCGTCGTCTATTGTGATATGCATAAGAAAATTTTCTGTTTTTCTTTTATACAACACAATTCCATCATCCCTTAAACTTATATCTGCTTGAGACAATATGTCATTGCCAATAATGGCTTTGAAACTCGATGCGTTGCTTGGAATTACGTCAAATCTCAAAGATACCTGTACATCATTCACCAAGACTGCTCTACAGAAAGAACCCAATGTAGCCACTTTGTCTATTCCGATACCTTTTATCGATATAGAGCCTTCGTCTAACTTAATCGTAGGAAAGTATTCTTCTATGACATCCATTCTTAACGCGCTTATGTCACTGCCTGTATCCAACAAAGCTGTCAACTGCGTTGACACTTACATACGCATTGGACTTTGACTCATTTTTCTTAGGACATTTTGACGCAATATGGCCATATCTATTGCAGCTAAAACACTTTATTCCTTTATTTTTATTTGGACATTCCCCCGATTTGTGTCCCTTTTCACCACAATTGTAGCATATTCCTACGTTCTGTCTTGAATCATTTCTCTTATTTCCTTTATGCTGTCCATTATCTTTATTCTTATCATATTTTTTGTCTTCAAAAGATTGTTTCCCCAATTTCATCTGTTCATACATTTTAACTTTTTCCTTAAATTCTGTAAAATTTCGTGCTCCATATAAAATAATTTTATTTGAAGTGTAGTCTTGAATTCCATCTATAATGCTTTGTATCACTACTTCACATTCAATATTAGCTCTGCTACCTATTTCGCGCATTACTAATACATATTCTTGTACGGATTATTCTCTTTTCTTTATTCTTGACATTAACAACTTATGCACTTGAGCGCTACTTACTTTAACTTCAAATTCTTCCGTTAGTTTCTTTTTTAATAGTGACCATGATTTTATTCCCTTCTCTGACTGTACATACAGTTTAGCAATTCCTTGTAATGACTTTTTAGCAAACACTAACTTCTGCAAGTCGCTCCATCCTGTTACATCAGCAATCTCCTCAAAATCAGCAATCCATTTTTTAATAGGATAATCAGCTTGTCCATTAAATGGTCTAATGCTATCTTCTATATCCCTAAAAGTCAACGCAAATGAATTATTCTTTTGTGCCTGTATACGTCCTTGAAGGCGAGCTAAGCTTATTTGCTCCTCCTCTTCTTCACTTTCCTCTTCTTCTACTTCCTCTTCTTCGTCTTCTTCCTTCTCTGAAATGTGTGAAACTTGTTAAACTTTATTCGACTAACCCTAACTACTTAAAACATCTTATACTTTCGCCAATAATCGGTGACTTTCAAATTTGAATCACAATATAAAATTCTAGGTAAACTACTCTTTATTACTTTGAAGTTAGGTACTCACGTAATCAATATCAAACAAAAATGCATTTTAACTTTCTCTATGTCCAAACAGCATTATAGAAAATATTATAAATTAACCAAAAATATACGTCCTACCTTACTGTCCAATAAATAGAACTGCTATATTTTCTTATTCATTAAAACCTGTCACCACAACCTATGCTTGATATGCACCTTGTAGAAGTCAGTTCCTGTCACAGCTTGATATTTCATTAGCGAAATCGCAGTAATCTTTATTCAACAGTCATATCTTTAAGCCGGCTGCTATCCTAGTCCGACTCGGGAACTCCACGAACAACAAAGCTTGTCTTTCGAAATGTTTTTTTCTTTCACTGTAATAGGCAATCCGTATTTAACATTCTTATAGCCGTAAGTTCAAAGGACAAAAAAAAATGAATGATGTTTTTAATGCCTTTACACTATTAAGAAATTTGGTAACTCTGTCTATCTGCACAGCACACCAAATTTAACGCGATAATCACAACCAATGTCTATAATATTTGCGATTGTTGATATTTTCACATACATTTGATAGTGGCCAGTCTGATTCAATTCGTTATCACGTTGTTTAAGTTTCCAAACGAAACCTCGACTTATTTATCACGTCATCACCTTATTTGGCGCGGTTTGTTATTATAAACGGCCAACTTGTCCTTGCATTTCCAACGACGACACTGTGAATTTAGTGACAAACGATTTTAACAACGTAGTCACTGTCACCCTTGTTAGCACAATCTCAGCGTAATCATAATCACCTTCATCCCGTCATTTCACATCCCGTCATCTTCTCACATCCCGTCATCTCACATCCCCATCATCATCATCATCATCCCGGACGAGCCCCCAAAATGTAGGATTTTTATCGTTTGTCTAGGGGTAAATTGGGGCGGGGATCGTAAAACATAAATGTTACTTTAAAGATATATATATTTAGGTGAAGTAGGAGTGACACTTTACAATTACACTTTACCATACAGTTCCGGCAAATTACGGCAATTAACGGCACGATTAACAACGGCAGAACATTCAACAATAATTAACAATACGTCTTGCAACTAATAATAATCGTCTTTCCGTCTTTAAAGAAATCGCCCGTCGTTTTACGTTGGTTACGTCGTCTTCTCGCAACCCCCGTATGCGTCGTCTTCAACTCGTCTTTTTTGCGACTCCCCTCTTATTGCCGCAAGCAGCTTCAACTTAACTCCGTCTCCCCTCCCGCAAGAATCGTAAGCCACCGTTGCATGCCGCGTAGTACTGCGAGTACAAGCAGAACCGGACTTGGTTGCATTTATGGATTAATAATAATTATAAATGAAAGTTTCCTACATATATATAACTATCATTAGTTAACTACCTAAGGAATGTACGTATGGATTAATTCTTAAATGGTTAATAAATTTCCAGTATACTTAATTTGTTAAATACTACTTTCTATATCATTTTGTTATTGCCCAACCTCTATAATACAACATACGTTTTTTTTGTTTTTGTTTTTGCTTTTTTTTGTAGTTTTTATAATTTTTTTTTATATGTGTTTTTTTTTTGTTGAATATATGTATATAAACGTCCTTTAAATATGGAAAAATCTCTAAGCCTACCGAACCCTAATCCTAATCTTACACTTCTTATTCTTACCCAAATTATATATATAAACCTTTTTTTTGTTTTATAAAAATTTTCTCTACCCCTAAGTTATATAAAAAGTCTTTTTTTTGTGATACCCATTTTCGTAACTCCACTATTCACTATCACTATCGGTTTCTGCTGGGGTTCGACGGAGCACCATCCTCAGTCCATCGAGGAAGGCCACCTCGTAGTCGGCGGTGGTCCTTGGTGTCAGTGGGCCAGCTTCCCCGGGGTGGACTGGGCCGCCTGTTGGTCCGAATCTACTGGTAACACCCACCACTGATTCCTTTCTCTCTTTTTCTTATTTGGTCGGCGGGCGAGCAGTAACCCAGGAATACAGCTGGCGGTGACAAGAAAAACTTTTGCGTGGAGTCCGGAAGAGCCCCGTGTCAACTGCAGTTAAACCACCTATTAATTTAATGCCTTATCTGGCCTTGCAATAGACTTCTTAACAATTTATTACTTACTGCAGAGGTTTTTGCACTAAACCCGATTTTTAATGAAATTTTGACTTTTATGTATATATTTTAACTACTTTCTATGTTTCCCTGTTCCCTAACAGTAAAACGCAAAATTCTGGATCAATTACACTTTTATTTCCATAAATTACGGTTGGGAGCCACCCACAATTACACTTTTCACAATTTTCTCCAAATTCATAATAATTTTCCAATAATTCTAGACAATATCTTTGATTTTTAAGCGCCCTTACTTTTTCACTTATATTTCCGCGCTTTTTGTCACGATAATTCGACGAGCTCCAAAACTTCCGACTAACACCGTATTTTATTTTAACCAGACTTTTGAACTTTCCCGTGGACAGAATCGCGATTTAAACCGGCAGGGATTTCCCCTTACATTACGAAAATTCTAACTGTACTGACTGTCCAAACAGGCGTCTTCCCGCGAGCCAATTTTCCCATAACTCTTTCCCCATTTACGACCCCTTTCGCAGAATTGAGGCCAAAACAACAAGTTTTACGACCGGCTTCCTCGAAAAAGTTGACGCGTGGGTAGCCTTGTTTTTCAACCAAACAAAGGGATCTGCGTGAATTATCACGCTTTTATTACTTTTGTTATTGCAAAGTGGGCTGTGTTTGCTCCCTTCTCTGACATTTATGACTTGCAGGTGTTCCTAACATGTTCACAACTTAGCTATAAAATTATCTAGGCCATAATATTGTACATTCTTTCGCAATACGCAGCTGGGTCGATATTTCTGTAGTACGCCGGCCAATCCGAATAGACAAAGCACAGATGTCTTTGTCTTGTTAGGGTAATTATAAAGATTTTCTTTATTAAGAGGGGGGAAATTTCACCGTTTTGAATAGCAGAACAAAGGGTAGTTTTATTCCGCTTTAGAATGTTCGCGCAATTAGAAAAGTTTTTAAACTTCTTCGTGAAATTATATGAATTTAATTCATTGTTGTCAATTGAAATTAAATCAAAGGGTTTGTTCCCTTACTCACGTAAGTTAATTTGAATAATTATTTAATAATTTGTGTAAAACACTTCATATGATCAACTATTTGGCCACTTAGTTATTTAAATAATTTTATATCAATTATTTCTTAACAAAACTGCAACGTTTCTTTGTGTGAACGCTTCTCTACTAAGTTTTATTTATTAAATTTTCCTTAACTTGCGTTTGATTAATTTATTTTAAACATTTCCCGTCTTATCGCAAAATTTATTTCTTTGAAACTCCTCCGATTATTTTGATAAATATAATCCCGTTTAAATATTTTAAAATTTTATTTTCCTTCCTTTATTTAGTATGCGCTATCCCCTTTAAATGAATGCTTAAAGGCCGTGTCATGACAATACTTTCCCCTTAACGACTTAAATTCCTATCTTAATAAAGGAATTTTAAGTCTTTCCAGACGGCGTTGACCTAAAGTGCCGGTTATCCTAGGTCATGAATTAGGCTATTAAATTCTCGGCAGTTCGTTAAAGACGCGTGCTTGTTTTTGGATTATTCTTTCCGTCTAGTGAAAAAGTAGGTGCTTATGAAATTCTACAAAATACATTACATTTTCTACCTTGTTCTACCTTGATATTCAATGTGTTACAATTCTTAATCTACAGATAAAATTTTATATCAGTATTTTTCTTCGAGGAAACGCTTTCGTTAATTTATTAAAATTTTGTTTAATTAATTTATTCGGACCTCATGTTATCGTTAAAGTATTATCTTTTAACATTAACTTTTAAGACTTTTTGTCTTTATTTAACGAATGGGTTTCCTTATAGTTCATTATAGCAATCAAATTAAGTTACAACGTTTTTTTTTAATAATTTTAAATGACAGTTCTTTAAAAATTTCACATCTTTTCATGATTTGCAACTTTTATTTAAATTTCTGAGCCTACTTTATTAAATTTGTAATACTCTCAATATGTAATTGTAATATTTTATGTTATCATTGTAATTAAATAGGACCTTGCATTCCATTTTCTCTATTTAATTTTCATTTTTCCACACATTATTTTAAGTTATTACGTTCTACAATTCAGTCTAAACCAATGTCTTGACCCTAAATTTCGTATTCTACAATTCAGACTAGAAATCTCTAAGCCTACCGAACCCTAATCCTAATCTTACACTTCTTATTCTTACCTAAATTATATATATAAACCCTTTTTTTGTTTTATAAAAATTTTCTCTACCCCTAAGTTATATAAAAAGTTTTTTTTTTGTGATACCCTTTTTCGTAACTCCACTATTCACTATCACTATCGGTTTCTGTTGGGGTTCGACGCAGCACCATCCTCAGCCCGTCGAGGAAGGCCACCTCGTAGTCGGCGGTGGTCCTTGGTGTTAGTGGGGCAGCTTCCCCGGGGTGGACTGGGCCGCCTGTTGGTCCCTGGGAAGGACCAGGAACGGGCTCTGGGACAGCCTCACGGGGTGATGGCTCCGCTGCATGGGGGGGGGGGAGCTGGGGCACCTCCTGGCACGGGTTCTGCTGGAGGGGGAGGCCGTCGGCATGCCCTACATTGACATGCCGGCCCCCTTGGTCCTGAATAAGGGCCCAGAAATCCGCCAGCCTAAACAGGTCTCTATGACCGGGCAGCCGATTACAGCTTGGGCAGTCGCATTGGGCGGGGTCGTATTGCTGCCCATGTTCTAGGGCCCATCCCGTCCCGAACATTTGGTATTCAGCATGTACCAGAGCTAGCCACATGGTGACAATGGCTCTGTGGGGGAAGAACTCTTCTGGACCCGGTTGGTTTTCCCCCAATTGGAAAAACAGGTCCCGCAGATGGTAGAGCGCCATCCGCAGGAGGGTGTTGGTCACTGGGGGGTTCCCTCTAAGGAACCGCACATAAGTTAAAAAGAGTATCATCCACTCCATTTCAAAGAGTTAGTTTTTTCTGTCTGTTTAACACAAAACTCACCGCGGGTGAAATTAATTGTCTCTATATATATTTTGGCAAAATTGTCTGTCTTAGGTATAGGTTTATTAAATTTTTCTTTTCACTAATACTTCGCGGCACACTCGATCACTGGTCAAAGAACTTGTTGAATATTCAAAACGGTGCAAATACAATCATTACAACAGTGCATTATTCCTCCTGCTCCATTAAGGGTGCAAGCCTGTCAGTCTTTATTGGTATCGGTCATTGTCGGTAACAGGCTGAAGCGCGATCGCGGCTTTGCATTTTTCTGTCCTACTACATCTAGAGAGTAAGTGACAGCAAGCTAAAAACAGAAAAAAGTTTTTCGGTAACATTGCCAACAAGAGCAACAAAATTTTGTCTGATCAGTTTTCTTGTAATTTGTCATGCAGTCAGTTTGTAAAAAATAGTTTTAAAATGTTTGGAGTTTGTTAACATTTGTCGTCATCGTTAAACTGTCTTAATAAAACAATTCAGTAGTAGCCTATGGCGTTTAAATGAAAATTACAGTCCACAACAGAGAAAGCAGAAGAAGAAGAGGAACCAGCAAACCAGAGAACGGAGCCAGCGAAGCCGTCGAGACATAATCTTTGCTTTGCTGGTCAACTTCGAGACGGATTCTTAGAATAGGAAAAAAGAAGAGTCTTTCAGGTCAGACTAGTTAAGTTGATGTCAAATTATAGAACAAACTGTTTATTGTGTAAAATAAAATGTTAGTAGGGCTTTCACAAAAAGAAGCTTAAAAATTGTGGTTTTTATAACCAATTTAAGGTGTCTTGTATGACAAAAATTGGGGTTTTTATAACCAAGTTAAGGTGTCTTGTAAGACAAAAAGTTGGGGTTTTATAACCAAGTTAAGGTGTCTTGTATGACAAAAGTTGTGGTTTTATAACCAAGTTAAGGTGTCTTGTATAACAAAAATTGTGATTTATAACGAAATTAAACTGACGTTTGTAGCAAAAGTGTCAAATAACTTCTGATAAAAATTAGGGTGTTCTTTACAGAATAGAAAGGTGTATTTTTGTCAGATATTGAGGTGCTTTTAAAACAAGATTGTTTTATAAAATAAATACTAAAGCAGTTGTACGAAAAACTTTCAAGGTTCAGCAATTCAAAAAGAGTGCTGTAATAAAGACTTTTCCTGTGTCAAGAAAAACAAAAATATTTTAAAGTGAAATTTGAAGGTTAAAACTATTGATGTCTACGTTGAGGTTTTAATATATGAATAAAGTATTGGTTTATTGTTTGCTAACTGAGCAGATAAAACATTTACGCGTTAAAAAGGAAAAGGGCACGTGTTAAGGGTAGTCTGACGAGGGTTCAAAATTTTTTGAATAAAATAAATTCAGATTCACAAATTTGTGTGAATGAGTTACTTACTAGAAAATCATTACTAATAAAAATTTTTAATGAATTTTGCGAGGTTCAAGAAGAAATTGAAGACTTGGAGACCGACGCAGATGTAGATGCGCAGGCTATGGAGCGGGAGGAGGCAGAAAACAAGTATATCTCGTGTCATGGCAAGATAAGAAATCTTGTTGAGGCGCAGTTAAACAGTCAGGCGACCAGTAGTGGCGCCAGTCAAGGTAACAGTAGAAATAGTCAGCATCCTCACCCCCAAGCTGTGGCAACTTGTGTCAAGGTCAATTTACCCAGTATGAAAATACCAATGTTTACAGGAAATTATGGTGATTGGCGCACATTCATAGATCTGTTTAATGCATCGATTCATAACGATACCGGTTTAGCTGATTCACAAAAGTTTCTTTATTTAAAATCTTTTTTAAAAAATGAACCGCTGTTGTTGATCAATGAATTAAATATTTCAGATAGTAATTATAATCGGGCGCTAGACATTTTAAAGGCTAGGTATGATCAAAAGATGCCAGTAGTCAATCATCATATTAATGGGCTAATGCAAGCCACTGATGTAAAAGGTAATAACGGATTAAGGGATTTTCTGAGTCAAATCAAGCAGCATATAAATGCACTTGAAGCGCTCAATGTTAAGGTTATGGGTTATTGGGATTTACTTTTAATACGTATTTTTTCAAGTAAAATAGACAGAAACTTACGACACGAGTTTGAACTATTTAGAGATCAGGCAGAGTTGCCAACGTTAGCTGAATGTTTTGCATTTTTGGACAAAAGAATAATTGCTTGGGAATCCTCTTCGCAAAATATAAATGTAAAAGGTGATCAAAAGCCAAGAATATTTAACACTTTAAGTCATTCAGCAACAAGCAATTCTTCTGAGTGTCTGTTCTGTAAAAACAATGATCATAATATTTATAAATGCACAGAGTTTAGAGCTTTGGATATTTCAAAAAGGAGGGATTTTATATCAAAAAGTAAGTTGTGTTTTAATTGTTTTGGCAAAGGTCATAGCGTGTATCAATGTTATAGAGAAAAATGTAGGATATGTTCAGGTAAACATCATTACTTGCTGCATGTCAATATGTCAAAAACAAAAAATCTAAATGCTGGCAAATCAGAAAATACTCGAACGAATCTTACCGTACAAGTTGGAGATAATGAAATTGCTCAAACATCGACATGTACGTTATCAGAACCAATGATAGGAAGTTTAGATGTAGTAACTAATCAAATATCAACTTCATGCGCTAAGAGGCAGGTATTACTAGCAACTGCTAAGTTTAATTTAATATCTGAAACCGGTGATAGGTTAGAAGTTAGAGGATTATTAGATTCTGCTTCACAGACTACTTTTGTGACTAGTTCGATAGTCGATAAATTAAATGCAAAACCTTTTAAAACAAACTTGACTATTTCAGGAATTGGTCAATCTAACAATAAGGTTTCAAAAATGATAAAATTACAGATAGAGTCAAGGCGTGTTAGTAAAGAAAGATTTAAAGTTACTTGTGGAATTTTGGAAAAAATTACGTGCAATCTTCCACAACAAACAATTGATACAACTCAATTAGTTATTCCCCCGGGGATTGATTTAGCTGACTGTGAGTATCATATTCCCGGTAAAATAGACGTACTTATTGTAGCAGATTTATATTTTGATTTGATAGATCCAGGATTAATAAGGTTAGGTGCAAACGTACCTAGATTGCAGAATAGTAAGTTAGGATGGGTTTTGGATGGTTTAGTAAATTGCGAGCAGCAAAGTGCAGTCTCAAATCTTAATGTAGTTCTTTTCTCGCGAGTTGAGTCAGATATCAATCAGTTAATACCCAAGTTTTGGCAACTGGAAGAAATTTCCAGTAAACGAATACTTTCATCGGACGATAAAATAGCCGAAAAAATATTTTCAGAAACTACAAAACGTAACACGGAAGGAAAATTTGTAGTTGATCTTCCTTTTAAAAAAGATATTCAGAACCTCAATCTAGGCCAATGGTTTGATCAGGCTAAGCGCAGATTTATTAGCTTAGAAAAAAGACTGCATAAAGATGAAAGGTTGTTAAGTGAATACAAGGCTTTTTTGAGGAATATGTCCATTTAAAACATGCATCATATGTAGATTTATCATTAGAAACTAAAAATTCGTTGAAAAAATATTTTTTACCCCACCACTGCGTTATTCGTAAAGAAGCCGTGAGTACTAAATTACGTGTTGTGTTTGACGCTAGCATGAAAACTTCTACAGGTGTTTCACTTAATGATGAAATGTACAAAGGACCCACTGTCCAGGCAGATTTATTTGATATTGTGTGCAACAGTATTATATATATGTGAAACAGTATTTTCTTATCTAACTGTGTTAGAAGAAAATACGGCAAATTTTGGTATGTAATTCAGCGCTCGGAGGGGCATATAGCCCGGAGAATAGCTGTTTTACCATTATTTGTTGAAATCCTTATTGTATAAGGAATTTTCAGGTGGTTAGAGAATTTATTCTCAATTTTTGCATATTTATATGTACCCCTGACAAGTAGACTTTCATTCATACGTTTGATAATTTTACCTTACGGTAAACTCTACTCTGAATGCTTGAAACTGCTAATGGATGGCGCTGCCTGTGTCTCACTGCTTATGCAGTACGACAGTTGTAGCTTTAAGGGATTACTTTTTCGGAAGGTTGGTATGTTCGTCTATCCTGTACTGATGAGAACCAACGAGTTCGAAACCGGTCTGCAGGTGACGACATTCTAACTAAAGAAAAAGCTTCCTTCTTCCTGGTAGTTTCTTGCATTTGAAACAGTATTTTCTTATCTAACTGTGTTAGAAGAAAATACGGCAAATTTTGGTATGTAATTCAGTGCTCGGAGGGGCATATAGCCCGGAGAATAGCTGTGTTACCATTATTTGTTGAAATCCTTATTGTATAAGGAATTTTCAGGTGGTTAGAGAATTTATTCTCAATTTTTGCATATTTATATGTACCCCTGACAAGTAGACTTTCATTCATACGTTTGATAATTTTACCTTACGGTAAACTCTACTCTGAATGCTTGAAACTGCTAATGGATGGCGCTGCCTGTGTCTCACTGCTTATGCAGTACGACAGTTGTAGCTTTAAGGGATTACTTTTTCGGAAGGTTGGTATGTTCGTCTATCCTGTACTGATGAGAACCAACGAGTTCGAAACCGGTCTGCAGGTGACGACATTCTAACTAAAGAAAAAGCTTCCTTCTTCCTGGTAGTTTCTTGCATTTGAAACAGTATTTTCTTATCTAACTGTGTTAGAAGAAAATACGGCAAATTTTGGTATGTAATTCAGCGCTCGGAGGGGCATATAGCCCGGAGAATAGCTGTTTTACCATTATTTGTTGAAATCCTTATTGTATAAGGAATTTTCAGGTGGTTAGAGAATTTATTCTCAATTTTTGCATATTGTGTGCAGGTTTAGAACATTTAAATTTGTATTTACAACGGATATAATTAAAATGTATCGTCAGGTTTTTATAAACCCCGATCATAGACATCTCCAGAATATTTTATGGAGAGACAATCCAAACCAAAATCTCAGATGTATTCAGTTGGACACGGTTACTTATGGTACGAACTGTGCTCCATTTCTAGCAACTAGGTGCCTAGTCCAATTGGCAAATGAAAACACTTTATCCCGTCCACTAGCTTCTCAGTGTTTAATTGAACAAACTTATGTTGACGATATTTTAGGAGGTTCAAATGATTTACTTGAATTTCACGTTCTTCAACAGCAGTTAATTGATTTATTAGCTTCCGCAGGTTTATCTCTTCACAAATGGGTTTTTAACACAAAAAATAGTAAGAATGGTAAAGTTTTGTGTAAGGACAATCAAATCTGAGACATTCATGTGGACGAAAGGTTAAATAAAGTGTTAGGCATTTCATGGAAAGCACTGGCTGATAAATTTTGTATATGTAGTCTTCCTCAGGAAGAAAATACCGTTCCTACAAAAAGAAACGTAGTTTCTCATATAACCAAACTGTTTGATTCACTAGGTTTTATAGGTCCTATAGTTATTTTAGGGAAAATATTGATGCAGAAAATATAGACTGCAAGACTGGATTGGGATACCCGTTTGACCGAGGATCTTGTAAAAGAATGGGATAATTTCGCTAGTAATATTTCAAACTTAAAAGACTTGCAAATTCCTAGGCTGTTGTATGATTCATCAGATGAAGTCAAATCTTTTGAAATTCACGGGTTTTCAGACGCTTCAATAAAAGCATATGGAGCTTGCGTCTATTTGCGTACCATTTATACTAATAATCAAGTCACTTGTAGACTTATTTGTTCGAAATCCAGAGTAGCGCCACTTAAAGTAGTGACACTGCCACGGCTAGAAGTGTGTGGATTTTTATTACTTGCCCGTTTGTATCATAAACTAGTTTCAATATTTAACATTGATTTTTCAAGAAGTGTTCTTTGGACTGATTCAAAAATAGTTCTGTATTGGCTAAATAGTAATCCAAATAGGTGAACAACATTTGTTTCCAACCGCGTGTCTGAGATCCAAGAACTAACTACTAATTGTCAATGGAATCATGTATCATGCGCTGATAATCCAGCAGATCACATTTCAAGAGGTTTAGATCCAGTTTTTTGTCAGAAAGTGAGCAATGGTGGAATGGTTCCCCATTTTTGCATGCCTTAGAATGGAAATTAAATGGAAACGTTTCTCAAATAGAAGATACAGTTCTTCCAGAAAAAAGACTTGTCACCCATGTTTCATTAGAGACATTTTCGGGTGCAATGGAAATTTTTGCTAGATTTTCCAGATTTCGTCGTTTGCAAAGAACGATTGCGTATTGTCTTCGATTTGCTAATAATTGCTCGAAAAACAAAGAAAAACTTAAAGGTCCTCTGTCAGTTAATGAATTGTTGTCATCCTTGAATGTTATCATTAAATGCACTCAAGGCCATTTTTTTGCAAAAGAGATGCTAGATATTAAATATGGCGTTTCCGTTTCGTCAGGGCCTTTGGTTCAGCTCGCTCCATTCATAAAAGAAAACGATTTAGTTTTGCTACGTGAAGATAATACCCCTCCGTTAGAGTGGCGATTAGCTCGAGTAATCGAGACTTTTCCAGGTAAAGACGGCAATGTACGTGTAGTAAAAGTTCGAACTCAACAGAGTATTTTTACAAGACCAATTTCCAAGTTGTGCCCGTTGCCATTTGCGTAGCTTATCAGCTGGAGGGAGGATGTTGAATATTCAAAACGGTGCAAATACAATCATTACAACAGTGCATTATTCCTCCTGCTCCATTAAGGGTGCAAGCCTTTATCGGTATCGGTCATTGTCGGTAACAGGCTGAAGCGCGATCGCGGCTTTGCATTTTTCTGTCCTACTACATCTAGAGAGTAAGTGACAGCAAGCTAAAAACAGAAAAAAGTTTTTCGGTAACATTGCCAACAAGAGCAACAAAATTTTGTCTGATCAGTTTTCTTGTAATTTGTAATGCAGTCAGTTTGTAAAAAATAGTTTTAAAATGTTTGGAGTTTGTTAACATTTGTCGTCATCGTTAAACTGTCTTAATAAAACAATTCAGTAGTAGCCTATGGCGTTTAAATGAAAATTACAGTCCACAACAGAGAAAGCAGAAGAAGAAGAGGAACCAGCAAACCAGAGAACGGAGCCAGCGAAGCCGTCGAGACATAATCTTTGCTTTGCGGACCCCGACAGAACTAATTGCTAAATCCAGAACGGCTTGGTTCCTTATTCTAATCTCAAGTGAGGGTAATTTTTCTAAACTCATTCGGTCTCTTTTTACTTTTAAACTGTTTGTATCCCGTTTTGTTTCTTTAAAACACTATAAACTTGTCTCTTATTAATAACTACCTTTGTTTGTTGAGAATTCAACACTTTCTTCATTTCTCTAATGTTTATTTATCTTTTATGGACCCTGAAACTCATAAATGAATTTTCTAATTTATTCATCATAAGATGTCACAACTGAACATTTTTTCAATTTCATAATCCCATTTTCAGTTTCATAGAGCCATTTCTCACATAATTAATTAAGTAAACAGTGGCTTCTTTGTCCGCCTATGCCTGTATTTCTCGCACGTGAGTATTTTAATGGGATTTCTAACAGCCGTTGCGGTCGAAAAATCGTCGAGTTTGATGAATTAATCGTTGGTTAACAAATCGGTAATATTTTCTTGGGGTTGAAAATTTTAAATGCTTTACCTTTTTCGCTCCTTTTCTAGTCTTTAGCGGCGCCTGTGGTTCTCTCCCGACATCTTCGGGTTTCTAGCTTAAATATTCCTATAGGACGTTAATTAGGGTGTTAAGTGTTTACGTTAGATGGCTCTCCCAGTATCGTCGTTAGCTTTTAAATTCTTTCTTCTTTGGCTGCCTCACTTCGACTAAATAAACTCCATTTTATTTTCGAGACATTAAGCAGGTCACGTTGCAAGGAGGTACATGATGTCGGTTGTACCATGTTGGGTTCTTTCACTTCCTTGTTCATTTCATTTTCTATGAAAAATGTGACGTTTTTCCTTTCAGTTACAGGTGCAGAATTGTCGGCTGAGTCATCACTGCTAAAATAAGTTTTCATATTTTCATCGGGTCTCTGGGAATGCATATGTTCCCGCTGTTTATGATGTAACACAAATAGAGTTAAGGTATCCCAACATGACACTAAAAGATGTAATGAACAGCCATTTCATTTGTGAATGGCTACTGCATTCATACATGTTTCTAATACAAATTTTGTCACCCGAAAAATAAAATATATTCCTATTATTCCACTGGTCCATTCTGCTAAATTCGTAAAATATTTGTATATTGTGCGAATAGCTAATTTTTCCATTTCTTGTTTATCAAATAAGCATAATGCGGAGAATCCTTGTGATTGTACATGTTGTCCTGCAATCCTTCGGACAATTATATTATTTAACGCATTTCTCTCTAGGGTAAACAAAAGTTCATCTTGGGCCTTTTTAATTTCCTTATAGGTGTAAAGACCGCCTGCACCAAGGTCTTTAATACTATGAAATATCGCAGCTTCTTCTGCATCAACACGCAATTCTTGGGACACTATTCCTTGATTGGGATATGAATCAAATCCAATCCATCTCTTATCAATATAATACATTGGGGATATTATTGAGTTACATTCTGTTTCTTCGGCGTGTTCTTGGAGAATTCTGGTAACAGGTGACATAAAATAACGTTTATTATAGGCTGCTACTGGTAGCTCTACGTAACAGTGTGTCTCTTTTCTTACTTCTACTGGTACAGCTACATGGTACATAATATACATCACTTCTCCTGCTACTTTAGCGACATACCCTAGTTTGTTCTCGACTAAAGTTGCTACAGCACTCGGGCTTAAAGTGACCATTATGAACCTATTTTTCAGAATTTCCCTATGTAGTAAACATCTTCGGTGGAAGGTCTGAGCAAACATTTCGTTTACAGTTCGTTTAAAGGATTGTTCCACATATAAAAATTTTGTGTTGGCATAAGTGATTAGACAGCATCTCGATATCCATTATTCATTTTGGTAAATGAAGTGGTATCCAATGACGATCTTTTTCGTATGATTATGAGCCTAGGATGGTCACTCTGCCAGGCTTTTATGCCACAAAGTTTCTCTTCGCTAAGAACTTGTATAGCAAATACTTTTGCTCTATCTTCCACTAATACATATTGATTCGAAGGTAATTTATGTTCTTTTTCTTGCACAAATGTCGCAATACCCTCATAAAGTATGTTAAACTGTTGACATATGGCAGAGTAGTTTTTATCCCAAAGAGATTCTCCATTTATACTATCCATACAATATCCCTCCAAGAATGGACATATTACTCCGTTCCGCAAATGTATTTCATTATTTTCTAAAGCTACCTTTGTATAATAATCCTGTAGTGTTATCTTCACATCCGCTTTAACTATTACACTATTATATTGTATTCCATTTACGTGATACTGTGCTCCTTCACAGTCGTGTGCCGAACCGATACTTCCTGCTAAAGAAGGGTGGTAGACACAGTTGAGTTTGGTTTCAATTTATCTATGATATGTCACTAAGTCCTCGAAATTGCCTATAAGTATGTGTTTTCCGGCAGTCTTCCGTTCCTAGTTCATAGATATAGGTAGATATCCCTCCTTCTACCGCTGATTGATGGGAGAACATTCCGCAATGACTTATTAATCTAGTCACTTCAATCAGACAGATCAGACACGGACGGATCGCCTGTGTCATTAGTAACGAAAATTATCAGGATAAAATTTAAATCCAATACTGTAGTTCCGTGCGTTTTTATCCTACTTGTGAAACTTTTGATGAAAACATGTTTTAATTTCAAACCAAAAGAAGTGCTACAGTAAAGTGACTAACGTGTACATCAGCACATTAAAAATTATTTATTTTTAAAAATTTACTATTTTAATAGAAACTTAAACCTTACCTTGCCCGGATATTTGCGCACCTGACCCAAATATTTGACGGAAAACTCATTTTAAAATATTTTATTGTTTCCTAATCTCCTTTCTCTTTCGACAGTTCGGTTTCGGGCAGTCGGAAGTGAATTCTTCACAACTAGAATACTCACTTTCACTCTCGCGTGATCGTTTATTCCCCGACTGACTCTTTTTAACCACACTGTCTAAAGTTTTTGGCTGCGAGTTGTTGCCCTGCTTTTTTCGTATTTATTGGTTCCTGTCTGGAAGTTTCCGCACAAGACAGCGTTGTAGAAGTTGACGCGGTACTATTCGAAGTAGCGATGAAATGCGCGCTAGTGATTAGTATCACATTTGGCAACAATAATTGTTCCTCTAACTCTTCTCCACTTTGGGATGGTCTGAACGAATTAAAATACCATGATATTTCACCATTAGGGTTAGGAAGCTTTGGGGCTACGTCGACAATCGAGTTCAATTCCTGGTGACCCGAATCTATACGCACTGACTCAGACACCGTAGGTAACTCATTTATTTCAGTCTCAGACTGAGTCCCAATTAACTGAGAAATCATTATGGGTATGTCCGTTGTTTCACTGATAATGTCTGACACTACATTACCCGTCGAACTACGTGTGGTCCCCGTTATTGATACAGGGCTAACTATTTCAGCCACTGACAGCGATGATGGTTAGGGCGAAACCATGTCTCGTAGTACAACTGAATCACGGAAAATGTCTGGTACTTTGTTAGTATCCACGGGTGAAACGCAAGAAATATCCTGTATTTCACTATCCGGACTAGGAAGTTTTGGGGGTGCGTCGACAACCGAGTTCACTTCATGTTGATCCGAATCTAAATGAAATGTCTCAGACACCGTAGATAACTCATTTATTTCAGCCTCGGGCTGAGTCGGAATCAACTGAGAAACCTTTATGGGAATGTCCGTTGTTTTTCCTATAATGTCTGTCACTACATTATCCATCGAACCTGCGGAGTCCCTACGTGAAGTTCCCTGGGGCTGTACAGACATAACTATTTCAGTCTCTGGCTGGAATGACGGTATTGGCGAAACCTTGTCTCGTAGTACAGCTGTTTCGCAGAAAATGTCTGCTACATTGATAGTATCCACTGGCGAAACGCAAGATATGTCCGGTACTACAGTGTTTTCCGCGGGGTCTTTTGTACTGATACGCGCACGTCTTATTTTTGATAAACCCATAGGCTTAGTTTTAATACGTATCCCAATGGTCTCCTCACACTACTTTTAATTAACAACTAACTTTTATACTTATAATTCATAGTCGAATCCTACAAACCACTGAGTAAGCAAAACATACACTTCAAAGACTCTTAAATTAAAACAGAATTGTCTACCTGGAAAATACTGTTACATTTATTTAATTTGGTATGATAGAGGTACATTGTGGTTGAAAATTGCGGTCCGCATTCAAAATTCCATGCAAAGGTTTTTGATCAAAATTTAGTCTTTTCTATACCATGGTATATGTCTCCGGTATCTGTACAGGCCTAACTATTTCAGCCACTGACAGCGATGATGGTTAGGGCGAAACCATGGCTCGTGGTTCAACTGAATCACGGAAAATGTCTGGTACTTTGTTAGTACCCTTGGGTGAAATGCAAGAAATATCCTGTACTTCACTGCCCGGACTAGGAAGTTTTGGGAGTCCGTCGACAACCGAGTTCACTTCCTGTTGATCCGAATCTAAATGTAATGTCTCAGACACTGTAGGTAACTCATTTATTTCAGCCTCGGGCTGAGTCGCAATTAACTGAGAAACCTTTATGGGAATGTCCGTTGTTTCGTTGATAATGTCTGTCACTATGTTATCCGTTGAACCTGCGGAGTCCCTTCGTGATGTTCCCTGTGGCTGTACAGACATAGCTATTTCAGTCTCTGACTGGAATGATGGTATTGACTTTTAACCGCGACGCCAGCCCACTGGATAATCTTTTTGATGTCTTTTTAAATCCAGGTGACGCTTGTTGCACAGCAAGATGAACTTTTCTTGATCTATGCTCCTCTTGGGTCGTTATAGTTGTTGACAGTTGCGCGTAGTCAATCATATTTGGTTTTGTCAGTATTGCCTTTAACGTAGATTTAGAACTTCGACACTTCGCTTCTCTTACCACAATATCACTTATACTATTTATATTCCGATGTTTTGCGTTCTCTTCTTAGCATCTTTCAAAATCTCCGGTATCTCTGAACAAGCTGACACTTGTTTCATAGCAAGGCGCACTTTTTTTAATTTATGCCCCTCTTGGGTTGGGTTGGGTTGGTTGGGAACAAGCTGTATCCACTCCTTAAACCATCGTTTAACATGAATTCTAAATACAAATCATCCTCCATAACTAATGTTTGAGTTTCATTAACCAACCCCAAATGTGAATATATATCGCTAATTTCTTCAAAACTCATTGGTAAATCCACTAATTAACTGACACACTACAGCAAAACTTACTTTAAAATTATTATATTCTTTCACCGATTTGCATAATAAAAAAAGTTTCAGACTAAAAAGGATTAACACGTGCATCGTTTTTATATACATTTCCAGTAAAAAGTTCCCCCCACCCCCAATATTATTGCTTAAAATCATGCAAAATGTTAAGGGCATATTCTCCTGTCTCTCTCGACAATTCGGTTTCGGGCATTCGGAAGTGAATTCTTCGCAACTAGAATACTCACTTTCATTCTCGCGTGATCGGTTTCCCCGACGACTCTTTAACCACACTGCCTAAAGTTTTCGGCTGTGAGTTTTTGCCCTGCTTTTTTCGTATTTTTGGTTCCTGTCTGGAAGTTTCTGCACAAGACAGCGTTGTAGAAGTTGACGCGGTACTATTCGAAGAAACGATGAAATGCATGCTAGTGATTAGTATCACATTTGGCAACAATAATTCTTCCTCTAATCTTCTCCACTTAGGGTTGGTCTGAACGAACTAAAATACCTTGATATTCCACCATTAGGGTTAGGAAGCTTTGGGGCTACGTCGACAATCGAATTCAATTCCTGGTGACCCGAATCTATACGCTGTAACAACCACCACTGATTCCTTTCTCTCTTTTTCTTATTTGGTAGGCGGGCGAGCAGTAACCCAGGAATACAGCTGGCGGTGGCAAGAAAAACTTTTGCGTGGAGTCCGGAAGAGCCCCGTGTCAACTGCTGTTAAGCCACCTATTAATTTAATCCCTTATCTAGCCTTGCAATAGACTTCTTAACAATTTATTACTTACTGCAGAGGTTTTTGCACTAAACCCGATTTTTAATGAAATTTTGACTTTTATGTATATATTCTAACTAATTTCTATGTTTCACTGTTCCCTAACAGTAAAACACAAAATTCTGGATCAATTACACTTTTATTTCCATAAATTACGGTTGGGAGCCACCCACAATTACACTTTTCACAATTTTCTCCAAATTCATAATAATTTTCCAATAATTCTAGACAATATCTTTGATTTTTAAGCGGCCTTACTTTGTCACTTATATTTCCGCGCTTTTTGTCAAGAAAATTCGACGAGCTCCAAAACTTCCGACTAACACCGTATTTTATTTTAACCAGACTTTTGAACTTTCCCGTGGACAGAATCGCGATTTAAACCGGCAGGGATTTCCCCTTACATTACGAAAATTCTAACTGTACTGACTGTCCAAACAGGCGTCTTCCCGCTTAAAGAGCCAATTTTCCCATAACTCTTTCCCCATTTACGACCCCTTTCGCAGAATTGAGGCCAAAACAACAAGTTTTACGACCGGCTTCCTCGAAAAATTTGACGCGTGGGTGGCCTTGTTTTTCAACCAAACAAAGGGATCTGCGTGAATTATCACGCTTTTATTACTTTTTTATTGCAAAGGGGGCTGTTTTTCCTCCCTTCTCTGACATTTATGGCTTGCAGGTGTTCCTAACATGTTCACAACATAGCTATAAAATTATCTAGGCCATAATATTGTGCAATCTTTCGCAATACGCAGCTGGGTCGATATTTCTGTAGTACGTCTTAAGGGCGGTCCTTTTCGCCGGCCAATCCGAGTAGACAAAGCACAGATGTCTTTGCCTTGTTAGGGTAATTATAAAGATTTTCTTTATTAAGAGGGGGAAAATTTCACCGTTTTGAATAGCAGAACAAAGGGTAGTTTTATTCAGCTTTAGAACGTTCGCGCAATTAGAAAAGTTTTTAAACTTCTTGGTGAAATTATATGAATTTAATTCATTGTTCTCAATTGAAATTAAATCAAAGTGTCTGTTCCCTTACTCACGTAAGTTAATTTGAATACTTATTTAATAATTTGTTTAAAACACTTCATATGATCAACTCTGTGGCCACTTAGTTATTTAAATAATTTTAAATCAATTATTTCTTAATAAAACTGCAACGCCTCTTTGTGTGAACGCTTCTCTACTAAGTTTTATTTATTAAATTTTCCTTAACTTGCGTTTGATTAATTTATTTTAAACATTTCCCGTCGTATCGCAAAATTTATTTCTTTAAAACTACTCCGATTATTTTGATAAATATAATCCCGTTTAAATATTTTAAAATTTTATTTTTCTTCCTTTATTTAGTATGCGCTATCCCCTTTAAATAAATGCTTAAAGGCCGTGTCATGACAATTCTTTCCCCTTAACGACTTAAATTCCTATCTTAATAAAGAAATTTTAAGTCTTTCCAGACGGCGTTGACCTAAATTTGTGTCGGTTATCCTAGGTCATGAATTAGGCTATTAAATTCTCGGCGGTTCGTTAAAGACGCGTGCTTGTTTTGGGGTTATTCTTTCCGTCTAGTGAAAAAGTAGGTGCTTATGAAATTCTATAAAATATATTACATTTTCTACCTTGGTCTACCATGATATTCAATGTGTTACAATTCTTAATCTACAGATAAAATTTTATAACAATATTTTTCTTCTAGGAAACGCTTTCGTTAATTTATTAAAATTTTGTTTAATTAATTTATCCGGACCTCATGTTATCGTTAAAGTATTATCTTTTAACATTATCTTTTAAGACTTTTTGTCTTTATTTCACGAATGGGTTTCCTTATAGTTCATTATAGCAATCATATTAAGTTACAACGTTGTTTTTTTAATAATTTTAAATGACAGTTCTTTAAAAATTTCACATCTTTTTATGATTTACAACTTTTATTTAAATTTCTTAGCATACTTTATTAAATTTGTCATACTCTCAATATATAATTGTAATATTTTATGTTATCATTGTAATTAAATAGGACCTTGCATTCCATTTTCTCTATTTACTTTTCATTTTTCCACACATTATTTTAAGTTATTACGTTCTACAATTCAGTCTAAACCAATGTATTGACCCTAAATTTCGTATTCTACAATTCTGACTAGAATTCACTCGGCCTTAGCTTCAAATTTACAATTCTGACTAGAATTCACTCGGCCCAAAGTTTTATTTAAACAATTAGTCTGCATATATATAACTATCATTACTTAACTACCTAAGGAATGCACGAATGGCTTAATTCTTAAATGGTTAATAAATTTCCAGTATACTTAATTTGTTAAATACTACTTTCTATAACATTTTGTTATTGCCCAACCTCTATAATACAACATAAGGTTTTTTTTTGTTTTTGTTTTTTTTTTGTAGTTTTTATAATTTTAATTTTTTTTTGTATATGTGTTTTTTTTTGTTGAATATATGTATATAAACGTCCTTTAAATATGGAAAAATCTCTAAGCCTACCGAACCCTAATCCTAATCTGACACTTCTTATTCGTACCTAAATTATATATATATATATATATATATATATATATATATATATATATATATATATATATATATATATATATATATATATATATATATAAACCTTTTTTTTGTTTTATGAAAATTTTCTCTACCCCTAAGTTATATAAAAAGTTTTTTTTTTGTGATACCCTTTTTCGTAACTCCACTATTCACTATCACTATCGGTTTCTGCTGGGGTTCGACGCAGCACCATCCTCAGCCCGTCGAGGAAGGCCACCTAGTAGTCGGCGGTGGTCCTTGGTGTTAGTGGGGCAGCTTCCCCGGGGTGGACTGGGCCGCCTGTTGGTCCCTGGGAAGGACCAGGAATGGGCCCTGGGACAGCCTCACGGGGTGATGGCTCCGCTGCATGGGGGGGGGGGAGCTGGGGTGCCTCCTGGCATGGGTTCTGCTGGAGCCGGTCCCCCTTGGTCCTGAATCAGGGCCCAGAAATCCACCAGCCTAAACAGGTCTCTATGACCGGGCAGCCGATTACAGCTTGGGCAGTCGCATTGGGCGGGGTCGTATTGCTGCCCATGTTCTAGGGCCCATCCCGTCCTGAACATTTGGTATTCAGCATGTACCAGAGCTAGCCACATGGTGACAATGGCTCTGTGGGGGAAGAACTCTTTTGGACCCGGTTGCTTTTCCCCCAATTGGAAAAACAGGTGCCGCAGATGGTAGAGCGCCATCCGCAGGAGGGTGTTGGTCACTGGGGGGTTCCCTCTAGGGAACCGCACATAAGTTAAAAAGAGTATCATCCACTCCATTTTAAAGAGTTAGTTTTTTTTGTCTGTTTAACACAAAACTCACCGCGGGTGAAATTAATTGTCTCTATATATATTTTTCAAAATTGTCTGTCTTAGGTATCTAGGTTTATTAAATTTTTCTTTTCACTAATACTTCGCGGCACACTCGATCACTGGTCTTTTAGGCAAAGAACTAATTGCTAAATCCAGAACGGCTTGGTTCCTTATTCTAATCTCAAGTGGGGGTAATTTTTCTAAACTCATTCGGTCTCTTTTTACTTGTAAACTGTTTGTATCCCGTTTTGTTTCTTTAAAAGACTATAAACTTGTCTCTTATTAATAACTACTTTTGTTTGTTGAGAATTCAACACTTTCTTCATTTCTCTAATGTTTATTTATCTTTTACGGACTCTAAAACTCATAAATGAATTTTCTAATTTATTCGTCATAAAATGTCACAACTGAGCATTTTGTTCAATTTCATAATCTCATTTTCAATTTCATAGAGCCATTTCTCTCATAATTAATTAAGTAAACAGTGGCTTCTTTGTCCGCCTATGCCTGTACTTCTCGCACGTGAGTATTTTAATGGGTTTTCCAACAGCCGTTGCGGTCGAAAAATCGTCGTTTGATGAATTAATCGTTGGTAAACAAATCGGTAATATTTACCCAATCAAACCCAAGCAAACCCAAGCAAACCCAACCTAAGCAAACCCAATCAAACCCAATCAAACCCCAAGGGGTTGAAAATTTTAAATGCTTTACCTTTTTCGCTCCTTTTCTAGTCTTTAGCGGCGCCTGTGGTTCTCTCCCGACATCTTCGGGTTTCTAGCATACATATTCCTATAGGACGTTAATTAGGGTTTTAAGTGTTTACGTTAGATGACTCTCCCAGTATCGTCTTTAGCTTTTAAATTCTTTCTTCTTTGGCTGCCTCACTTCGACTAAACAAACTCCATTTTAGTTTCGGGACATTAAGCAGGTCACGTTGCAAGAAGGTACATGCTGTCGGTTGTAACATGTTGGGTTCTTTCACTTCCTTGTTCATTTCATTTTCTATGAAAAATGTGACGTTTTTCCTTTTCAGTTACAGGTGCAGAATTGTCGGCTGGGTCATCACTGCTAAAATAAGTTTTCATATTTTCATCGGGTCTCTGGAAATGCATATGTTCCCGCTGTTTATGATGTAACACAAATAGAGTTAAGGTATCCCAACATGATACTAAAAGATGTAATGAACAGCCATTTAATTTATGAATGGCTACTGCATTCATACATGTTTCTAATACAAATTTTATCACCCGAAAAATAAAATATATTCCTATTATTCCACTGGTCCATTCTCCTAAACTCGTAAAATATTTGTATATTGTGCGAATCGCTGAATTAGCTAATTTTTCCATTTCTTGTTTATCAAATAACCATAATGCGGAGAATCCTTGTGATTGTACATCTTGTCCTGCAATCCTTCGGACAATTATATTATTTAACGCATGTCTCTCTAGGGTAAATAAAAGTTCATCTTGGACCTTTTTAATTTCCTTATAGGTGTAAAGACCGCCTGCACCAAGGTCTTTAATAGTATGAAATATCGCAGCTTCTTCTGCATCAACATGCAATTCTTGGGACCCTATTCCTTGATTGGTATATGGATCTAATCCAATCCATCTCTTATCAATATAATACATTGGGGATATTATTGAGTTACATTCTGTTTCTTCGGCGTGTTCTTGGAGAATTCTGGTAACAGGTGACATAAAATAACGTTTATTATAGGCTGCTACTGGTAGCTCTGCGTAACAGTGTGTCTCTCTTCTTACTTCTACTGGTACAGCTACACATTTCATAATAAACATCACTTCTCCTGCTACTTTAGCGACATACCCTAGTTTGTTCTTGACTAAAGTTGATACAGCCTTCGGGCTTAAAGTGGCCATTATCAACCTATTTCCCAGAATTTCCCTATGTAGTAAACATCTTCGGTGGACGGTCTGAGCAAACATTTCGTTTATAGTTCGTTTAAAGGATTGTTCCACATATAAAAATTTTGTGTTGACATAAGTAATTAGGTCAGCATCTCGATATCCATTATTCATTTTGGTAAATGAAGTGGTATCCAATGACGATCTTTTATGCCACAAAGTTTCTCGTCGCTAAGAACTTGTATAGCAAATACTTTTGCTCTATCTTCCACTACTACATATTGATTCGATGGTAATTTATGTTCTTTTTCTTGCACAAATGTCGCAATACCCTCATAAAGTATGTTAAACTGTTGACATATGGCAGGGTAGTTTTTATCCCAAAGAGATTCTCCATTTATACTATCCATACAATGTCCCTCCAAGAATGGACATATTACTCCGTTCCGCAAATGTATTTCATTATTTTCTAAAGCTACCTTTGTATAATAATCCTGTAGTGTTATCTTCACATCCGCTTGAACTATTACACTATTATATTGTATTCCATTTACGTGATACTGTGCTCCTTCACAGTCGTGTGCCGAACCGATACTTCCTGCTAAAGAAGGGTGGTAGACAGTTGAGTTTGGTTTCAATTTATCTATGATATGTCACTAAGTCCTCGAAATTGCCTATAAGTATGTGTTTTCCGGCAGTCTTCCGTTCCTAGTTCATAGATATAGGTAGATATCCCTCCTTCTACCGCTGATTGATGGGAGAACATTCCGCAATGACTTATTAATCTAGTCACTTCAATCAGACAGATCAGACACGGACAGATCGCCTGTGTCATTAGTAACGAAGATTACCTTACCTTGCCCGGATATTTGATCACCTGACCCTAGTATTTGACGGAAAACTCATTTTAAAATATTTAATTTTTTCATAATCTCCTTTCTCTTTCGACAATTCGGTTTCGAGCAGTCGGAAGTGAATTCTTCACAACTAGAATACTCACTTTCACTCTCGCGTGATCGTTTATTCCCCGACTGACTCTTTTTAACCACACTGTCTAAAGTTTTTGGCTGCGAGTTGTTGCCCTGCTTTTTTCGTATTTATTGGTTCCTGTCTGGAAGTTTCCGCACAAGACAGCGTTGTAGAAGTTGACGCGGTACTATTCGAAGTAACGATGAAATGCGCGCTAGTGATTAGTATCACATTTGGCAACAATAATTGTTCCTCTAACTCTTCTCCACTTTGGGATGGTCTGAACGAACTAAAATACCATGATATTTCACCATTAGGGTTAGGAAGCTTTGGGGCTACGTCGACAATCGAGTTCAATTCCTGGTGACCCGAATCTATACGCACTGACTCAGACACTGTAGGTAACTCATTTATTTCAGTCTCAGACTGAGTCGCAATTAACTGACAAATCATTATGGGGATGTCCGTTGTTTCACTGATAATGTCTGACACTACATTACCCTTCGAACTACGTGTGGCCCCGTTATTTGTACAGGACTAACTATTTCAGCCACTGACAGCGATGATGGTTAGGGCGAAACCATGTCTCGTAGTACAACTGAATCACGGAAAATGTCTGGTACTTTGTTAGTATCCACGGGTGAAACGCAAGAAATGTCCTGTATTTCACTATCCGGACTAGGAAGTTTTGGGGGCGCGTCGACAACCGAGTTCACTTCATGTTGATCCGAATCTAAATGTAATGTCTCTGACACTGTAGGTAACTCATTTATTTCAGCCTCGCGCTGAGTCGCAATCAACTGAGAAACCTTTATGGGAATGTCCGTTGTTTTTTTGATAATGTCTGTCACTACATTATCCATCGAACCTGCGGAGTCCCTTCGTGAAGTTCCCTGGGGCTGTAGAGACATAACTATTTCATTCTCTGACTGGAATGATGGTATTGGCGAAACCATGTCTCGTAGGACGGTTGTTTCGCAGAAAATGTCTGCTACATTGATAGTATTCACAGGCGAAACGCAAGATATGTCCTGTACTACAGTGTTTTCCGCGGGGTCTTTCGTACTGATACACGCACGTCTTATTTTTGATAAACGCATAGGCTTAGTTTTAATACGTATCCCGATGGTCTCCTCACACTACTTTTAATTAACAACTAACTTTTATACTTATAAGTCATAGTCGAATCCTACAAACCACTGTATAAGCAAAACATACACTTCAAAGATCCTTAAATTAAAACAGAATTGCCTACCTGGAAAATACTGTTACATTTATTTAATTTGGTATGATATAGGTACATTGTGGTTGAAAAATGCGGTCCGCATTCAAAATTCCATGCAAAGGTTTTTGATCAAAATTTAGTCTATTCTATACCATGGTATATGTCCCCGGTATCTGTACAGGCCTAACTATTTCAGCCACTGACAGCGATGATGGTTAGGTCGAAACCATGGCTCGTAGTTCAACTGAATCACGGAAAATGTCTGGTACTTTGTTAGTACCCTTAGGTGAAATGCAAGAAATATCCTGTACTTCACTGCCCGGACTAGGAAGTTTTGGGGGTTCGTCGACAACCGAGTTCACTTCCTGTTGATCCGAATCTAAATGTAATGTCTCAGACACTGTAGGTAACTCATTTATTTCAGCCTCGGGCTGAGTCGCAATTAACTGAGAAACCATTATGGGAATGTCCGTTATTTCGTTGATAATGTCTGTCGCTATATTATCCGTTGAACCTGCGGAGTCCCTTCGTGATGTTCCTGTAGCTGTACAGACATAGCTATTTCAGTCTCTGACTGGAATGATGGTATTGGCGAAACCATGGCTCGTTGTATAGTTGTTTCGCGGAAAATGTCTGCTACATTGATAGTATCCACTGGCGAATCCCAAGATATGTCCTGTATTTCACTGTCCAGACTAGTAAGTTTTGGGGGTGCGTCGGCAATCGAGTTCACTTCCTGCTGATTTTAATCTAAATGTAGTGTCTCAGACACTGTAGATAACTCATTTATTTCAGCCACGGGCTGAGTCGCAATTAACTGAGAAACCATTATGGGAATGTCCGTTGTTTTTCTGATAATGTCTGTCACTACATTATCCGTCGAACCTGCAGAGTCCCTACGTGAAGAATGATGGTACTGGCGAAACAATGTCTCGTAGTACAGTTGTTTCGCCGAAAATATCTGCTACATCGACCAGACCAGACCAGACCAGACCAGGCCAGATCAGGAAGTTTTGGGGGTGCGTCGACAATCGAGTTCACTTCCTATTGATCCGAATCTAAATGTAATATCTCAGACATGGTAGGCAACTCATTTATTGTAGCTACGAGCTGAGACGCAATTAACTGAGAAACCATTATGGGAATGTCCGTTGTTTCGTTGATAATGTCTGTCACTATATTATCCGTTGAACCTGCGGAGTCCCTACGTCTAGTTCCCTGTAGATGTACAGACATAGCTATTTCAGTCTCTGACTGGAATGATGGTATTGACTTTTAACCATGACGTCAGCCCACTGGATAATTTTTTTGGTGTCTGTTTAAATCCAGGTGACGCTTGTTGTACATCAAGATGAACTTTCCTTGATCTATGCTCCTCTTGGGTCGTCATAGTTGTTGATAGTTGCGCGTAGTCAATCATCTTTGGTTTCGTCAGTATTGTCTTTAACGTAGATTTATAACTTCGACACTTCTCTATCTTACCACAATATCACTTATAATATTTATATTCCGATGTTTTACGTTCTCTTCTTAGCATCTTTCAAAATCTCCGGTTATCTCTGAACAAGCTGAATCCACTGATTCATCCACCCCATCGTTTAGGATAAATTGACTGGGTGATCTTTTCAGCGCCTTTTGGAAGATGGGTGCCAGAGGTGACACTTGTTCCGCAGCAAGGCGCACTTTTTTTAATTTATGCCCCTCTTGGGTTGGGTTGGGTTGGGTGGTAACAAGCTGTATCCACTCCTTAAACCATCGTTTAACATGAATTCTAAATACAAATCATTCTCCATAACTAATGTTTGAGTTTCATTAACCAACCCCAAATTTGAATATATACCTATCGCTAATTTCTCCAAAACTCATTGGTAAATCCACTAATTTACTGACACACTACAGCAAAACTTACTTTAAAATTATTATATTCCTTCACCGATTTGCAAAATAAAAAAAATTTCAGACTAAAAAGTATTAACAAGTGCATCGTTTATATATATATATATATATATATATATATATATATATATATATATATATATATATATATATATATATATATACATTCCCAGTAAAATGATCCTCCCACCCCCAATATTATTGCTTAAAATCATGCAAAATGTTAAGGGCATATTCTCCTTTCTCTTTCGACAATTCGGTTTCGGGCAGTCGGAAGTGAATTCTTCACAACTAGAATACTTACATTCACTCTCGCGTGATCGTTTATTCCCCGACGACTCTTTTTAACCACACTGCCTAAAGTTTTTGGCTGTGAGTTTTTGCCCTATTTTTCGTATTTTTAGTTCCTGTCTGGAAGTTTCCGCACAAGACAGCGTTATAGAAGTTGACGCGGTACTATTCGAAGTAACGATGAAATGCGCACCAGTGATTAGTATCACATTTGGCAACAATGAATCGCTCTTGCGCGGGTAAAGAGGTACAAGTTTTAAATACATGTTTTGAGAAAGTCAATATTATAAATTTAAACAGCTTTTTTCTCCCTTATTTATAGATTAATAAAATAAAGATAAATACAGTTTTTGCAAGAAATAGTTCTATTTACTCTAATATTTCAATACACATGAAATAAAATATACAAAATAGTAATATTAACCAAAAAAAATTGACTTGTACCCATCTGCACAATTTATTTAGCACATTTCTCCGTTTACTCAAAATCCTGATCATGCCATTCTTCTATGTCTGGTAGTATTTCATCGAGATCTGAGTAGACAGATTTCTGTAAAAGTTATGGTATACTTCGTCAATGTAAGGAAGCAATTCTAATAAATTATTTTTCTTCTCCTCAGTGATTGGATTAGGAAAGGGACATTTTGGAATATTTTCAGAATTCAGTAACGATTTATTCCTACTGCGTTTTGAGAAATTCACTTCATGAAATGGTGCAGTTTTTTCCGTATTAACACCTGACATCACTGATTTGGGATAATACGTAGGTACTATTTCTTCCTTATTTTCAAAATTTCAATTACCACTGATAGACGGTAAACTAAGTGATTCAACAACCGTCAATGACGTATCAAGCAAGTTAGGTCCATCTGAAATTTCAGAGTGAGTTATGTATCAATGTCGTAATGAAGGGGTTTAGCGCCTGCGGCGTGAATATAATATCCCGAGGCCAGTGACGTATTTTCCTAAGGGCGATCGCTCGGGGCGGCCGGTCCCAGAGGGGCGGCGGCCCGAGGACCGTCCCTCTGGGTTTTGATGGGCACGCCCGATGGTCTCCGGCGGCTGCCCCCTTATCGTATCGAGGCGGCCGATCATATTCGCCCGGGGCGCAAAATTTAGAAATACGTCCCTGCCCGAGGCCTCAGCCGATGGATATCACATGCTGGGGCAGCCAAACACTGTGGTGCATACTACTTTAAAAAAGGCCATTTAAATGTTTTTTGTAAGGCATCGTTTATAAAATTAATAATCAAAAAAGTTTCTAAATAAAAAACTTACCATTTTCTATATTAACAGTTGATATTACTGGTTCTGGATTATAAGCAGCTGATGTCTTATTTGTATTGACAACATTTTTGCCTGTTAAAACTTGTTGAGAATGTGCTAAACATATATACATTGATTATAAAAAACCTGCTATATAATGAGCCCATATTTTATATTACATTAATACGTTTTAACAGTAAAACAGAAAGTTAGCACTTTTGGATAGACAATAAAAAACTAAGATAGAAATGTGAAAACGGTTTGTCTCGAAGATGCACAATTTAAACGCTGCAGCCTGGCAAAGTGTAGAAAACGTACTTTTTCAAATGTCAATATCTCAGAAACAATTGAATTTGAACATTATGGTGTGCTATATAAAATAAATTTAGAATTTCTAGTATAATCCAAAAATGCAATAATGATATTATATAGGGTGTCCCATTTAAAAAAATAACACTTTGTCGTGTATCTTAATTTTTGGTTACTCTGTATATTTCAAAATAATTTTAAAATATGCACCTGAGGGTCCCGTACAATTCTTATATTTAATATTTTTTAGTATCAATCCACAACGGAGTTATTTTACTTCCCCATCCTATTGGTCCACCCTGTATAATACAAATTGTAATAATGTCAAAACTTTAATTATTTGAAATATTAATAACTGTGTTTTTAACATACCGGTCTGTAAATGCTGCAGATTTCCTTTCCTTTCTGGCTTACACAGAGACACTAAATATTTTGCTCTATTCGATGCCGTAACCTCAATTTTTGCAGCACTATTATTTAGGCACAACCCAACACTAAATAGTTTTATTTTTACTACGATGTGTTCATAAAACTGGATATTAACTACTTTAAACTTATGTTATACAATTAGGAAGCCAGCGATATCGTAAATACCGACACAACAAGCTATTTATCACGTGCGGGATAAATCGCTAGTTGAAGACAACTAAATGGTTAACCTTTGCGTAAAGAGGTATAAGTCGAATTGTTGCTCTTTACACTAAACGCTAAATTTTGTATAAAGGAGTCTAACTCAACATATACCTGTATACACTTAAAACCATATTTTAACTCCATTTACCCAAAACTATATTACTAATTTCGGGGACACATCGAGTTATATCCCATTACACAATTAAAGCTCTTTATATATTTGACCAAAAAACATACTTATCACATTTTACCCAATTTTGGACTTATACCCCTTTACCCGCGCATGAGCGAATTGTTCCTCTTATCTTCTCCACTTTGGGTTGGTTTGAACGAACTAAAATACCTTGATATTTCACCATTAGGGTTAGGAAGCTTTGGGGCTACGTCGATAATCGAGTTCAATTCCTGGTGACCCGAATCTATATGCACTGACTCGGACACTGTAGGTAACTCATTTATTTTAGTCTCAGACTGAGTCGCACTTAACTGAGTAACCATTATGGGGATCTCTGTTGTTTCACTGATAATGTCTGACACTACATTACCCGTCGAACCTGCGGTGTCCCTACGTGTAGTCCCCGGTATCTGTACAGGCCTAACTATTTCAGCCACTGAGAGCGATGCTGGTTAGGGCGAAACCATGTCTTGTAGTACAACTGAATCACGCAAAATGTCTGGTACTTTGTTAGTATCCACGGGTGAAACGCAAGAAATGTTCTGTAGTTCACCATCCGGACTAGGCAGTTTTTGGGGTGCGTCGACAACCGAGTTCACTTCCTGTTGATCCGAATCTAAATGTAATGTCTCAGACACTGTAGGTATCTCATTTATTTCAGCCTCGGGCTGAGTCGCAACAACTGAGAGACCATTGTGGGAATGTCCGTTGTTTCGTGGATAATGTCTGCCACTACATTATCCGTTGAACCTGCGGAGTCCCTACGTGAAGTTCCCTGTAGCTGTACAGACATAGCAATTTCAGTATCTGACTGGAATGATGGTATAGGCGAAACCATGTCTTGTAGTACAGTTGTTTCGCGGAAAATGTCTGTTGCAAGATAATAAGATAACTTCAATCGAATATGGTAAAAATCTTGGAGTAATTTTTGATCAGTATCTAAATTTTAATGAACATATAAAAAATATAATTAAAAAGGCATACTACAAACTAAGAATTTTATATAAATTTAAGGACTACTTAAATACCGATACTAAACTTAGGCTGGTTGATTCAATTATTCTAAGTGGATTAGATTATTGTGATATAATTTATCACAAAAATATCATTAACGAAGATAAACAGAAATTACAAATTCTTCAAAATAACTGTGTTCATTTTTTAATAGGACTAAAAAAATATGATCACGTATCACCTACCTTTAACAAACATAATATAATTAAATTAGAAAAAAGACGCGAAATCCACTTATCCTGTTTTATATATAAAATAATTTTAACTCAGAAACCTAGATATTTATTTGAAAAAATTGAATTCAGGAATAATATTCATAATGTTAATACTAGAAATCAGAACGCAATAGAAATACCTAAACATCATACTGAAAAATATAAGTCTTCGTTTAAATATACATCTTCTGTAATTTTTAATAATATTCCTTCTAGTCTAAGGGGCTTCGGCTATATAACTTTTGAAAATAATATAAAAAATTATGTAGTAGGGGTAGGATTGGAAGAATGATTTCTTATAAATCAAAATCCTACCTATTTATGCCAACTAGTATACTACTGTAATTTTTTTTGGTTTTCTTTTTTACTTTTATCAATTTTATATTTATATTTTAAATTGCTTTTATTGGCATAAATAAACATATTTATTATTAAAATATGACCTGTATTCCAATGTACGGACTAGGAAGTTTTGGGGGTGCGTCGACAATCGGGTTCACTTCCTGTTGATCCGAATCTAAATGTAATGTCTCAGACACTGTATGTAACTCATTTATTTCAGCCACGAGCTGAGTCGCAATTAACTGAGAAACCATTGTGGGAAAGTCCGTTGTTTTTCTGATAATGTCTGTCACAACATTATCCGTCGAAGCTGCGGAGTCCCTACGTGAAGTTCCATGTAGCTGTACAGACATAACTATTTCAGTCTCTGACTGGAATGATGATACTGGCGAAACCATGTCTCGTAGTACAGTTGTTTCACGGAAAATGTCTGCTACATTGATAGGATCCACTGTCGAAACGCAAGATATGTCCTGTATTTCACTGTCCGGACTAGGAAGTTTTGGGGGTGCGTCGGCAATCGAGTTCAGTTCCTGTTGATCCGAATCTAAATGTAATGTCAGACACTGTAGGGAACTCATGTATTTCAGCCACGGACTTAGTCGCAATTAACTGAGAAACCACTATGGGAATGTCCGTTGTTTTTCTGATAATGTCTGTCACTACATTATCCATCGAACACATGGTCATCCGCAGGGCCTTTCGCACTGATACACGCACGTCTTATTTTTGTAAACGTATAGGCTTAGTTTTAATACGTATCCCGATGGTCTCCTCACACTACTTTTAATTAACCACTAACTTTTATACTTCCAATTCATAGTCGAATCCTACAAACCACTGTACAAGCAAAACATACACTTCAAAGACCCTTAAATTAAAACAGCATTGCCGACCTGGAAAATTTTGTTACATTCATTTAATTTGGTATGATAGAGGTACATAGTGGTTGAAAAATGCGGTCCGCATTCAAAATTGCATGCAAAGGTTTTTTATCAAAATTTAGTCTTTTATGTACCATGGTATATAACTGTACGGGCCTAACTATTTCAGCCACTGACAGCGATGATGGTTAGGGCGAAACCATGTCTCGTAGTACAACTGAATCACGGAAAACGTCTGGTGCCTTGTTAGTATCCATGGGTGAAATGCAAAAAATGCCCTGTATTTCACCGTCCGGACTAGGAAATTTTGGGGGCGCGTCGACAACCGAATTCACTTCCTGTTGAACCGAATCTAAATATAATGTCTCAGACACTGTAGGTAACTCATTTATTTCAGCCTTGGGCGACTCAGACTGAGTCGCAATTAACTGAGAAACCGTTATGGGGATGTTCGTTGTTTCACTGATAATGTCTGACACTACATTACCTTTCGAACCTGCGGAGTTCCTACGTGTAGTCACCGGTATCTGTACAGGCCTAACTATTTCAGCCACTGAGAGCGATGATGGTTAGGGCGAAACCATGTCTCGTAGTACAACTGAATCACGGAAAATGTCTAGTACTTTTTTAGTATCCACGGGTGAAACGCAAGAAATGTCCTGTATTTCTCCATCCGGACTAGGAAGTTTTGCAGGTGCGTCGAAAACCGAGTTCACTTCCTATAGATCCGAATCGAAATGTAATGTCTCAGACACTGTAGGTAACTCATTTATTTCAGCCTCGGGCTGAGTCGCAATCAACTGAGAAACCATTATGGGAATGTCCGTTGGTTCGTTGATAATGTCTGTCACTACATTATCCGTTGAACCTGCGGAGTCCCTACGTGAAGTTCCCTGTAGCTGTACAGACATAGCAATTTCAGTCTCTGACTGGAATGGTGGTATTGGCGAAACCATGTCTCGTAGTACAGTTGTTTCGCGGAAAATGTCTGCTACATTGATAGTATCCACTGACGAAACGCAAGATATGTCCTGTATTTCAGTGTCCGGACTAGGAAGTTTTGGGGGTGCGTCGACAATCGAGTTCACTTCCTGTTGATCCGAATCTAAATGTAATGTCTCAGACACTGTATGTAATTCATTTATTTCAGCCACGAGCTGAGTCGCAATTAACTGAGAAACCATTATGGGAATGTCCGTTGTTTTTCTGATAATGTCTGTCACAACATTATCCGTTGAACCTGCGGAGTTCCTACGTGAAGTTCCCGGTATCTGTACAGGCCTAACTATTTCAGCCACTGAGAGCGATGATGGTTAGGGCGAAACCATGTCTCGTAGTACAACTGAATCACGGAAAATGTCTAGTACTTTGTTAGTATCCACGGGTGAAACGCAAGAAATGTCCTATATTTCTCCATCCGGACTAGGAAGTTTTGCAGGTGCGTCGAAAACCGAGTTCACTTCCTATAGATCCGAATCGAAATGTAATGTCTCAGACACTGTAGGTAACTCATTTATTTCAGCCTCGGGCTGAGTCGCAATCAACTGAGAAACCATTATGGGAATGTCCGTTGGTTCGTTGATAATGTCTGTCACTACATTATCCGTTGAACCTGCGGAGTCCCTACGTGAAGTTCCCTGTAGCTGTACAGACATAGCAATTTCAGTCTCTGACCGGAATGATGGTATTGGCGAAACCATGTCTCGTAGTACAGTTGTTTCGCGGAAAATGTCTGCTACATTGATAGTATCCACTGGCGAAACGCAAGATATGTCCGGTATTTCACTGTCCAGACTAGGAAGTTTTGGGGGTGCGTCGACAATCGAGTTCACTTCCTGTTGATACGAATCTAAATGTAATGTCTCAGACACTGTATGTAACTCATTTATTTCAGCCACGAGCTGAGTCGCAATTAACTGAGGAACCATTATGGGAATGTCCGTTGTTTTTCTGATAATGTCTGTCACAACATTATCCGTTGAACCTGCGGAGTTCCTACGTGAAGTTCCCTGTAGCTGAACAGACATAGCTATTTCAGTCTCTGACTGGAATGATGGTATTGGCGAAACCATGTCTCGTAGTACAGTTGTTTCGCGGAAAATATCTGCTACATTGATAGTATCCACTGGCGAAACGCATGATATATCCGGTATTTCACTGTCCAGACTAGGAAGTTTAGGGGGTGCGTCGACAATCGAGTTCACTTCCTGTTGATCCGAAGCTAAATGTAATATCTCAGACATGGTAGGTAACTCATTTATTTCAGACACGGGCTGAGTCGCAATTAACTGAGAAACCATTATGGGAATGGCCGTTGTTTCGTTGATAATGTCTGTCACTATATTATCCGTTGAACCTGCGGAGTCCCTACGTGAAGTTCCCTGTAGCTGTACAGACATAGCTATTTCAGTCTCTGACCGGAATGATGGTATTGGCTTTTAACCACGACGTCAGCCCACTGGATAATCTTTTTGGTGTCTTTAAATCCAGGGGCTTGAGTTGACGCTTGTTGCACAGCAAGATGAACTTTTCTTGATTTATGCTCCTCTTGGGTCGTCATAGTTGTTGACAGTTGCGCGTAGTCAACCATCTTTGGTTTCGTCAGTATTCTCTTTAACGTAGATTTAGAACTTGGACACTTCGCTTCTCTTACCACAATATCACTTATAATATTTATGTTCCGATGTTTTACGTTCTCTTCTTGACATCTTTCAAAATCTCCGGTTATCTCTGAACAAGCTGAATCCACTGATTCATCCATCCCATCGGTTAGGATATATTGACCGGGTGATCTTTTTAGCGCCTTTTGGAAGATGGGTGCCAGAGGTGAGACTTGTTCCACAGCAAGACGCACTTTTTTTAATTTATGCCCCTCTTGGGTTGGGTTAGGTGGGAACAAACTGTATCCACTCCTTAAACCATCGTTTAACATGAATTCTAAAAACAAATCATCCTCCATAACTATGTATTCTCAATGATAAATGTCGTTCAAGGTCAATGTCAAGGTCAAATAACAATCACGCACGTGTACGCTCACGGTCATTACCAAATGCTGTGACGTCATTTTGTCATGATGGTCAAACCCCTATATATCACCGCTTTCATAGACAGTACTTGGTGGTGAAAACTGTCGCCACTTATAAAGGTGTGCCCCGGTTCGAAGTACTTAATAATGATTTCCACGCATTAAATATATGATGAATTTATGATATACACAAGATAGTAAAAAATGTCCAATTTTTATTCTGACTAGCACAACAATTGTCTAGCCAGACAGTGATTCGCTTGGCGTCCCTATTTTTTTAAAAGAAACTATGGAAGGAGCTTAAAATATCTTTCCATTTTCGGCCTGTAGTTTCTTCGTGCCAGGTTGCTGCTATCGGATTTATATCTTGTTTTTTCCCCACTGGAACAAAGCTCCTGTTAAAAGCTATAATTCTTGAAATAAAAAGAGCGGTTTTAAATTTATCTAATCGCAGAAGCATAATAACCTTTTGAAGGTGCGCAGAGAAACATGGATCTTCTTGTGTTCTCAAATAATCTGAATCTTGTTTATATATTACACGTGAATTTTTTCTTTTTGGATATGCTTATCATAACTTCCACAAGTCGGGCAGTCTGGTTGTTTTTCAGAGTGCCCGTGCTGTTGAAATACGGTACACATTTCGCATTCCTCATGTCCTAGTTTTGTAAATGATATGTTAAGCTGTTTGATACATACCCGATAAACTTCCTATGAACAGTTCATATCAGGATATTTCTCCAAGAAGTCTTTATGCATGAGAGCTGGGTTGATATGTCGCTGGGAAATACCTTCTGTAAGGAGCATGCTCCCTTCTGTAGTGGAATACTGAGGGCCAAAAGCTAAGAATGTGACTTCTTATTATGTTTTTTTTTCAAATTTCGTTCGAGCAGAATTCGTACCTAGAAGTTAAAATTATATGATACTTCACCACTGTATGTAGCTTTCTGATTAACTTATTTAGAATAATATTAATTTTTTTATTTATACTAGACTATTTAATATCGATTTTTTAAAATTATTTGTAAAATAGAGTAAGCAAAAAAAAAACAGATTTTTCTCACAAAATAAATATTTGTTGATTGTAACAGAATAGAACAAATTCATAAATACTTCTTAAATCGGGTTTTACTGAAGTATGATTTTCGCTGTCATGTAAAACGTTTTGAAGAGCTTTATCATTGGTTGGTTTGTATCCTAAAAAAGAGTTTACGTACTTGAAATCGCTATCCATTTTCATTTTGAAGGTACTAACAAAAGGTATGATTTCTTGAAGAACCTGCATTTTTCTTCTTAACATCTGATTTTTCAGTGTACCTTAAAAGAAATCGTCTTTGTTCTGGCCAGTTTAGTTTCCAAAATTTCTCATTAATCGCTAATCTTATATTTTCAGAAACGGAATTTTTGCATTTCTTAGTACACGTATCTTTACACTGCAGTTTAATCAATTACATATTTCCTTTGTTTTCTACATTTTTCTTTCTGTCCTTCACTGACAGTTTGTACTTTTTTCTTTGGTGAATTTTCCCGGCCTTAGTAACTTCCCTGGAAAGTTCTTCATGTCCATTCGTATTATATCGAGTTTCTGGTAATTTATTTGGGGTAGAAGTCTTTACTGGTGTCTCCTGGTTTTTACTATCGAAATTTTCGTTCTGCTGCTCCTGTTCGATGTCATTAAAAACACTTATATGAAAGGACATATCTAGCAAATTTAACTCGTCTGTGTCCTTAACATAAATGAAATCATTGATGTCAGAAATATCTATGCCAGAAAAGACTGATTAACGGGGAAGCTTGTAGCTAAAGATTCATCCTCTGTATTATGGTCAGCCAGTGTTTTATGTGACCTAACATAAGACACGTTTGCTGATTTATCTATTTCGATTTGATCGCTTTGTATTTTATTTTGTTGAACACCCACCATTTCTTGTTCCGTTTTTTGATCCTCTGGCAGTACCCCAGAATATTACCTAAAAAATCGTTAAAAAATTTACGTTATCGTTAATGACGAATAAATTCGTATTTTTTGTAGATTTATAATCACTTTTTTTTTAAGTCATGTAACGTATACTTACCATTATTGTTTTTTTGCTTCAAAACATCTTCAAAGGTTTTGTTAATTGTATTTTTCTCTGAAGTATTCTCAATGTCCTATAGTAGGTATCTTGATTTTTTATTTCTGCTGGTATCCAACTTGTTCTCATCCAAAATTTCAATTCTACGTTTTCCATCAATATTAGCTAGCGAATTTTGGTCTAGTGCCTTGAGTAATATTTTCTGACTTCTACCAGGTATCATCTATTAATAATACATAAAAATTGAAGTGGTAAATTAAACATAAAAGTAGAAAGCAGAGACTATAAAATTACTATTGAGCGAAGTTTTAAAAAAACGGGGCTTAATTAACAGTTTCCCTACCCTTCGGTTTGTGTACCCGAATACTTATTTTTGTATTGATGGGGAAAGGTAAAAATATTTGGGTAAATATGTACATACTAGAATTTTGACGTACCCTGTATACACTTGTCAATAATAACAGTCTTTATTTAAAAAAAATATATTTGAAGCTCTTACTACTGAAAATTGCAGTTTTTATATGGCCCTATCAGTTTTGCATTCATTTTGAATACCTCCTGTAGAATAAAGTCGACTTTTTCTACCCTTATCTATTCTGTCTACGTGCAAACTCCATTGCAGAGCAGAAAACTTAAAAATAAAAATGTTTTTTATTTGTGAAGTAAATATGGGCATGGAGAAAATGAGAAACATTGATTTTTATTAATCTAAGTTTCCCAGTTGGACCGAAAGTAGCCGAAAACCAGAAAATTTTAACTTTGTACAATGTAGGAATTTGAAGCTTAATGACAGATTATGAAGAATAGGGAAAAACAAACCATTTTGTTTAAAAGTTGAAGCGTTTAAATTCTACAGTAAAAGGCAAATTTTTTTAACCCCAATATTTCCAAAGCGGTTGATTTTTGACATACGGTGTGCTAAATTATAATCAAATACGTCTAGAATTTAAAGCACAATTAAATGGTGCAAAAATATACAGGGCGTTCCATTTAATATAAAAAGTTGGCATAATTTCTGGCTCACAGTTATATAGTTACAGAAAATAAGTATATTTTGTTACTCTTTAACACTTTAAAAAATTAAAAATATAAAAAGATGTTTTTACTCTACCTTTTGAACACTAACTCACTTGACTTGATTATCGAATAATTAATAATTACCTTCTTCTAATAATAAATAAATATACCAATAAATTAATAAATAGTTACACCACCACTCTGTCCGAATCACTGGCTATTAACACACTGAAAGACCGTTATTTCCAGGGAATGATTCCCGCGAATTTGTAGATTCCAATGCCGCTTTTTTGCCTAGCAACTGATTGCGCAGTACTTATTTATAACTTTTTATAGCTTTATATTAGGAATCTCAGACGTAACGCTGGTAAATTCCTACAATTAATGTATTAAATTTAAACTTACGGGTAAATCCATAAAATAATGTCAAACGACTAGGGGTTAGGGTCAGGAATTTTCAAAATATTCCAGCCACAGTTGAGTTGGAACTCAACTATGCAAAAAGTACCAACTTTTTACACCCCCCCCCCCTCCTATGTTGATTTTTGAGGAGGAGTTGAATATTTGTGTTAGCAGTTTCACAGACCTGTTTTCAAAAATTCATATCTTTCACGCGCTACATAAGATAGCAACCTGAAAAAAATTTCATTATTTAGAGGAAGCTACAATCTAAAAGATGGAATAATAGTAATTTGTGTTGTGGACCTCCAAAAGGCTTTGAGATTTTTTTTTATAAAACAATTTTTTTGTAAAAAAAATTAAAAAATTTATTTTCATAATAGCTTAGGAAATGAATTAATTTTATTGATATTCTGCCTTAGCAACCCTTTATCTGAAATCTAAATAAATAAAAATTTGGAAAAGACACAAATATATAGCAAAAGCATTTGTTTTTAATTTGGAGTTTTGAAACAAATGCATTTTTGAGCTATCTTCAAATTCAAACTGCTCAGATCTGCCTTTATGGATTTGACCTAAATTTACCAGGTATATTCTGTGTACTTTAGGCTATAAGAAACTGTATTAAAAAATTTTAGTATTTTGTGATGACGGCATGAAAACATGGAATTTTGTCCGTGCTGCATGTAACTAATGCAAAATAAGTAAAATGCGTTTATGGGTTAATACTATAGAGTTATATTAATAGATATTACTCTCCAAGAGACAAGAACATTTTAATAATCACAAATTTAAAATTTAACTCCTGATTAGGCAGCAAAACTGAACATCTTTCTGAATTAAAAACTTAACACCATGACATCTAACCCCACCTAAACTAACTTTACTAAGGCTTCAGACTAGAATTAATTATATTTATGTATACTGAAGTGAAGATTAAAAAAATACCTATTATCAAAAAGAGAGTTCACTTTCTTATTTCCACAGATTTAACTAAATCTAAATTTGAAATTATTTTGATATCCATGAAGTCATCTCTTCTGGGAATAAATGCATGATGTGTTCTTGTATTTTTAACCGACAATGCCGACTGAAACCGATTTTCATAAAATTCTTTTTCAGTATCAATTTCATCTTGCTTCACCAACAAAAAGGTAATTCCCGGTATATTTTGTTGACAAAAACTAAACATATCGTCTATATTCAGGATCTGTTTAGCTTCGATTTTTTGGAGGCTGGCCTTTCGAACTAGTCTTTTCACCGTGCCTCCAATACCATCACAAGCACTTTTTCCATGCGAAGTAGCGTGAAAATGCCACGCGGCGTCAATGCTGTAGTCTTCTTTATGAAAATACAAGTTCAAAAATTTTTTCTTGTTCTTATATTGTCCGGCGCAGCCATCCGTTACATAAATTACTTTAAATATTTGAGGAAATGAATTTTTTAATAATGGTATGAACTTTTTTTGAAACACAGCAAACTCAACGGTAATGTGTCGAAGTGTTGCTTAATACACAATAAGACTTGGATTGAATGGACTCGGAAATATATTTATAGTAAGTGACAAAAGGATGAAGAGTTGTAGAAGATGAAGTCCAGTGAAAACTTTGGACTTCATCTTGTACAACAAAAGAATAATTTTCCGCAAAGTCGCACATGACTATGCACTCTGTTTCACTCAATTTTCGTTTTCTTTCTTTGACAAAGCTGGCTTGCATTTTGGATACGAAATGATGTTCTCTGACCCTTAGAACTTGTTCTTTGAACACCTCAAGAAATTCACCGTAGGACTCTGTCAGCTTTTTCATGTGGCATCTGCAATAAAAAGAAATATATAAGTCCCAACAGTAGAAAAAAAAATGGCGCAATGTGAGAAGACGTATTGAAAAAAATTTGAATAAAATTCATGTACCTATCGGTACACATCCATTGATTATACTCGACGGTTTTGTCCAAAATATCTAAGTCCGAAGTGTCCCCTAAAAACTGTTCCAATCCACATTTTCCAAACATGCATTTTTCGTTGGTTGTACTGCAAACTGTAGCTTCAATATAAGCTGTGTATGGTTCTTTCTTTGATAGGATGACGCTAGACAAGAGTTTCAGGTTTTGGTGGTACAAGCAAATGCAAACAGTGTGGGTACCAGAACCACCAGCTAGAATGCACCACTTTGGTTTTAATTCACAAAATTTTGAAAAACCAATTTTCAAAGATGTATTCTCCTTTTTGAACATCAAAAATATTTCTTTTAAATTAAATAAGCCCAGTCGTTTTTGCTGGTGATTTCTTTTGCCGAACTCATTGTTTGTAGAAATGTATTATTTGGCCCCTGGACAAAGCCTGCTGATATCGTCTTGTTGGAAAAAGTCGGTTACTATATGAGATAGGTATATCTTGCGATAACGCGGGTCTACCTCTCTTAATGGTTTCATTAATTTTTGGAAAAACGCCACACGTTTTAGATAAGTCTCTCGCGGTTCTAACCGTTCTGGATGAAACTCCAAACTCTTCTGCGATTCGGTCTGCTGACCAGGATTTTGGTGCCAGAGATAAAGCATTTATTTTATTATCATAACTCAAATGAGGGATTTTCTTCTTGATTTCCTCCAATAGATCGATATAATCGCTGCCTAACATGTTTCTGGTCTTCTCCAATTCTTCGTGAAAATCTTCTTCAGATTGATTTAGATTATAGGCATTCAATTATTTCTTTTTAAAGGTCATTTTCACCTCGCAGCTTTTTTCTCCACTAAACTATTAGTTATAGGATTTTTAGAAGAAAAGTTTTCTATCTTCAGGATATTACATACTTTTACCAAATCTTGCTTTTGCTCCGCTAGTGGCACATATTCGCGGTCATCACTGTCCCAAAGAACCGAATCGTCGTGCCGGTCTCCAGTATTTCATTCGAACCCTTCTTCTAAAATTTGTCCAACTTGACTATCTTTTCTAGCTTCACGGATCTTTTTGATACAGTTTGTGCATATCGCTTTGCCGGGTATGAGCTTTAAATCTGGATTTTGCAGATATCAATATTGAGAATCTTGAGGAACTTTTTGATTGGTTTCTTGTGACGGTGAAAAGGATCGGAACATGTTCTTCCAAAACAATTTGTGAAGTAATGTAAATATTTATCTTTATGATAAGTGCAAATATCTTCGATCGATACGCCAATCCGAAACTCGACTAGGTACAGTCATGGAAATAAAATTTCGTACACTAGGGTTAAGATTTTATGTCAATTTTGAATATTTTGGTAAACTATGCTTTTTACCTTTATCTCACCTTTATACCTTGGGTTTGTTATTTCAGTAATAAAAGAAAAAGGCTACGTTATAATATAAAAATATTTATTCAAAGAAGGCGCACATACTTCAAAATGAAATATAATACAGGTTATTAAAATATTTAAAAAAAAACACTGGTTTAATATTTTAAAGCGGAACCATTTTTTTCCACTAATAAGTTTAAACGTCTGGGCATTGATGCTACCAGCATTTGGGAGTGATGAAAATTGTAGTTATTCCAGATTTCCTCAATTTTATTCCACAAATCGTCACTGTTTTGAGGATGGAAATCATTGCTCTTGTTAATTTCTTTCACGATATATCCCCAAACGTTTTGCATTGGATTGATATCAGGGCTTCTTGAGGGCCAAGGTAACAACGTAATGTTATTTTCCAATAGCCAGTCAGAAACTCTCCTTGCTGTATGGACCGGGCAGTTGTTATGCTGGTATATAAAATTTCTTTGTTGAAATATATTGTTTACTGATGGCAACATAACATTTTGGAGGATGTGTATATAAGCTTGAGTATTAAATGTTTCTCGAATACGGTGGCATATTCCTAGCCCTCTGGAAGACATATACCCCCAAACATTAACAGAAAATCTTCCACTTTTTTTAACATGTTGGGTATATCTTTCTTCGTACCGTGTATTTGGCGGTCTATATACTCTAATCTGCCCGCTGTAATAAGATTGAAAAATCTTCTCATCGGTAAATACCACATTACCCCAAAAATCCATACCTTGCGGTAAATATTCCAGTGCAAACCCCATTCTATGCTCTTTATTCATATTTGTCAAAAATGGCATTCTAGCAGCTACCCTATTTCTCAATTCTGAATTTTTCCTTATAGGATTTCTTGCCGTTCTTACTGTCCCAGGAAAATTAGTTTGGTTGTGTGCTTCAACAGCTGTCTGAAATGGATTGTTTCGCAAAAAATCTATAAGATCATTATCTTGATTTTCGTTTGAAATTTTTCTTCTGCCACTTCCAGCCCTTCTATCCAATGATCCTGTATTTTCCCATTTAGTTCGAAGGCTTTGTATAGTGTTTCTTGGTTTCCCAACTTGCTCAGCTATTCTTCCTAGAGAAACACCTTCTTCGAATAAAGTAATTAATCTCGCCTTCTCGAGTTCATTCATATTCACAAAATTTTTTGAAATTCAATATAATTTTCAAATCTGATGACACCTATAAATATTTGTCAAAAAGTGAAATGTATTTCCAGGTAATCTAAAGTCTATTTGTTTGGACGATAGACCGAATATAAACAGATGCACGCTGCCTACAAGTGATCGGTTCAAACGGTGAAATTGAACAGGGCCGCATTGAGAATGAGCAGGAAAACTTTAAACTGCAAAACTGTTTATAATTAAATAAAACCTTAAATAATTGCCAGCCTTGACAACCGAACAAACAAAAAGCGATTAAAAATCAACGAAAAAAATTAAAACTAGAAAACAAGTCAAAACTCGAAAGAAAGTCGAATAGCCTTTTTCCAAACAAATAGACTTTAGGTATGTACACAAAAACCGACATCACAAAATAGTGTACGAAATTTTATTTCCGTCACTGTACTTATCCTCCTCACTCAAATTCTCCAATCTTGAATACGACGAAAAAGTAGTCTTATGGCACGAATCATTGAGAACTCTACCGATAGAACACTCCATTTTTAAATCAAACCGCTATAAAATCTAAATTCAAACTTCCACATATTTCCCATCAGCAGTCATAAAATTCGTAAAATCGCCAAAAACTGAAAAAAATAGATTGTGATAAATCAGTTTATCAACGGAGAAAAGACAAAAAAGATATTGGAGATCACACAAATGCAAAAAAGCTCTACAACACCTTGCAGACGTTATATATTTTTTTTTCGTTTCTCTACTTATCGGAGCATTATTGGGACCACAAGAAAAAATGTTGAGAAACTTGAAAATGATAAAAATATATCCCGTCAGTACGGGATGAACTACAATGAACTAAAGTCCTATTTAAAAATTACTTCAGTATGGCCGCTACAAATAGGCATATAACCCAACCTGTTTCTGTAATCATTATGCACAATTTTTTCTACTCGCACTACTACAAGATCTACAATAGGGGGTAACAGGTGGGCATGGGTCAAGAACATTTTCTAAAACCTCAAAAAGTGTCATAAAATTTTAGACAGCATGTAAAGGTTATAGAAAATTTTTTTAAGTAGTTCTTATTTTATTTCACATAACTTCGAAGCAGCGCGAACAACATTTTGTTTGTTCATGCCGTTGTCACTGAATACTTCCATTTTTTTAATGATTTTTATAACCCAAAGTATACCCATAATATCTAGTGAATTTGATCTGAATCCATGAAGGCAGATCTGAGCAGTTCGGATTTGAAAATATGCAAAAATTGCAGTTTTTCAAAATCGCGAATCAAAAAAATTAATATTTTGGCACACATGACTCACTATTTTCAAATTTTCTATTTCTTCGATTGAGGTGCAGGGACAGTGAGGCAAAATAGTACCAGTAGTCATCTACTCCTTTAGCTGTTATAGAAAAAAATATTTTTTTTTATTTTGTCAATTTTGGAAGAAAATCGTTTTGAAAAAAAAATTTAAAGGCTGGTTGAACCAAAGTCAAAAATAATTTTTATGGTATTATAGGTTGTTGTTCTCTTCAGATAGCAAAATTTATTTCAGGCTGCTATCTTAAGTAGCGTGAAAGATGTGAATTTTTGAAAACAGGTCTGTGAAACTGCTAACACAAATATTCAACTCCTCCTCAAAAATCAACAGAGGAGGGGGGTGGAAAAAAGTTGGTACTTTTTGCATAGTTGAGTTCCAACTAAACTGTGGCTGAAATATTTTGAAAATTCCTGACCCTAACCCCTAGTCGTTTGACGTTATTTTATGGATATACCCTTACGGTCTTCTCGATAAGTAATTTACCTTTGCCGCCTTTTATTTAAGCTTAATAATTTTAAACATTGCCGCGTTAAAAATCAGCTTTCGTGAAATTGCCGCTTTTTTTGTTAGGATCATTCTTTACCACCTTTTTTGTTAGAAAATTGATGACGTTTTAAAGTTACGGCTAAATTTAAAAAAAATAATGAAGTTTTAGATAAAGGATATTCTAAGCCATTGTAACACCCACCACTGATTCCTATCTCTCTTTTCCTTATTTGGTTGGCGGGGTGAGCGGTAGCCCAGGAATACAGCTGGCGGTGACAAGAAAAATCTTTTGCGTAGGACCGGAAGACCCTTGTGTCGACTGCATGTAACCCACCACTTAAACTAACACTTTCCTAGCCTTACAATTTTCTACCTAATAATATTGTACTTACTGCAGAGGTTTTGTTCAGTAACTTCAATTTTTTTCTGTGATTTTTGACTTTAAATAAATATTCTACCTATTTACTATGTTTCCCTGTTCCCCAACAGAAAAACGCAAAATTCTGGTTAAACTAACACTTTCCTAGCCTTACAATTTTCTACCTAATAATATTGTACTTACTGCAGAGGTTTTGTTCAGTAACTTCAATTTTTTTCTGTGATTTTTGACTTTAAATAAATATTCTACCTATTTACTATGTTTCCCTGTTCCCCAACAGAAAAACGCAAAATTCTGGTTCAATTACACTTTATTTCCACAAGTTACGGTTGGGAGCCACCCAATAATACACTTTTTCACAATTTTTCCAATTTTCACAAACTTTTCAATACGCCAAGACAATCTCTTGGGTTACAACGCACTTACTTGTTCACTTTTTAATTTATCGCAATTTTAATCAAGAAAAATTCGGCGCGCTCCAAAACTTCCGACTAACACCGTACTATTGATTCCAGACTTTTGAACTTTCCCGTGGACAGAAGTCAGACCGAATTTGGGCAGAGTAACGATTTTACATCTTCGAGTACGTACACTATACTGATTTTCTAGCCGGAGCTTTTCCGCTTATATAGGGAAAATTCCCATAAATTTTCCCCCTTTTACAGCTTTTTCTCAAAATTAATGTGACAACATGCTATTTACAACCCTATAAATCGTGTCTCCACCTGCGCTTTCTAAGAAAATCTACGTGGGCGACCCTATTTTAGCCGACAAATGAAGGAAAAGAGCGGTATTTATCGGTTAGTCACGACGTTTTTATTGTTTTCTGCTTTATCTGGTTACATTTATTAGCGCGCGCTCTCATAACAAGGCTATAAACTTATTTTGCTATATTCATAACCCTTGTTTTTCCCAGTTGCGTCTGGTCAAATGTCATCGCGTAGCATTCTTTTGTTGGATCAATCAAATTAAACAGCGCATAATTTCACTGTTATAATAGAACAATTTGGGGAGGAGTCTTTCCGAATGGGGTGAATCTTCCTCATAGACAATGATGATACAGTCGGTTAATTTGCTCCAGCTTTCTGAAATGATCGGTGGAATTAAGAGCAATACCGGGTTCGGGGCTTAGAAAAGTTTTCGCGGATATCGGCGAAGTTAAGTGAAATGTTTTCTTCATACACAAGTGAAACTTTTCTTTTCAATAAAGGATTAATTTTTCTAATTACGTGAGTTAACTTGTCTAATTATTTTATAAATTTTTTAGTAATCAATTTTGTGACCTCTTAGGTGTTTGAATATTTTTCAAATGAATTATTTTCAAATAAACTTTAACCCTTCCCTAATATTTCAAGTTCTTTAATCAATTTTTAACCCAACTATTTATTACTGATTATTTTATATTTTTTATCTAATATTTCACTGGCTCAATAAATATTTTGAACATTCTTCAAACGCGAACGTTGCTGTTTATTATCCCACATTGGTCCCATTTACGCGTTAGTAGGTCAGCGTACCCTAGGTCAAGAGCCTGTCGTTAAACACTTGTCGGGTTTTGGAGTCGACGCGTGCCCCTTGAGGGTCCTTATTTCAGTAAGTGAAGAAGTAGGTGATTATTAAATTTTCAACAATAAATGGAATTTTTCTACTTAGACCTCTTAAACATCCAATAAATACAAGTAGTAATCTATACTTAGTTACCTTATTTTTTTTTTTTGAGGAAACGCTTTCGTTCATCTATTAATCTTTCCTTAGATAGTATTTATTTCTTATCACAACACATCAGTAAGTTATTTATATTATCTTTTTAAAGTGTAACTACAAGACTTTTAGTCTTTATTAAAAGTTTTTGATCCGAATGAGTTTCCTTATAAACCATCATGATAATAATGTTATACGTATATATCGTCTTCACAATTTTAAATTAGCACATTTTCAAAATTTCATAACCATTTTACGATTTAGAAGTTTTCTCTTAAATTCCCTAAAACTTTCAAAATAGACAATGTTACAGTATCTTATTTATTATTGCAATAACCAGTACCCTATATTCTTATACTGGAAATTTGACAACATTATGTCCTACTAATACCATAAACAGTACCTTAGGTTTTCATACTATAAATCTGATTGTATTAATCTGTTCTACTAATGCAATAAATAATACCCTGTGTTCCTTTTTACTAATAAGTTTTAACTTTCCACATAGTATTTTAAAACTTATTATATTTACAATTCAGACTATATTTCTCTCTCTTTAAACTTCTTATTCACAAATCTGACTAGATTAACTCGTCCCAAAAATTTTATTTAACATCAGTTCTAATATATTATGTGACTATCTCTATATCAGGAATGTATACGTATGGATTAAGAACAACACTACTGTATATCAATTATCCCTACTTGATTACATGTAACTAAAATGTACTTTTTCTCAACATTCCGATTTTTTTCACCAAAAGAAAAAACCTTTTAATACAACATAAGGTTGTTTTTTGTTTTTGTTTATATATATTTTCAAGATGGCGGCAAGTGAAGCTCATCGTCCTAGCGATGATCCTGAAAATGCGTTTTTTGCGTGTCACAAAACCCGAAAAGGTGGTTACGTCGTGTGCATAAACTGCGGGAAACTCTTTCATAAGTCCTGTGCGGAAAGAGACTTCGCTGGTAAAGTGATTTTTATCTATTCAACAAGATTAACTTGCTGTGTGAAGGATCTAACCTCAACACCAGAGGTTGACCTTCTTAAAACATTCGTGAAAGAATTGCAAGAAAAAAACCAGTTGCTAAAAGAAAATGCAAGCCTTTTAAAGGAAAAGGTGCTTCAGTTAGAGGGTGAACGGAAAAACCATAAGGGGCAACAAAATCCTGAAAATAAAGAAAAGGGAAAAAGCGCGGCAAATGGATCAACAGCTGATTGTCATAGAAGAGGAAAGGTTGATTATCAACAAAGTGAAGCTAGCCATAAAGCTGAATCTCTTCTGCCAGATGGGAAAGAGATCTCGCTGCCAAACTTGTCGGCACTGTCGGTAACTGTGCGACTGACCAAGACAGACGTTGACGTCACTGAGGGCGGCAATGTTGTTGTGGACAATGCTGATGTCGATACCGAAAAAAAATCTGCTGAGGATGGCGAAAATAGTCAATTTGATGGGAAGTATGACTGGAAAACTGTACAGAGGCGGAAGAAAGCTAAAGAATATCGAATACAGAAAAGGCCACAACCAATCTATGGAAAAAATACAACCTCAGATCTGGAGGTTCCAAGAAGCCCTGCTTATGTATTCATCTCGGGTTTCAAACCTGAGGTCAGTGAAGCACGACTTGAGGAACATATCAAAGGCGTCACGGGCATTGAAACCAAATGTCTCAAAATGAAAACCAGGAAACAAGATTACAGAAGCTCTTTTAAGGTGGAAGTGTCAAGAGACGGAAAACAAAAGATTATGAATCCTGAGATTTGGGGTAATGGTATCGTGGTAAACCATTTTCTCCATCTCCGGAGAAGAGTAATTTGGAAGACCCCTCCAGCAGGGATACCGGAAAACACTTAGTCGATAAAACTGATGCTCAAACTTCTCTGAATATCATGCATCAAAACATACAGTGCCTCCGGAACAAGACTCTAGGTATAGAGCTATTTCTGAACAGTCTAGATGTGAAATACCAGGTCTTATGCTTATCAGAGCATTGGATAAAACCTCAGGAAATTGAATTTGTTAAAGTAAAAGGATACAGTGTGGTTGCCTCGTATACTAGATCGCATATGGAACACGGAAGTGTGTGTATACTTCTTGACGAAACTATGATACACTATGAAGAGGTTCCTGAGGTGAAGATGCTTGGTGTTGAAGGTCAAGGAGAATTTTGTTCTGTCAAGAGTGTAAGAGATAATTTAATAATTGTGTGTGCCTATCGTACTTGTCTCGGAAACTTTAGTATATTTCTTGAAATTTTTGAATCTGTTTTACAGTATATTTTTCGAAGGTACAAGGATTTTAATGTAGTGTATTGTGGCGATTTCAATGTTAACTTTTAAAATATTAGCCATGAAAGGGATAGTCTAGTGGGTTTATTTACCTCCTATAATTTTCAGCAAACTATTTTTGAACCGACTAGGGTAACTAAGGTCGTGTTTGGATAATATTTTTGTAAACTTCTCAGATTTTAAAAATATCACAGTGGTGGTATCTGCCCTGTCTGATCACTATTCTCAGGTCATTAGCCTTAATAATTATATTGGTGAGACAGATGTGGCGGCTGAAGGTTGTATTACATCCAGGTCCTTTTCAGCCGCTCGCCTTGAGCAATTTTATTGGGAGATCTTTGACTGTGACTGGTCTTCTCTGCTGGAGATGGTAGACGTCAACCAGGCATATACATATTTCATTAATGTTTTTCTGTCGAAGCTAAACTTAATTTTCCCAAAAAAAAAAGAATAAAACGTAAAACAACCAAATCGAAAAATTGGATTACAAATGGCATTAAGATCTCATGCAAAAATAAACGAAAACTTTACCAGATGTATGTCTCTGGTGAAATTGATACAGACCTGTATAAGCAATATTCGGGAATTTTAAAATCTGTAATAAAAGAAGCAAAAAAACTTGCGAACAAAAGTATATTTTGCATATATGCAAATATGTTGTCAGGTTGACAAATGTTTTCCCTTGCTCTTTTAATTTTTAATACTTTTAAGAAATTAAGCTAAAAATTTAACTAAAAATGTAACTAACGATGCCTTACTTATGAAACAAACATATCACCAGAGTATTACTCAATTTGCACCCTTGAAAAAGAAAAAATAAATTTCCGAAAGCTTGGCGTTTGTGAAAAAAGAGTTTTACTTCGTCCCGAGACCGCTACCCCAAGAAAATCAACAGTCGTTCTATATATATATATATATATATATATATATATATATATATATATATATATATATATATATATATATATATATATATATATATATATATATATATATATATATATATATATATATCGCACCCCCGCTTCAGAAGTGACACAACTCAAATTATTACATTTTGGATTTAGAGCAGTTTTTAAATATTGGTGAAGCAAATTTTGGTTTTAAATCAACCTGGGCTTTCAAAAATAAAATGCTAACCTTTGATTGGTGCCCTTAGGGATTACTTAGCATATTAGTAGAAAGGTTCTGTTCTGAGTAAGCTCTAATTAGATTTTTGATGTGTTGTGTCGTTTATGGTTTCCTTATGGAAACAAATTTTTGGACTTGTGTCACTTCAGCTATATTTTTGTTGTCTTCAAAATAGATTCAAAAATATGTGTAAAGCACTAGAGTAAGTAAAAACTACAGTATCAGCTTTTAACAAACAAAATATATTTGAGGAAATGTTACTGTATGACATAACCTGTATATAATGTGCAAAAATTAACTGTAACTAAACTAACCAAATTAAATAATAAGGTAGATTTAATGTAAGTTTTTTTAACTAATGGTAGTTATTACATACTTAACGGGGGAAAAAGTAACAAAAACTTTCAAAATTACAAATTTTCATAAAAATCGGCATAAAATCTTTTAATATGATTAGAATTAAGAAGTCATAAGAGGTCTTCTTTTTTACTTTCTTTAATATTTAGCTTAGTTTTGTAAAGTGACTTCAACGAGGGAATGTTCTGATTTATTCCAAGATTTCTTCGTGTTACATTAATCTCTTGATATTCATCAGCAGCGTACGATGTTTTGATGAACAGCTTACTCAGATTATTCCTATCGATTCTCAAAATTTTAACTTCTGTAATTTTAAGTGAGCTTAAATTGATTTGCAGTTGTTCGTTTAAGGACTTTATATTTAAAAAATCTGTATGGCATAACTCGTTAACCTGGTAGGGTGGACCGTTTTTTTTAGCGGATCGTATAATTTGTGCGTATTGCCCAGGGATGTATATAGGACCTCCCTTCAATGCTCTTTTTATTTGTCTCTCTATAACAGAGTGAACACTGTCACCCTCATTCTGGGTATGACCAGTGATTAAGTATTTGTGGGTGATTGATTTGATTTGTGAGAATTTTACAATCGCATAGTAATACGCAGCCACCATGAATTTATTTTTTTGTTGGCCACTACAGTTGTCTGAATAAAAGATGAGGTCCAAGTCGGCTTTCGCAGTCTGAACTGCTTTTTCTATAAACATCAGCACACAGGTTGCAATCTCTTCAACGCCTCGCTTTCCCTCACCTTCGTGCCATACGTAGCATTCTGTGTTTTTTGTTGTTAGTTCAGTAATAGTGAAATTAAAGGTATTTAGCTTGGACTTGTAATAAAAGACCGACACATCACCACGAGGGCAAGGTAGCACTGCCTGCAAATCGTATACTGCTACAACATAATTCGTGCTCACTCTACTTTTGTCATCATTTTTTTCTTTTCTAGATAATTCTTTTTCTCCCTGGTGTTCCTCATACTTCATTTTTAATTTTTCCTTATCTTCGGCAGTTGCATTAGCGAAAGCTGTGCACAGTTCACATTGATCTTTCTTTGGCGTGAAGAAGCTTATGTTGTATTCGTTATTGAAGATTTTGCTAAACATACACAAATTTGCAAACTGTTTATTGGCCTGAATACACTTTTCTTTATAATCCCTCCAAATATCTGCCAGTGTTCTGCTACCATCTATGTACTGGCGTGTAGTTTGAGCCCGGAGATAATGAGAATCAATTTTGGGAATTGACTCGATATGTTTTCGAACACCACTTTTTACTTCGGGAGGAAGAGTTGGATGTTGATTGTGCCCCCGTAAATCTGGTTCAACAACTCCGGTTTCTTTTTTCTTGGCACTGACAGTTCTTATTGGGCGGTCATTTATATCGAGAGTTGCCTTGAAAAATGTTTTACAAACTCTAATACGTCCATTTAGGTCAAAATAAAAAGCATTATTGAAATTGCGATGATTTTCTGTAGACGAATACCTGTACTTAGGTTTAATGGCGGTCATGCAGCCAGCAATAAAGCATCGTTGTTTGTGCGAATCACCTAATGCCCAATAGCTGGTAAAAATTTGTTGCCGCTGCTCCTGATTAATTTTTGCTGAACATTGCAGTTTACATTTCACTCCGCAGGGTGGACGCATTCTTTTCTCTGGATACTCTCGCCTACTCTTCGATGTTGATGTGTAACTTAACCCGAGGTTTCTTCTAGCCTTTGATTGCTTAACACTCCAATTTTCTAAATTCAATTTTCTTTTCTTTCCTTTTTGATTATGATCTTCGTTTTCTTTCTCAACTACTTCTATTAAACCCTCTTCCTCACTAGATGATGTAGACGTCTCGAGGCATTCAGATTTGTTATTTCGTTTATCTTCAGAATATTTTGGGTCTCTATCTGAATCATAACAGTCGCTCTCTTCACTATTTACAGGAGAAATTGTGTAACATTTTCCGGATGATTTAAATTCAAAGCAATATATTTCAGAATCCTAAAAAATACAAAGATTTTATATTGGATTCATTATTACATTAAAATTGGAATTATTCTTTGATATTTTCTTTTATATTTTACTATGATAAACTTATTATTTAATTTAAAATTAAAATTCATTAACCAAAATACAGATCAGAAGATGTGAAGTCGTTCGTATAATCCTTCTAAATATTTTTTTTAAGTAATTTACAGAAAAATTAGCAAATATTGTTTGTTAATAGTATTTATCTAGAAATGTTGATTTAGTATAAAGCATTGATATTTTATATAAGGTCCCTAGAATGAGGTAAGCTAAAGCAGTTTTTAAACTTATCAGAATTTCTACGTTTAAATTCTATTTAATTATGGATGATAGTTTACCTTTTGTTAAATATTTATAAAAATAATCATCGCTACGAAGAATAGAAAATATATTTAAAATAAAAATTATTCCCTTTGGTCATAGATATGTTTTTTTAAATGAATATTAAAAGTATTTAAATTTTTTATAGATTTAATGGATTTAGGAAGATTATTGTATTTAATATAGCAATTATGACTTATAGCTTTTTTACCTTTAGAAGTTTTAGTTGTGTTGAAATTTAATTTATTCGAGGACCGCGTATGGTAATTATGTATATCTGATCTATTTATTATTGTTAAGTTAGTTTTAATTTCATTTTGTAACATTTTATGTATTAATTTATTTTGTTGTTGAAAAATTAATTCACTAATATTAAATAAGTTAGTATTTCTGTACAATAAATTTGTTTTTATATCATATCGTAATTGATATAATGATTTAATAGCTTTATTTTGTGTTCTTTGTAGTCTTTCTAAATCATTTTTATTTGCTTGTCCCCAAATTGGAGCTAAATATACTAAATTTGACTGAATATAACTAAAATATAATAATTTTTTAATATCAGCATTTAGGTATCAAGCAATTCTTTTAAATAGCCCCGTATATCTACTAATTTTTGAAATTAAATAATCAATATGATCTTTAAAGTTTAAATTTTCATCAATTATTAAGCCACGATATTTAAATTCTGTTATTTTTCTTATTTCTGTAGAGTTAATTTTAATTTTATCAGTTATCCTGTTATTTTTTCTGTCTGTGTCAATAAAATGGCATTTATTTTTATTTATATAAAATTTATTTTTTTCGCACCATTCTTCAATTTTAAATAAATCTTCTGTTATATTTTTGTTATTATTATTATTATTATTACTACAATAAAAAATTGCAATATCATCAGCATAAAGTGAGATTCTCCCAGATAGTTTGATATTAATAATATCATTAATATATATTAAAAATAAGACTGGTCCCAATATACTTCCTTGTGGAACACCATACTTAATTATACCATTATTACATTTAATTCCATCTATGATAGTTATCTGCTGTCTATTTTTAAGGTAATTTTCAAATAATTTTAATGATTTATTCCTTATTCCAATATTATACATTTTTTTTAACAAAATATCATGACTTACAACGTCAAAAGCTTTTCTGAAATCAAGAAATAATCCCTGCCATTTATTTCCTTTGTGATATTCTTTATATAAAAAATCAAAAAGTTCTGCTATAGCAATTTCAGTATTTTTACCTTTAAGGAATCCGTATTGATGAGCACTTATAAAATTTGTATTATTTAAAAAAGATATTAATCTTTTATATAAAATTTTTTCATATATTTTTGATAGAGCTGAAAGAATCGAAATCGGCCTATAATTATTTACATCACTTTTGTTACCATCCTTAAATATTGGAGTAATTTTTGCTATTTGTAATACAGATGGGAATGAGTAATCTTTAATACACTTATTTATTATTTTACTAATATATGGCGATATTATATTCTTAATAATTTTTAAATGATTTGTTTTTATACCATCAATTCCGGGTGATGAATCGGACTTTAAATTGCTAATAATTTCAAGAACTTCATCTTCATTAGTTTTTTTAATGTACATATACGAATTTTGATTTTCATGTAAATTTATTTGACAGTCTAAATTTTTTTGTTTGTTATATTTTGAGATTATTTTTTCACCTATATTTGTAAAGTGTTCATTAAACATATTAGCTTGATTTAATTTATCTGTTATTTTATATCCATATTCATTAATTAAAGTTATATTAGTTTTATTTTTTTTTGAATTTGTCAAATTTTTAATAAGATTCCAAATTTTTTTACTGTTTGCTTCAGTTTTTTTAAAATTTATTTTCATAAAATTGTTTTTTGTTGAAATTTAGCGTATTTCTTATTTTCCTTTTTATTTCAAATAATTTATTTTTTATATTATTATTTGATGGATATTTTTTTGAGATTTTATATAATTTATTCCGTTCAGAAATTAACTCAGACAATTCTTTAGTAAACCAGCCTTCTTTTATTTTATTACAATATTTTTGAGTTTTTTTACTGGTATTATTTGTGATTTCATTATAAATAATTTCATTAAGGATTTCAAATGACAAATCTGTCGCGTCTAAATTAATTAGTTTATTACTGATATTAATTTTTACATTATTGAAGTTAATATTTGTTATTTCATACGTTTGCATACAGTTTGATAACTTTTTAAAAAAATGTGGTATCTTAAAATTAATAATTTTATGATCAGAAAAAAGATAGTCTTCAAGAATAATTTTAATATTTTCAATACTATCACTTATTACATGATCTATAATTGATTTTGAATTTTTTATTGTATCTATTCTTGTAGGCTGGTTTAAATCGTTCAAGATAGAGAAATTATTACTTAATAGCATATTATTGTAAGCCTGCAAACTATTATTACTAGATAATAAATTTAAATTTAAATCACCTACAATAAGAAAGTTTTTATAATTATGTAATATTGAATCAAAAAAAGTTATAAATTTGGAAATATCAGTTGAAGGCGGCCTATATAAAACTCCAAAATTGAAGTTTTTATTAGTAATGTTTATAATTAATATTTGATTTTTATCTACGGTTTCTGATATTTTGACATTGTATTCTATTTGGTTTTTTATATAAATTGCTATACCTCCACCTCTAAAATCCCGAGAATTGTTTACCATAACATATCCTTTTATAAAAAAATTGTCTTTTTCATTATGACTTATCCAAGTTTCTGTCAAAAATAGAATATCTATATTTCTCTCCTTCACTAACAACTCCACATCATCAATCTTATTGCGTAAACTACGAATATTAATATAAAGGATATTTAAATCCATCAATAATTAAATGTATAAAATTATGTTGAAATTATAGTAAATAAATTAAAATAAGTAAAAAAAAAAAATTACATATATAAAAAATAATCTTAATAAAACGAAAATATAAATCAAAATACCAAGAATTTACAATGTATTATTTAAATCATCTTCGGAATAGATTACTTTTATATCTGATTTTTCATTTTTTCTTAGAAATATTTTTCCATTTCTTGTCCATACAAACTTGAAATTTAGTTTTTTCTTTTTCTGTCTGGCCAGTTTAAACAAAGCTTGATTTTTCTGTGTTAAATCTTCATTTAGATATATAATTCCACCATATTTAATTCCAATTTCTTCTGTATAAATAGGTCCATGTTCTTTTCTTTTTTGAAATATTTCATTTTTTGCCTCTTTATTGTTAAATTCTATGACGATTGGACTCATTTCATTGTTATTATTCCTTGGATTTAATCTCTTTATATTTTTTATATTATCGCTTTTAATTTCAGCATTGATACATTTAAAAAAGTTTTTAGTTATTTTCTTTAAATCTTCGTTTTCTTGTTTTTTAATTCCAGATAATATTATATTCTTATTTTTTTCTTCTTGTTCAAGGTTATCTAGTTTTTGCTCCATACAAAATATAATTTTCTTCATTTTATCATTTTCCATTTTTATAGATTTAGAATCATTTACAATTTCACGTAGTTTTCTATTTTCTTCCTTTAAGTGTTCAAATTCTTCATTGATAAATTCCATACTTTCTTTAATTTCCCTTATAAAATTAAAAAGTTTGCTTAATGTTAGGTCATTTTTATAAATTAGTTCTTCTTCTTTTAATTCCTGGCTAATTAAATGTAAGTTCTCTATTTTATCTTCTTCACAAGTTTCATTATCATCATTAAATAACTTACATTTTTCACAAATCCATTGTTTTCCATTTATTTTCGTTTGTTCTTTAAGATAAACATCAAATTCATTTTTTCTTAATTTGCTGCATTTCAAATGGTACCATCTAGCACATTTACTGTTGCACTGTATTGAAGATTGGTTTGATTTTATTTTTATATTACAGTGTTTGCAGAGATTATCATTGGAGGATCCTGCATCTCTTTTATCTTGTGAAGAAATAATAAAATTATTTATCTTTTCCTTAGTTTTTTGACTTGTTTCAGGATATTTAAGTGGTAAATAGGCATTATCTTCTTGGGCTGGATCATTAGTGGATCTTCTGTTTTGACATTTTCTTCCCATTTTGGTTAATTTATTAATCAAAAAGGATGACACAAATTTCACTGTCAGAGAATTTTAAACTTGTCAAGAAAAAATATTTTTTTTTAAATTCACCAAAATTATTTTAAATGTATCCTTTGGAACCAAACTAAATATTTTTTCAAAAATTGATGGATTTAACTTTGGGAAGATGGTTATAAAATAATTTTATCGTTGCTAAAACTGTAATAAACTGACTGTAAAAAATGATAAAAATTTCAATAAACGTCATATATGGTTATATATATATATATATATATATATATATATATATATATATATATATATATATATATATATATATATATATATATATATATATATATATATATATATATATATATATATATATATACATCTTTCATCATTTCTGCGTCCTTTCATAATCCATCATTTTTGCGTCCCCTAGAAATAGAGGCTTTAGGCTTTGTATTTCAAGTGTATATCGATTTTTTTCCTTTTTTTGTATTGCTCCTAATTTTTCTTTTAAATATCTCTTAAAACTAAAATATACCTTTTATTTTATAATGCAGCATTTTCAACTCCTTTCATATTATAATCAAATTTGCGTCCGGCGTATAATTTTGTACATTTGTCGACGCATTTTGCTTCCGAGCCGTATAATATTTGGACACTTCTCTATCATTTTTACTACTGCCCTGTTGCCAGAATTTTGAAAAGTCCGAAAGGTGGGAAAGATTACACAGCGCTTTTGAACCAATGATAGGTATGACTAATCTGTCACGAGAAACAGCTTGAGGGACTGGGCTGTTTATAACTTAAAGGTATAATTAATTGTTTCCTCATAATATGATGAAGACATGTAAATCTTTACGCCAAGAGCAGAATGAGATAACCAAGGTGCTATGAGTCTATTACAAAACCATCGATCTTTTATTAACATGCTTTTATTAGCTTGACTTATAACATTGTAATGGGACATTTCATTAAAAGATATATACAGTATGTATTCGAAATGGAAAAAATTTTGTTATTGATTTTACGAAAAAAGTGTATTTTTATAAAAAGTTCTGCATCGTGAAAAAATAGCATTGCCATTCAGAAATTTGATCCAGTAGGTACGTACAGGGTGGCTCAAAAATGAAAAAGTCATAATCCACGTGAAGCTAAAAAGACAAAATCTTTATTTGAAATTACACTGCCACTGCAAATGTACAATTTAATAATATGTTTTTTTCATTAAAAAATATACAGCATGTCTTCGAAATGGAAAAAATGTATTATTGATTTTACGAAATTGTGTATTTTTATAAAAAGTTCTGCATCGTGAAAAAATAGCATTGGCATTCATAAATTTGATCCAGTACGTACAGGGTGGCTCAAAAATGAAAAAGTCATTATCCACGTGAAGCTAAAAAGACAAAATATTTATTTAAAGGTACACTGCCACTGCAAATGTACAATTTAATAATATGTTTTTTTCATTAAAAAAATATACAGCATGTCTTCGAAATGGAAAAAAATGTATTATTGATTTTACGACAAAAGTGTATTTTTATAAAAAGTTCTGCATCGTGAAAAAATAGCATTGCCATTCAGAAATTTGATCCAGTACGTACAGGGTGGTTCAAAAATGAAAAAGTCATAATCCATGTGAAGCTAAAAAGGCAAAATCGTTATTTAAAGGTAAACTGCCACTGCAAATGTACATACAAGAGTTATTTTTATGATATGTTTGGAATACACAGGAGGTCCCAAAAGTAAAATTAATTTTTTAAAATCGCCGTTACAAAAAAAGTATATCTTCATAAAAAATTCTACATTGTGAAAAAAGAGCATGGTTTAAATATTTTTATAGGGCATAGAGGGTGGCTAAAAATTTAAATTAAAATTGGGACTTTCAGCTTTATGAGCCACCCTGTATTGTCCTTCATCAAGTTTTTGAATAACCATGCTTCTTTTACAATGTAGAACTTTTTATAAAGATATAGGTACTTTTTTTGTAAAATCGGTAATAAAAAAATTAATTTTATTTTTGAGACCTCGTGTATGTTCCAAAACTAATTCACTAAAAAACTAAAAGAACACGCTTTTATGAGTAGCGCACTAAAAAGTTAAAGATAAATTATAGTTTAAAATACTAAAAACACGTTTTTATGAGTAGCGCACTAAAAAGTTAAAAATAAATTAGGTATAGTTTAAAAAACTATACGGTTTACTGTTAGGTAACTACAAAAGGAAAATAATTATTTTGAACTTTTTAGTGCGCTACTCATAAAAGCGTTTTTTTTAGATTTTTAAATTATAATTTATTTTTTTAACCTAAAATGCAAGTTGAAAATATAAGTTTAAATAATATTAATATTATATACATTTTTACTGCTTATTTCTTAATTTGTAAAATTTATTGAAGAATAAAAAGATTGATAACAATAGTAATATGAATAACAATATTGTAAGTATTTTCCATGCTTATAGAATATAATATTATTTTTAGTTTATTTTTATGTGAAATTAGGAATGCTTAGCCGTCGACAAATTTCAATTTTTCATAACAGTAACGGTGTCAGACATTTGCCCTCCTTTTGGTAAACGTGATAATTAATATATAGGTGATAGATCAAGGCTGACAATTTTTATTTTAATTTACTGACATGGCACTGACATGTACACATTGCTATCACAGAATGGCGCTTTTTTACCAAGAGTTCTCCGCATTCTTTACATATGAGATCGCTATAAAAAGGAGTTTTGAGCCATGGACTCTCCTTACCTCATTCCATGATTTAAGTTTATTTTGAGTTGTTTTGCTGGAACCTGGAAATAAGATTACGAATTATAATAAAAACCTATTTTTATTATAACTTTCGTTTATTTTATTTGGGTTAAGTCACCAGATTAGCTCAAAATATGACAAGGCGTCCAACAAAAATTATCCACCTAATAAAACTAAAACAGATATATTTAATGTCGACAGACACAAGCAAGTTTCTTCTTAATGCTTTTTGGCTGGAATCACTATTGATAAGACAGGTGTAATTTGGCAATTAAAGTCTTGCTCATTGCTCAGTGCTCAGCTTTATATAATTAAGGGTTTAAATTGGCAAGTGTTAAGATTAGACAACCAAATTTTATACTGTTAGTTTCTTTTTAATTTTTCTCGCCAACTTATAAAGAAAAGAGCGATTTAAATAACAGTTAAGTACAGTTAAATTTACCAACCGAAATAAACATTTTTAATACACTACAAAGATAATGTAAAATGTCGACCACAGTAACTGGCGAGCTAGTTTTTTTATTTAACAAATAAATTCCAAAATGTAGTTTTTGTTAAATAACTTTTTAAGTTTTATTTTTTCGAAAAACCGCATCAATCGAAATAGGTGAAAATGTTACACAGGAAACGTATCTAAAACGTCTATAAAACTTAATCATTTTGTTAAACTTAAGCTTCAAAAAGTTTTGCAATTTATATGTCAACTATATGTACAAAATACAGTTTCTGTAACATAAATCGTTTTCGAGTTTGAGCAACAAAAAATAGAAACTAATTTTGAAGGTGCTCTGTATATATTTCACCGGAAATACAGGCTGTTCCAAGCCAGGTTGAAAAGTAGTCCATATGCAAAATTTTTCCTTTTCTTTTTGGTCAAGCAGTTTTAAGCGTTCGCTCCAACAGACAATCCGACAAACAGACGGACAGACAAACCGACGAAAATGGGAGACCATCTGATATAGGGACCTCAACACGTAAAGATCTGAAAAAATCCCGGGAAGTGATTTTTTTCTAGCGAGAGAAGTAAAAAGTTGAAATTACTAAAATTAGAAATGATTTTTAAAAATGCAAAAATATTCCGTGAAAAGATAAATTTAGGATGTGTAGAAATGTCAAATTAAAATTAATAACCTCCAGTTATAATGAAGTGGTAATTTCCATAAGAAAGTGCGATTATTTCTTGATATTATACCTTGAAAATGGGCTAGTACAAACTATATCCCAAATCGATTACTTGTTATATTTTAGAAACAAATATAAAATGGTATAGATTTTTTTGTAATAAAAAAGCCTTAAAATTAAAAGTACTAAAACTTTTAAAGCTCCAACAAGAAAAGAAAATTTTACGCGGCTGTTGTATCTAATAGAAAATAAAATTTGATTGTTCCTAACTTACACCCTGTACAGTACAACTGTTCTATTTCTACTTTACATTCCACTTACAACACCATTGATTTTTGACACTTTAACGGTAATTTTGTATTGCAGCAATTGCAGTATACCTATTCAAATAAGATATGCAGGCATGCATCGCTGTTTTATTTAATAACTAGCTTTCGCCCGCAACTTCTTCCACGGTATAACAATTTTACTCCATTACAAACTTTAAATACCATCGTAATACCCCCTTAGGGGTTGATTTATTAAAAACTGAAAAAAAACACGTGTTTAAACATTAACTCTCAGATACACTAAGAAGGTTTAAGATTTAGTACTGTATGGTTTAAATTAGGATCTTCTAGTTGATCAGGTATGTTTTGACAGGTTTTTTCCTGTCATAGTTAATAAGTCTTCGTTAAAAACTTATGAAATATTCCGTTCCGTGCCGTTCATTTTCTTCACATTCGTTAGACAAAATTAGATTTTCTGACCTCAATTGACATACTTATTAGTTAACATTTTTGGGGAAATTGCCATTCGCTCGTTGTTACCCCCCCCCCCCCCCCCCGTTAGTTTTTTTAAATGTTAGACAAAATTAAATATTTTGACCCCAATAACCCCGAAAACAACATTAACATTTTTAGATAATTTCCCAGTTGCTCCTTTTTACCCCCCCCCCCGGCGTTATTTTTTTAAAAATGAGTTTCAACAAAATTAGATTTTCTGTTCTCAGTAACCCCCAAAATTAGTTAACATTTTTGGAGAAATTCCAAACCCCGCGCCTTTTTATTCCCTCTGCCCCACCGTTAATTTTGTTTACATTCATTAAACAAAATTAGATTTGCTGACCTCAATAACCTTGAAAATGATATATCAGATAACTTTTTTTGAAAAATGATCAGTTGCCTGTTTTTATTCTCCCTCGTTATATTTTTTTAAATATGTTAGACCAAAGTACATTTTTTGACCGTAATAACACCGAAAATGACAAATTAGTTAACATTTGTTCAGTCGCTCCTTTTTATCCCCCCGCCGTTAATTTTTTAAATATAGGTTTCAACAAAATTAGATTTCTGACCTAAATATCCCCGTAAATGACAGATTAGTTAACATTTTTGGAGAAGTTCCCAGTTGCGCCCTAATATCACCCCACTCCCCACGTTATTCTTGACATCCATTACACAAAATTAGATATTCTGACCTCAATAACCTCGAAAATAACATATTAGTTAACAGTTTTGAAGAAATTCCCACCAGCTCCTTTTCCCCAAAGTCGTCCGTTCCCCAGACGCGTACTTTTCCAAGGTCGTCCGGAACCTAGATGCGTATTTTCTTAAAGGGCGTCCGCTCCCCAGACGCGTATTTTCCCAAGGTCCTCAGTTTCCCAGGCGCGCATTTCTCTAAGGTCCTCCGGTTCCCAAACGCGTAATTCTTTCCATGGCCATCCGCTCCCTAGATGCGTATTTTCCTTAAGCGCGTACTTTTTCCGAAGATCGTTTGTTCCCCAGACGCGTCTATTCCCCAGGCTCCTCCGTTCCTCAAGCGCGACTTTTCATCAAGGTCGTCCACTTCCCAGGTGCGTATTTTTCCCAAGATCGCCCGCTCCCCAGACGCGTATTTTTACAAGGTCGTCCGCTTCCCTAGATGCGTATTTCCCCAAGGTCGCCCGCTCCCCAGACGCGTATTTTTCTAAGGTCGTCCGTTTTAAAGAAGCTTATTTACCTCAAGGTCGCTCCCTCCCCCGACGCGTGTTATTCCTTAGGTCTTCCGCTCCCTAGGCGCGTATTTTTCTTAAGGACGCCCGCTCACCGGACGCATATTTTTTCCAAGGGCGCCCCTGGTGTGGCATTCAAGTGGGCAGCCTTATTACTTAACATTTTTAGGTAAATTCCCATTCGCTCCTTTATATCTCCCCCTCCCGTTAATTTTTTAAAAATCAGTTCCAACAAAATTAGATTTTCTGACCTCAATAACTCTGAAAATACTAAGCTAACATTTTTGGAGAAATTCTCAGCCGCCCTTTTATCCCCTCTCCCCTCCCTTCTCCGTAAATTTTATTTAGCATCTGTTACACAAAGTCAGATTTTCTGACCTCAGTAATCCCGAAAATGGCCCATTAGTTAACATTTTTGGACAAATTCCCAGCCGCCCCTTTTTATTCGCCCCCCCCCCTCCCTACGGTAATTTTTAACACCTGCTAGAAAAAAAAAATTCTGACCTCAATAACCCCGAAAATGACATATTAGTCAACATTTTTAAAAAATTCTCAGTCGCTCCGGTTTTATCCCCTCTCACCTCCTCCCCTTTATTATTTTTTAAAGCTAAATCGTTTCACGTGGATTATGACATTTTCATTTTTGAGCCACCCGGTAAGTATAAGATCAAATTTTTGAATAGCAATACTATTTTCTCACGATGCAGAACTTTTTATAAAGATACACTTTTTTCGTTAAATCAATAATAAAAAAATTTCCATTTCGAAGATATGTTGTATATTTTTTAATGAAGAAAACATATTATTGAATTGTACATTTACAGTGGCAGTTTACCTTTAAATAACGATTTTGTCTTCTTAGCTTCACGTGGATTAGGACTTTTTTTTATTTTTGAGCCACCCTGTTTATACAAGATCAAATTTTTGAATAGAAATGCTATTTCCTCACGATGCAGAAGACATGCTGTATATTTGTTAATGAAAAAAAAAACATATTGAATTGTACATTCGCAGTGGCAGTTTTCCTTTAAATAACGACATTGTCTTTTTAGCTTTACTTGGATTATGACTATTTCATTTTTGAGCCACCCTGTACGTACTAGATCAAATTTTTGAATGGCAATGCTAGTTTTTTACGATGCAGAACTTTTTATAAACAGATAGGTACTTTATTCTTAAAATCAATAATACATTTTTTCCATTTCGAAGACATGCTGTATATTTTTTAATGAAAATTTTTTTATTGAATTGTACATTTGCAGTGGCAGTTTTCCTTTAAATCACGATTTTGTCTTTTTAGCTTCACTTGGATTATGAATATTTCATTGTTGAGCCACCCTGTACGTACTAGATCAAATTTTTGAATGGCAATGCTATTTTTTTACGATGCAGAACTTTTTATAATCAGACCCGTTTTTCGTAAAATCAATAATAAAAATTTGTCCTTTTCGTAGACATGCTGTATATTTTTTGAATGAAAAATACATATTATTGAATTGTACATTTGCAGTGGCAGTTTACCTTTAAATAACGATTTTGTCTTCTTAACTTCACATGGATTAGGACTTTTTATTTTTGGGTCACCCTGTTTATACGAGATCAAATTTTTGAATAGCAATGCTATTTTCTAACGATGCAGAATTTTTTATAAAGAGACACTTTTTTCGTAAAATCAATAATATTTTTTTTCCATTTCGAAGACATGCTGTATATTGTTTTAAGAAGAAAAAAACATATTATTGAATTGTACATATGCAGTGGCAGTTTTTCTTTAAATAATGATTTTGCCTTTTTAGCTTCACGTGGATTATGACTGTCATTTTTGAGCCACCCTGTACATACTAGATCAAATTTTTGAATCGCAATGCTGTTTTTTTACGATGCAGAACTTTTTATAAACAGACACTTCTTTCGTAAAATAAATATTTTTTTTCCATTTTGAAGACATGCTGTACATTTTTTAATGAAAAAAATATTGTTGAATTGTACATTTGCAGTGGCAGTTTTCCTTTAAATCACGATTTTGTCTTTTTAGCTTCACTTGGATTATGAATATTTCATTTTTGAGCCACCCTGTACGTACTAGATCAAATTTTTGAATGGCAATGCTGTTTTTTACGATGCAGAACTTTTTATAATCAGACACTTTTTTCGTAAAATCAATAATAAAATTTTTTCCATTTTGAAGACGTACTGTATATTTTTTTAATGAAAAAACATATTGAATTGTACATTTGCAGTGGCAGTTTACCTTTAAGTAACGATTTTGTCTTCTTAGCTTCATGTGGATCAGGACTCTTTTATTTTTGAGCCACCCTGCATGTACTAGATCAAATTTTTGAATGGCAATGGTATTTTCTCACAATGCAGAACCTTTTATAAGACACTTTTTTCGTAAAATCAATAATAATTTTGTTCCATTTCGAAGACATGCTGTATATTTTTTTAATGAAAAAAAAAACACATTATTGAATTGTACATTTGTCGTGGCAGTTTTCCTTTAAATAACGATTTTGTCTTTTTAGCTTCACGTGGATTATGACTGTCATTTTTGAGCCACCTTGTACGTATCAAATTTTTGAATGGCAATGCTGTTTTTTTACGATGCAGAACTTTTTATAATCAGACACTTTTTTCGTAAAATTAATAACAAAATTTTTTCCATTTTGAAGACATACTGTATATTTTTTTAATGAAAAAACATATTATTGAATTGTACATTTGCAGTGGCAGTTTACCTTTAAATAACGATTTTGTCTTCTTAACTTCACATGGATTAGGACTTTTTATTTTTGGGTCACCCTGTTTATACGAGATCAAATTTTTGAATAGCAATGCTATTTTCTAACGATGCAGAATTTTTTACAAAGAGACACTTTTTTCGTAAAATCAATAATATTTTTTTTCCATTTCGAAGACATGCTGTATATTTTTTTAAGGAGAAAAAACCATATTATTGAATTGTACATATGCAGTGGCAGTTTTCCTTTAAATAATGATTTTGTCTTTTTAGCTTGACGTGGGTTATGACTGTCATTTTTGAGCCACCCTGTACATACTAGATCAAATTTTTGAATCGCAATGCTGTTTATTTACGATGCAAAACTTTTTATAAGCAGACACTTCTTTCGTAAAATAAATAATATATTTTTTTCCATTTTGAAGACATGCTGTACATTTTTTAATGAAAAAAATATTATTGAATTGTACATTTGCAGTGGCAGTTTTCCTTTAAATCACGATTTTGTCTTTTTAGCTTCACTTGGATTATGAATATTTCATTTTTGAGCCACCCTGTACGTACCTACTAGATCAAATTTTTGAATGGCAATGCTGTTTTTTACGATGCAGAACTTTTTATAATCAGACACTTTTTTCGTAAAATCAATAATAAAATTTTTTCCATTTTGAAGACGTACTGTATATTTTTTTAATGAAAAAACATATTATTGAATTGTACATTTGCAGTGGAAGTTTACCTTTAAGTAACGATTTTGTCTTCTTAGCTTCATGTGGATCACGACTTTTTTATTTTTGAGCCACCCTGTATGTACTAGATGAAATTTTTGAATGGCAATGGGTATTTTCTCACGATGCAGAACCTTTTATAAACAGACACTTTTTTCGTAAAATCAATAATAATTTTTTTCCATTTCGAAGACATGCTGTATATTTTTTTAATGAAAAAAAAACACATTATTGAATTGTACATTTGTAGTGGCAGTTTTCCTTTAAATAACGATTTTGTCTTTTTAGCTTCACGTGGATTATGACTGTCATTTTTGAGCCACCCTGTACGTATCAAATTTTTGAATGGCAATGCTGTTTTTTTACGATGCAGAACTTTTTATAATCAGACACTTTTTTCGTAAAATCAATAAAAAAAATTTTTCCATTTTGAAGACATACTGTATATTTTTTTAATGAAAAAACATATTATTGAATTGTACATTTGCAGTGGCAGTTTACCTTGAAATAACGATTTTGTCTTCTTAGCGTCACGTAGATCAGGACTTTTTTATTTTTGAGCCACCCTGTATGTACTAGATCAAATTTTTGAATAGCAATGCTATTTTCTCACGATGCGGAACTTTTTATAAACAGGCACTTTTTTCGTAAAATCAATAATAAATTTTTTTCCATTTCGAAGACATGCTGTATATTGTTTTAATGAAAAAAAAACACATAACTTCAGCAAAAAAAATCTTAAAACGAGACCATTCGGAAAAACTCATCGACAAACCAAGTTGAAGAAGTCCGTTGAAGAATTATGCGTGAACATATAAAGAATCTCACATGCGGGCCGAATAATTGATAACCTCCTCTTGAGAAGACTGTTAAAAAGCATACCACTTAGCGAAAATGCTGTTCACTGCGTCACGGACACTTCATAATTATAGAACTAATATTTAAATACAATTTTATCATACTTTAGCGTTGCCAAGTTTCTGGTAGCAAAATCCACCGACCAGTAAAACTTTTAATATACGCATGTATAATTTTGCGCCTCTATCGCAAATTTTTACAACTAAAATTTATACGTCTTCATTTATTTTTCGATCATTTTTACTTCCATTTCGTACCGCTATTATTCCCCGCCACTAGTTTATGCTTTAAACTGTCAAAGAACAATTTCTTTACGTAAGGTATGGTACTTTGGACCAGCCATTGCGACAATGTGGGACTTAAAATTTATAGCCATGTTCGAGAAAAACGCCTAAGTTAATCTTGCGTCCGATATACGGCAGCAAGTTTGCAGCGGTAGCAGAAATGATAGGGATTAGACCCCTTTCGGAAGCAAAAATGATAGGGTGATGTATATATATATATATATATATATATATATATATATATATATATATATATATATATATATATATATATATATAGAAAAGAAAAATATAGTAATACAGTTCTTACCAGTTTTCGGAGAGGTGTGGCTGCCCTCACTCCACTGTTGCATTTTTTCTACTGAAGTTAAGCTAAAAATTTCATGACTCTCTGACTCAGCTTGCACAGCTTCTAATTCTACCTCTGATATAGGATCGTGATTAACGACAGGCAATGAATCTGTAACGGTGGCGGCAATCATTTCCAACGAATTTTGTCGAGCTTCATCTAAAAAAAGTAACAGAAAACACTAAATTAAAGAATCAAAATTAGAGAAATGCAAGAACAAATTCAAGGCATTTAAATAAGTAAATTTCTCACCTATTTTAGAAAAATTTGGCACACTTGGACCTTCTAAATTAATGTTTTTCTCTTCGGCTAAAAATACTTGACTATCCTTAGATTGTTCCCTTTTCTCTCGGTTTTCTCTGATTTGCTTTGTCAAAGCCTCCAATATCTTTTTCCCACGACTTCCAGACATAGCTAGAAAATCCAATAAAGATTAAATCTTTTTGTTTAAATTAGGACCCAATCTGAAAAATTACACTATAAATGAAGAACTCATTAATTTAAAGAATGAAAAAATAATCAGGAACAATTTATTTTGAAGTTGACGCCAATAATTATTTTATCTGTTTGCTGACAAACAAACTTAGTTTTGCGTGATCAAAAAAAATTAACTATATCCCCTTTCTTACATTTTATAATAAGCATGTTAAAATATAAAGGTAAAAAAGTAAGCCATTATAGAATAAACTGACATCTGGAAGACTTACCTTCAGGTGTAAAAAAGCTTAACTCCAACGATGACACTAAATAGTTTAAAAACTTTAGAGGCAAAAATGTCACAACTCGAAATAGTCCGGTTTTAAGTTTGTAATTCCGCCTTAATTCAAAATACCACACTTAACAAAGTGACCATAAATGACACAACTCGAAATACGACGTTTCAATGCGCGTGATAAATTCTCGATAAAGCGTTTCAAAAACGACACAAGTCAAAATGAGACACTTCAACGCGTACGCCTCGGTCTACATCTAAAAGACGACTGTTTTATTGCTGAATGTGTCACTTCAGAAGAATAAAACCGTTGACAATTTGAATTTTGAATAATGACAGTACCGCCACCTAGCGAAAAGCATTCAGAGTTGAGATGTGTCGTTTTTCTAGTAAATAGGTATTGACTTATTTCTTTCAAAAACGACTTGATCCGGAAAATGAATTTTTTTTAGTTATGTCACTTCTGAAGCGGGGGTGCGATATATATATATATATATATATATATATATATATATATATATATATATATATATATATATATATATATATATATATATATATATATATATATATATATATACCGGGTGTCCCAAGGGGGTGGCTCGCCCCTATAACTTTTTTGTTTTTTAAGATAAAAAGATATAATTTGGACTGTGTTTGTAAGAGATAAAATTGCATTTTTTAACAGATGACTTGACCTTTTCCAGCTTCCGGTTTAACCGGAAACGAAATCAACTTTTAATTTTTAAATGGGACACCCGGGATTTTTTTCTTGTTTTTGACTCAGAGTAACATCCTGAATACAAATATTGGTCACTTTTTGTCAAGTAAAAAAGTATTTTTCCAAAATTTATTTTTTAGTCTAGAGTGCTATGAGAATGTTAAAGTCGTTTATTTCAGTTTTAAAAACAAGGGAAAAATTACGTTTTCCTGTTTTTATTCATAATTTTCAAATTAGGTGCAATTTAATTTTCAAATTTATTTTACCCGTTTTTTTCAAATGGGAACATGGTGGCTCGTGCAGTTAGAATAAAAGAGCATTTTATTACGAATAATTTGATATCCCACATTATAAGGTTTTAACTCAACTACTCCTAAAAGACTAAAAAAACGTTACTCCTACGTTGAACCAATGCATTGTTCCATAAATGGATTTTTATAGCGTTTAGTCAAGATAGTAGGTCATGACTGAGAGGATAATAATAGTAATGTCGTGAAACAACCGAACTAAGGTGGCTTTGAAACCAAATGTCTATTGAATGTGGATTTTTGTTGTCAGTATTGCTTAATACTTTTGGAATTTCTAATCTACAAGATGAAAAATTATTCAAGAAGTGAAAAAATTGACATGCTTTTAGTTCTTGGTGAGTGTAAACAAAAGTAAACTGATGCAGTTCGACTTTACACCGAAAGATATCCTGAACGCCGTCACCCAACACGTCATTATTTCTTAAAGCTAGTCCAAAAATGCGCAAATAATAAAAATGAACCAGTTATAATTAATCAGTGAAGAAAAAGAAATTGACGTCTTGGCATACGTGCCGGTAAATATTAATGCTTTAGTTAGGGAGATCTCTTTAGTGTGTCAAACTTCCAAATCATCTACATGGATATAATAAATAATATCCGTTGCACCAACATCTTTACGAAAATAACAATTATCGAAGACTTCAATATTGCAACTGGTACTTAGATAAATATTTTGAATAAAACACCTTTTCCTCCAAAATTATTTATTTTGACAAAAGCCGTTTTACGAATTTGGGTGTTTTTAACAGAAATACCAAACGATACTGAGGTCAAGAAAACTTACATCGGATGGAGGAAGGCAATTTTCAGGAATGTTTTGGGTTTAATTGTCGGATCGGGATTCTTGGCGACAGGATTTTAGGTCCTATAATCTTTGATGGGCACTTAACAGGGGAAAGATATTTAAATTTTCTTACCCAAGAAGTTGAGCAGCTTCTTGGCGAAATTCCAATGATTAATCAAGAAAACCTATTCTTTCAACAAGATAACGCCCCTCCTCATAACATAGGAGCAGTGAGGGATTACCTAAATTATACTTATGGTGAAAAGTGGATTGGAAATAACGGTCCCGTTAGGTGGCCACCAAGGTAAAACCGAACTCAGTTATAAATTTATAATTTTATTTATTTCATTTTCCAAATATTTCAGGTCACCTGACCTCACCCCTCTAGATTTTTTATAGGGTACAATTAAAAATGAAGTTTACAATCAGGGACGGACTGGCCCGGCGGGCTGGCGGGCGCAGCCCGCCGCGCCTTTTGTTTACAAGACGCCCTGGCGCCCTTTCGTGTAAGTGAAAATAATAGTTAAAAAAGCTTATTAATTTAAATCGGCGCCTTTACCTTTAAATAGCCCGCCAAATTTTCCGGACCCAGTCCGTCCCTGTTTACGATATTCCTTCAACAACTCGTCTTGAATTAGAAAATAAAGTGGTGGCGGCAATCAACAGGATTAATCCGAGAATATTAACGAATGTAGTTAGAGCAACTGTCGAAAAGGTCCGGCTTTGCCAACAATAAGATTGTGGACATTTTAAACATTTGAAACCATAAGTAGGGTATTTTACTATTGTTGTTATAATTTCGGTTTCCATTAAAAACATTTTCCTCTGTTGCTAATACCAATATTAACGACTTAAACATATCCATGGCGCTCTAGACTAAAAAGTTAATTTTGAAATACATTTGTTTTTGACATAAGAAAAAGTGACAAGCGGCAAATAGTTATATTCAGAATGTAACACAGAGTCAAAAATATAAAAAATATACAGGGTGTCCCATTTAAAAATCAAAAGTTGATGTCACTTCCCGGAAAACCGAAAGTTGAAAAAAGTTGAATCACTTGTGAAAAAATGTACTTTAATGCCTTATAAATATCCTTAAAATTGCAAATTTGTATCATCAAAACCAAAAAAGTTATAGAGGCGAACCACTGGGACACCCGGTATATATATATATATATATATATATATATACATATATATATATATATATATATATATATATATATATATATATATATATATATATATATATATATATATATATATATATATTGTGATATATTTTTTTTGTTTTAAAATTTTTTTTGTCTTGGATTAGTATGTAAAATTAAGGTGTATATTAATATGTAAAAATTAAGTCTATATATGTGTAAAAGTAAAACTAAATGGGTATATATTTGAAACACTAAAACTAGGGGTAAATACAATTAATAGTAAGATACGTAAAAGTAAAATGGATATATGGATTAAATATGAGTATATATATATATATTTTTTTGAATTTTATAACATTTTTTTTTGTTTATAACACTTTTTATAATTTTTTTTTAATCTACCTTGATGTTGGCCGCACTTCACTATCAGCTAATCGCTGTCACTCTCAGTTGGCTGAGTGCGACGCAACACTATTCGTAGGTTGTTGGGATCGTAGTACTCTACAACATACTCCCCATCACGGGGTACCTCTGCTGCTCTTCGGGGGCCTGCTGCATTCCGGAAGGGCCTGCCACTGGGGAGCAGCTTCCTGGGGGCGGCATGTTGGCAGGGGCCGGCTCTGCTGGCTGAGGAGCCGGTGGCGGGGCTGGTGGATCGCCACGCCTCGCCTGAGGCCTTTGGCATTCCGCACAAGGGCACGGGGGCATACCCTGGTCCTGTAGCAAGGTCCAGTAATCCGCGATTCTAAACAAATCTCGTTGTCCCTGTACCGGCCGACAACTGGGACAGTCGCATAGCGCCGGGTCGTATCGTTGACCGTACGCCAGTGCCCAGTCTGTCCTAAATATTTGATATTCGGTGTGGATCAACGCTATCCAAATTGCGACTGTTGCCCGATACGGTAAGAACTCCTCGGGTCCGGGTTGGTTTTCCCCGACCTGGTAGTACAAATCGCGGAGGTGGTATAGTGCCATCAGGAGCATGGTGTTTACTATTGGGTTGTCCCTTATAAGCCGGCTGTATGCAAGGAACATAATAATCCACTCCATTATGTAAGTAAATAGGTTTTGTTCGTTTTTATTGGCTAAATGTTCAATTGATTATTGGGAGTACCTATATAAAAAAGTTTTTTTTTCTCTTCACACAGTCTTATGTCTCTCACAATCGTAATGTCTCACACCGTTTCAGTGTTTTAATTTAATGTCAATATCTGAATAAAAAGTTTTGAATCGTACACTATCTCTCTTCACTATGTCTCAATTATAGTCTATTTTATCTTTAACTCGCACACACGTCGTATTAACTTTACGCAAAGGAACCAACTGTGAAGTCCAGAAGGGCAAGGTTCCTACTTCTATTCCCAAGAGGGGGAAATTTTCCCTAACTCACTCGATTTGCTAATTAAAAACTGTTTTTATCCCGTTTTGTTTCATTTTAACACTCTAAACTTGTCTCTTCCCCCCATCGTATATACTGCCTTTGTTTATGTTTGTTTATGTAGAAGTCAACATTTATTTTATTTTTTCCCTAATATGTCTAGATCGTTTAGGGACCCTAATATTCATAAATAAGTTTTTTTTTTCTATATTCTTCATCTTAAGTTGTCAACATTAAACCCTTTCAATTTCATAGACCCATTTCTCTCATAATAATTAATTAGGTGAACACTGACTTCTTTGTGCGCCTAGGCCTTCATTTAGTGCACGTGGGTATGTTAATGGGTTTCCAAACAGCGATTTCGGTCGAATCTCGGCCAAGTTTTAAAACTACCATCCCTCAGACGGCGGGATTATTTCAGATCTAAAATTTTAAATACGTTGCATCAATGCGTTTTGCTCGTTTTCACACCTTTAGTGGCAACACGTGGTGGTCTTCTGCATTTATGGTTTCTTGGTTACATAATTCTATAGGTCATTAAATAGGGAGTTAAGCTTTTAAAGTTAGATGGCTCTCCGGGTATGGTTTAAATTTTTAATTTCGTTCTCCCTTGGCTTCACTTCGACTAAATAAACACCATTTTATTTTCGGAATATTAAGCAGGTCATGTTGCAAGGAGGCATATGGTGTCGGTTGCACCATGTTAACTTCTTTAGGTTCCTTATTCATATCATTTTCTATGAAGAATGTGACATGTTTTTCTTTTTCAGTCACAGGGGCGCTAGCGGTTAGCGACTTATCAGCTGGGTTGTCACTACTAAAATAAGTTTTAATATTTTTTTCGTGTTTCTGAGAACGCATATGTTCCCGTTGTTTATGATGTAACACAAACAAAGTTAAGGTATCCCAGCAAGATGCTAAAAGGTGTAGTGAACAATCATTTAATTTATGACTGGCTACTGCATTCATACATGTTTCCAATACAAACTTTATCATACGAAAGATAAAATATATTCCTATTATTCCACTGGTCCATTCTCCCAGAATCGCCAAATACTTGTAAATTGTGCGGATGGCTGAATTAGCTAATTTTTCCATTTCTTGTTTATCAAATAAGCGTAAAGCGTAAAATCCTTGCGATTGTACGTCTTGTCCTGCAATCCTCCGGACAATTATATTATTTAACGCATTTCTCTCTAAGGCAAATAACAGCTCATCTTGCGCCTTTTTAATTTCTTTATTGGTATAAAGACCGACTGCACCAAGGTCCTTAATAGTGTGAAATATGGCAGCTTCTTCTTCATCAACACGCAGTTCTTGGGGCACGATTCCTTGATTGGGAAATGGGTCAAATCCAATCCATCTCTTGTCAATATAATACATCGGGGATATTATCGAGTTACATTCTGTCTCTTCGGCATATTCTTGACGAATTCTGGTAACAGGTGACATAAAATAACTTTTATTATAAGCTGCTACTGGCAACTCCGCGTAACAATGTGTCTCTCTTCTCACTTCAACTGGTACAGCTACACATTTCATAATATACATAACTTCTCCTGCTACTTTGGCGACATATCCTAGTTTATTTTTAACCAAGGTAGCTACAGCATTTGGGCTTAAAGTGGCCATTATGGGTCTATTTTTCAAAATTTCCCTATGTAGTAAACATCGTCGGTGGACAGTCTGAGCAAACATTTCGTTTACCGTTCCTTTAAAGGATTGTTCCACATATAAAAATTTTGTATTGACATAAGTTATTAGGTCAGCATCTCGATATTCATTATTCATTTTGCTAAAAGGGGTGGTATCCAATGACGATTTTTTCCGTATAATTATGAGCCTAGGATGTTCACTTTGCCAGGCTTTTATGCCACATAGTTTCTCTTCACTCAGAAGTTGTATTGCAAATACTTTTGCTCTATCTTCCACAACTACATATTGATTAGTTGGTAATTTATGTTCTCTTTCTTGCACGAATATCGCAATACCCTCATACGCTATATTAAACTGTTGACATATGGCCGGGTAATTTTTATCCCAAAGTGATTCTCCATTTATACTATCCATACAATATCCCTCCATTCCGCAGATGTATTTCATTGTTTTGCAACGCTACCTTTTTATAATAATCCTGTAGCGTTATTTTCACATCCGCTTGAACTATTACACTGTTATACTGTACTCCGTTTTCGTGATACTGTGCTCCTTCACAGTCACGTGCCGAACCGATACTTTCTGCTAACAGAAGTGTGGTAGACACAGTTGAGTTTGGTTTCAATTTATCTATGATATGACCACTAAGTCCTCGAAATTGCCTGTAAATATGTGTTTTCCGGCAATCTTCCGTTCCTAATTCATAGATATAGGTAGATATCCCTCTTTCTACTGCTGATTGGTGTGACAACATTCCGCAATGACTTATTAATCTAGTAACTTCAATAAGACATGAATATACACGAACATATTCATAACGTTGCTTTTCGATAACTTGCACATATCCGTCTTCAATGTTATAACCATTTTCAGGATTAGGGCAATTACTAACATCGCGAAGTGATATCGCCGTTATATTAGTGGATGGATTCCTGCAATCATATGCAATGAGACTTGAATACACAAGTGGGATCATCATAAGCTGTATGATCATCTTCACTGCAACAGTTTTCAGTTTTCTTATCTTAGTAATAAACATTTTTCTAAATTTTTACTTGGTTTCCTAATTTTACTTGTATACATCTACAGGGTGGCTCTCCTAAAATTTATATTTTATTCTACTATATAATCGTCGTATCGCCGAGGTAATCTCACCTCTCGAGTGCGAGTACGCCTATTTACAAGTACTTCTCTAACTTCCTCATTAGAGTCCGATGAAGGATCCTCACTTCGTTCTTCATCCTCATCATCATCTTCTTCTTCTTCTTCCTCTCCCTCTTCTTCTGGCGGCGGCTCGCTTCCTTCCCGCCCATGTTCAAGAAAAGCATCAATTTCTTCTTGTCTGTTTTCCTCGTGTTCTATAGTGTCAATTTCCTCTTTACGTACGTCAAACTTCTCGCCTTTATTTAAGTTAGCTTTTTCCAACGAATAGTCTATCTCCTTACACGGTTTTAATCTATTGCCATGAACCATATGTTCTTTTCTTCCCGTATGTTCCTTAATTTTAAAGGTCACTGGTCCTTTCTTTTCTATAATTCGATAAGGACCCGTCCATTTATTATAAAACTTCGAAGCAAGTTTCTTCCCTGGGATGGCTGGAGTATAAAGGTACACTAGATCTCCTAACTGAAATTCTTTTCTAGTCTTTTTTCGATTATGTCTTTCACAACGTTGTTTAATACTCAATTCTAAATTTATTTTTGCAAGTTTATGAGCCCTATGCATTCTGATTAAAAATTCACTCACGTAGTTTTCATCTAAATCATACTTAATACGAGGTTCTCGTATACTTAGGTGTATAGGAAGTTCCATAGCGCGTCCAAACATTAAAAAGAATGGTGATTCCTTTGTTCCCTCATGCGGCAGATTTCTATATGCCATTAGACAATAGGGTAAAATTAAATCCCAGCTATCATTGTGTTCACTGACAAAATGTCCTATCATAGTTTTAATTGATTTATGGAATCGCTCAACGACACCGTTTCCGCTTGGGTGGTAGGGAGTCGTTTTCAATTTTCGGATTCCCAAAAGCGTACAAAGTTCTAGGAACATTTTTGATAGAAACTGACTTCCACAATCAGTTAAAAGTTCTCTTGGTGTTCCAAATCGACAAATTATATTCTCCACGAAAGCTCTAGCTACTGTTTCGGCTTTTATATCTGGTAGAGGTATACACTCAGGATAGCGAGTTAAGTAGTCCACACATGTCAGTAAATATTTATTGTTATTTTGTGTCCTATTCAAAGGACTTACTAGGTCTAAGCTTATTCTCGCCCAAGGTGTAGTTGGAATCGAGATTTCTTGAAGTTCAGCTGGTGGTTGATAACACAGCCCCACAAAAAAATCTTCGGACCTGTGGGTCGGACATATGTATTCCCATGTATTTTTCGACGCTGAATCCGATCCCGAGCTCAGAAATGGCCCTCCACGTCTGGAATTGGCCCCAGGGGCCAAAAATGGCCTCTATTGCTATCTCCGAAACGGTAAAAGATACGAGGTCAGTTAAATTAACAAAAATGTGCCTTTTTTAGTCCCGTTTACGGAGTTGCCAAATTCTCTATAGTTTCTTGTCTACAGGGGATTTTTTAAAAATAGTCAAAAATTTACTTCTTAAATATCTCGAAAACCCTTATAGTTGGATAAAAATTGTTTTAACAAAAATCACAAGATTTTTTACCTTCTATAAAGTAACGTTATTGTTTTGTTCATACCATTTGTTTTTATTGAGTTACTGATACTAACTCGTTTTTTTCAAATACGGACCTGGACTTTTTGCTCCATTTTTTCTAAGAATACTTTATACCCTTTACAACTGTCCATAACTTGAAAATATTTTCCGACGTTTTGATCAAAAATAGCAACATCATCAGGATTTTCTAACAATGCGGACCTGGGATCTTCCATGTTAAGGCACAATTCACAACCTATCACTATAGTTTGTAGTTTTTGTGGTTGTGAAATGGCGCATTTACCTGAAAAAGGCCAGGTCTGTACTGGTAGAATATCCTGATGATGCTATTCTTCACCAAAACGTCGAAAAAAATAATCAAGTGATACACAGATGTAAAGGGTATGAAGTATTCCGTATTTGAAAAAAACAAGTTAGTATCAGTAACTCAATAAAAACAAGTGATATAAACAAAACGATAACGTTACATTATAGAAGGTAGAAAATCTTGTGATTTTTGTTAGAACAATTTTTATCCAACTATAAGGGTTTTCGAGATATTTAAGAAGAAAATTTTTGACTATTTTTAAAAAATCCCCTGTAGACAAGAAACTATAGAGAATTTGGTAACTCCGTAAACGGGATATGAATACGGACTAAAAAAGGCACATTTTTGCTAATTTAACTGACCTCGTATCTTTTACCGTTTCGGAGATAGCAATAGTGACACCTTATAGAGGCCATTTTTGGCCCCTGGGGCCAATTCTAGACGTGGAGGGCCATTTCTGAGCTCGGGATCGGATTCAGCGTCGAAAAATATACGGGAATACATATGTCCGACCCACAGGTCCGAACATTTTTTTTTTGTGGGGCTGTGTAATTTGTTATACTTAAATTGCATGAGCGACACTTTTCTACATAATTTATGACATCTTTTCTAATAGTTGCCCAATAAAAATCCCTTTATATTATTTCTTTCGTTTTCTTTTGACCGGGATGTGAATCAAATATCGAACTATGGTATAACTGTGAAATTTCAGGAACTATGGCAACTGGTGCCATTATTGGATCATGTCTTTGATTTTCTTCTCTATGCCGATATAGTAATCCTTCAGGGCTAATATAATAATGCTCATCTTCTGGTCCTATCGATGTCATTATCGTTGATAACTTAGGATCATTTTCCTGTAAACTCTTTAGCTCTTCCTTGCTCCATATCACATTAATCATAGGAGTAATATTTTCATTTCCCTTCGCCTTAACAACAGCTATAATGTTTTCACTCGGATTTTCTTCTGATCTCAAAAGTGTAGAAGAATCCACATTATCGTTTTGTTTTCCTGGCGGTTATACAATAGTAAAGCTGAACTCCATCAGAAACATGACCCACTTTGCTAATCTCGAACTTGGATCCTTAATAATCAGCAAATATTTCAGGGGACGGTGGTCTGTCATTATAGTAAAATCAGTTCCAGTTAAATAATTGCGGTATGTTTTTACTGCAAATACACTGCTAGGCATTCCCTTTCGATTGCACTGTAGCGTCTTTCTGCATCATTCAGCGTACGGCTTGAAAAGCATATTGGAAGCTCTGTTCCCTCGTGAAGTTGAGTCAAAATTGCAGCAACTGCTGAGACGCTTGCATCCGTATTTACTATAAATGGTTTGCTGAAATCCGGATATCGTAAAATTGGAGGTGAAATAAGAGCTTCTTTCAGGTGCACAAAAGCTTCTTGTTGTTCTGGTCCCCAGTGGTATTTTATATTTTTCTTTGTTAGCAATGTTAATGGTTGGCTTATTTTCGCAAAGTTTGGCACAAACTTTCTATAAAATCCACATAAACCAAGAAATGTTCTAATTTCCCTAACATTTGTAGGAATGGGGTAGTTCTCAATTATTTCCGTTTTGCTAGGATGTGTGGTAAATCCTCCTTCTTTTATAAGGTGTCCAAGGTATTCTATTTCTTTTTGCATACAATGGCACTTCGTGGGTTTAAATTTCAAATTACTTTCTCTCATCTTGTCAAACACATGCCTCAGACGTTCCAGATGTGTATCTACGTCCTTGGAAAATACTATTATATCATCTAAATAAACCAGACATTCACTATATGTCAACTTTCCTAAAATATGATGCATCATCCTGCTCCAGGTAGCTGGTGCATTCTTAAGTCCCATGGTCATTCGCAGAAATTCATAATGATTGTCAGGAGTTGAAAAAGCTGTCTTCTCTTGGTCATCAGGATGTACAGGCACTTGGAAATATCCTGACGCTAAGTCCATGGTTGAAAATAAAGATGCTCCAGACAGTTTGTCTATAGTTTCTTGTATATTAGGTATTGGAAAAAAATCTGTCTTTGAAATGGCATTTAACTCTCAATAATCAATATCCAATCTAAACTGTACATCTTCTCCAGGATGTCTCTTCTTTTCTACTAAAATTGCTGGAAAACTCCAGGGAGACTGACTTTCTTTACTAATTCCATCGTCCAATAATTTCTGGATTTCCTTTTTCAAAATCTCTTGTCGGTGGTAGGGCACCCTATATGGCCGTTTTAAAATAGGAGGAACATCTTCCGTTATAATCCTATGTGTAACATTTGACGTACAACTAAGTTTCTGTTCAGGGCTTTTAAAAATATCAATATATTCCACAATTAAATCTCGCAATTTTATTTCATTTATTGCAGTAACATTATCTAAATGAAGCGTTTTCAAAATCTCTTTTGTATCTTTTTCATTTACCTTACAAATCCTAAACCCATTATTCTGCTCACTAGCTTCTACGACTTCTGTTTCGTAAGCTCTTGCTATAACCATTCTTCGCTTTAATTTTATTTCACTTTCTGTTATATTCGATATCCTCACAGGAATGGTTTTCCTTGTTTTACACAACACTCTAGCAATGATGAGTCCTTTCGGAGCTTCAGTGCTTGGTTCTAAAACCATGAATGGTGTAGAAACACTTGCCAATCCTCTTAAATTTGCAGGACAGATCGCCTGTGTCACCATCTCTTCTAACATAGAGACAATTGCGCCTTCTTCGAAGGACTCGGGACCTTTACTCTCATTGTCCCTCTTTTCTAAATATTTACCAACTGTTTCGACAGTTTGAGAACTCATCTCTTTCTTTCCATTGAAACCAGGACCTATATTCCCCCTGGACTTATTTTTCATAGTCCTTCTGTTCCACCCACTTATCTTTGGAAACTGCAGTTTTCCTTGATGATGTCGGGAGCTCTTCACATATTTTGTTTAGATTTTTCTCAACTTCAGTTTTCAGATGACCACTAATCACCTGAGAACTGCATCCTTGCGTTATTAGTGGTAACGCGGGACTATTTACGGAAGCAACTTTTGACATCACTCGTTTTTCTAAATTTTCTTCTAACTGAGCAAGCCTTTCCTCCAATTTATTCTTGAGTTTCTCCTCCATCAAAGGTAAGACACTCTCGAAAGCATACATACAATTATTTCCCCAATCTATCTTGACTCCATATTGTCTCAAAAAGTCAATACCCAAAAGCATATCCGCTTGAAAACTATGATGTTCTATCACAACAAAATTATGTTGCACCACTATATCTCCAGGGAATGTAACCAAAATATTCGATACCCCTGACGTGGGTATACTATTCCCCTGTATATCTACTAATCTGACATCAGTGTCACTTACGAACCCCTTGGCAATATCAGGTTTGATCAGGGATATTACTGCTCCACAATCTATCAAGGCTAGGCATGACTTACCATTAACACTAACCCTAATCACACTACACAACTTTGGGGTTCTTTCCTCCGAGCACGTAAATATCCCTACCTTATTCTTATTGCTATTTATTCCCAACTTGCCTCTTCGGCAGCCGAACTCCGGGGCTGAAACTCGACTGCGTTGGTGTTTAACACCTGTTGCTGTGTTGGCTTATACATTGGACCTGTTTTTCGAGGACAAGTTCGAGCCAAATGTCCAGGTTCCCTACAATTATAACATACTTTATCAGAAAATTGTCCCCTTATACTTGTCTTTTTCGGACATCCACTACTTATATGTCCGGGTTCCCTACAAGTATAGCACCTACGGGTTTCTTTTCCCGTGCAAAAATTCGCTATATGCCCCTCTTTTTGCCACTTATAACACTTAAATCTATGGTTCCCATTTGATTTGAAAGGACGGAATGCTACTTTCTTATCATAGCTTCTATTGCCCGTACTATTATTTCCATTTGTTACCATTCTGCATTCCCTACTACTTGACGGATGAACTAAATTTTCTATAGATTCTTCCTTTTCAGCTATCCTCAGAGCTTCATCCAAAGATTGCGGGTCTCCCGATAGAACTCGCTATTTAAGAGGCATCATAAATCCCAATGTAAACTGCATCGTAATGTCCTCTTCCAACTTCTTCCCAACAACATCTTCATGTGTAGGATCTCCTGTAAGGGTTATTGTCCGATTGCCCAGTAACTTAAGCCTGGTTAAATACTGTCGGCAAGATTCTCCTGACCTCTGTCGGCATTCTATAAAATTCTTCATCGCAGAACCCTTTACATACTGTCGCTTAAATTGATTCCTCAAATTTTCCTTAAACGCTGCCCAACTCTTCGTACCTCTTAAGGTAGGGTCTGAGTCAATAAATTGTTTCGCTTTATTGCGTATCTTTAACAACGTTGTCGCTACCATTTGTGCTTCTGTCCAGTTCGCTAATACGCTAGTTCCTTTAACTACCGTCAAAAATCATCAATTGAAGTAGTCCCATCATATATAGGCAGAGAGTCCAAGCCTATAAGAATATTTCCAGTATTAGCAGTCATTGTTGCAGGGCTTGTGGTGGTTACTGTTGTTGTTGTGCTGGCTGCTGATGTTGTAGTAGTCATATTAGTTTAATGCAGGTTGACACTCTTTGAGGGGGTAAAATATTGTCCTCAAATTAGGGATCTTCTATGGTTGGTTACCGGTAGTGGTAAATGGATCTATACACAACCAAAGCTAAAATTTAAATCTATTGCACAATCTTAATCAATATTTAATCAACCTTTAATCAACTACTAATCAACTTTTTATTCAACCTTTTAATAAAAAAAAATCCTTTTTTTTAAATTTTTTTCTTCAATCTTTTAATCATCCATTAATCAATTAATCAACCCCACACCTGACACCAATTGTAACACCCACCACTGATTCCTATCTCTTTTTCTTTATTTGGTTGGCGGGGTGAGCGGTAACCCAGGAATAAAGCTGGCGGTGACAAGAAAAACCTTTTGCGTAGGACCGGAAGACCCTTGTGTCGACTGCATGTAACCGACCACTTAAACTAACACTTTCCTAGCCTTGCAATTTTCTGCCTAATAATATTGTGCTTACTGCAGAGGTTTTGTTCACTAACTTCAATGTTTTTCTGTGATTTTTGACTTAAAATAAACATTCTACCTATTTACTATGTTTCCCTGTTCCCCAACAGAAAAACGCAAAATTCTGGTTCAATTACACTTTATTTCCACAAGTTACGGTTGGGAGCCACCCAATAATACACTTTTTCACAATTTTTCCAATTTTCACAAACTTTTCAATACGCCAACACAATCTCTTGGGTTACAACGCACTTACTTGTTCACTTTTTAATTTATCGCAATTTTAATCAAGAAAAATTCGGCGCGCTCCAAAACTTCCGACTAACATCGTACTATTGATTCCAGACTTTTGAACTTTCCCGTGGACAGAAGTCAGACCGAATTTGGGCAGAGTAACGATCTTACATCTTCGAGTACGTACACTATACTGATTTTCTAGCCGGACTTTTTCCGCTTATATAGGGAAAATTCCCATAAATTTTCCCCCTTTTACAGCTTTTTCTCAAAATTAATGTGACAACATGCTATTTACAATCCTATAAATCGTATCTCCACCTGCGCTTTCTAAGAAAATCTACGTGGGCGACCCTATTTTAGCCGGAAAATGAAGGAAAAGAGCGGTATTTATCGGTTAGTCACGACGTTTTTATTGTTTTCTGCTTTATCTGGTGACATTTATAAGCGCGCGCCCTCATAACAAGGCTATAAACTTATTTTGCTATATTCATAACCCTTGATTTTCCCAGTTGCGTCTGCTCAAATGTCATCGCGTAGCATTCTTTTGTTGGACCAATCAAATTAAACAGCGCATAATTTCACTGTTATAATAGAACAATTTGGGGAGGAGCCTTTCCGAATGGGGGTGAATCTTCCTCATAGACAATGATGATACAGTCGGTTAATTTGCTGAAATGTTTTCTTCATACACAAGTGAAACTTTTCTTTTCAATAAAGGGTTAATTTTTCTAATTATGTGAGTTAACTTGTCTGATTATTTTATAAATTTTTTAGTAATCAATTTTGTGGCCTCTTAGGTGTTTGAATATTTTTCAAATGAATTATTTTCAAATAAACTTTAACCCTTCCCTAATATTTCAAGTTCTTTAATCAATTTTTAACCCAACTATTTATTACTGATTATTTTAAATTTTTTTTTCTAATATTTCACTGGCTCAATAAATATTTTGAACATTCTTCAAACGCGAACGTAACTTATTTTTAATGATTGCCCTTTTGTGTTGCGAATACTTTTTCGAGAATTTCTTTTCGTATTTCTAATTATAATTCCTTTTCAAATAATTTTTCAAAATTTTACTTTCCTTCATTTGTTTAGACGGCATTACACCCTTATATAAATACTTATTGGCCGCGATGCCACACCATTAATGTCAAAAACACAAAATCGAAAAATATCACTTTGCCGCCTTTTTTCTTAGGACGTCAGTATAGGTGTTTCTGCACCACTGTCTAGTTGACAGTTTGAGTGGCCAAACGAAGAATCAACTTAGTTTTCTCCCTTTTTAATATCTTGCGATTCATTTTTTGGCAGAAACATTACATTGACGTTATTTTTCACAAATACAAATGCACAAATCATTAAAAACATAAATATCATTTGGGTTAATAATGACATAAAAAATATCACCTATGTCACTGTCAAAATTGCCATTCAGAAATCATATTGACGTAAATGTACACTTACGGCGTTAATCATCTAGCAAATCGCCTGGGATGTTAGATTTTCCAGGCAAACAACGACACAATCTTTGTCTTATTTCATCAAAATCTACACTTACGTCCTTGTAGAAATAAAATCGATGCGCCTCTTTCGACGATAGATACACAACTGAAAATTGCAGCGATGTTCTTCCGAACATTTGTCCGAAAATACACGATTTCGACAACGACGCATCTGCCTCCCAGCGGCCATTAAATGCACTACAATTACGGAATTGTTTCACATGAAAGATTGGCACGCATAAACAAAATAATTAAGTTACTATAAGGTACAGACGCCAAATAAGGCCACCTTAGTGTTCAAATTGTTATAAGTTACTTATCTTATAAAATAATTGCGTAAAAACTTCGTTTGTAATAACTCTAATGTATAACGTAATAACTATTAGCAATAAAAATATTTAGAAAAAAATTTTGGTTAAAAAAATACAAAAAAATAGAATTGTGCATATTGGCCTTATTTGGCAACTGGGTTCATAATAAAGCCAGTACCAATTTAATCTGCAAAGTTATAGGAATTAAACAAATATTGTGCAGTAATAAATAATAATTAATATAAGCGGTAAAAAACATTAATTTATTAAAAAAAATATATATAAATCTAGCAGAGTTTTAACATGGAAATCTGTTACAAAACAATAAAAAGTCCAATAAAAAATTTAAAACTCCTATTTAGCTACACTTTGGACAGAAAAAAACCTCTTTATCTTGTTTACTTAGTCCTACGCACTCTTCGTGGACATAGATGCCGCAATTATTACATCTTCTCATGTCTGCAATTTTTTCTTTTGTGGGGCTTGGGTTTGTGTTTGGGAGGCTGAGGCATGTGAAAGATTGGGGGTGACTTTTTGGCTGGTGGGCGGTTTTTAGGGGTTTTGGGGCAGCCACCGTAGTTGGCTGGATGACTTCCTCCAGAGTTGGTGCAGGTTACTTGGGGGGAGATTTTGGGTAGGAGCAGCCTTTATAAAAATGGCTACCTGTACATTTATGACATTTGGGCTTTGCGAAGCACTTTGTCAGGGTGTGTTCAAATTGCTGACATTTGTGGCACTGATTAATATGAGAGTTTTGGACTTCAATTTGTACACGAAGGCCTAAGATTTCGGGGACATTAAAAATTTCTTTTTCAGATTTTGGGAGAGGGACTTTTATGAGGGAGCATTCCTGTTGCTGGGGGCCGATTTTTAGCCGGTAGATTTCTAGGGGAGCAAAACCTTTATATATGAGGTCGTCTTTAACGTCCTCGATTGGCATACTTCTGTCGATGTTACGGATAATAATGTTGAGGTGCCTTTCTTCTCGACAGAGGTAAGTGTGATATTCAGTGCTGGTGTCAGTTAGTAGCTTTGTGATACCACGGTGGTCATGCACGGATTTTGGGGTTAGGGAAATACCTAATTGGTTTCATTTAACGTTGTCATATGCGAAACCAGCCGAGGAAATTATTTTACGGAACTCTGACCATTTTTCTGCATTGCGTATGGTAATGGAGACAGTATCGGGGTTGTTAGTTGGGGCGGCAGCCGTTTGGAGGATGGTGGCTTTGTCTGAGGGGCAGAGCCGGTAGATTTGATTGGGCGGAAGTTGATGGAGTTTGAGCTGCCATCGATACTTTTTCCATATGGGATATGGTGCCCGGATTATTAGATTTGGGGATATTACAGGGTTTTATAATGATGAGTCTAGATGGTTTTAGAGGGGGGAAGTCTCTTTGATGCGTTTTTCTGGTGGATTGGGGTTCTGGAATGGATTATTGGGATTTGAGTGTTCTAAGTTCTTCCGAAATGCTACTAAGATTTTTGATTAATTCGCGGATTGTAGAGGTTAATTGATTGTTTTGTTCGTTCAGATGTTGTAACATGTTCTGGGTCTGTTGTTGTTCATTAAGTTTTTTGTTCTGTTAAAGAGCTTCATTATTTTCGTGTAATTGTCTGTATTTCATTTTCTACTCAGCGAGTTTACTTTTATCGTCCGACATTTTTCTTTTTAGTGTAATAGATTTAGATTTTGTGTGTGTAGAGAGGTGTGGGATGCCTGACTTACCCAGCTTGAAATAAAATTCTCAGCTAATCCAATAATTAATAACAATAATCATAAAACTGCGTGACGCCTCTAAGACGCGGTTTTAACACGAAACGGTCAGTATGCAGAGAGATCCAAACTTTAACAGAAGAAAAATTATAAAATATTGACATTCGGTTGAAATACTGACCATACAGGGGTCGCTTATCTTCACAGGTACACGGTGCACAGGTGATACTGTCGCAAGGGCGCTCGGGAAGGAACACTTTTCACTAAATGTGTCCTGCGCTGGCAAATAATATCGTTCAAACATAACCATGTTTATTTTATTGAATTTTGTACTCTCAGTATTTCACTGATTAACTTAACCACTATTGACTTAATTTCATTAAAAAATATCATATAGTCCACATGGGTGTTATCGCGGCATACACGGTATAATGTAATTCTGATTTTAAACGCACTGTCAATAAGCTCAACACCGTGAGATACTGGCACACACTTCTGTGCTCGAGTATCCTCTGATAAGCTAGCATTTGACTTAGTGACACAGTTACATTACATGCCACACAAGTATGCGTAGCAGATGTTGATGCAGCATCATCAATGTTACACCGCTTTTCACCATCCGTATTACCAAATCTTGCAGCAGAAGATTCTTTTTTATGCCGTATCAAATTGTAACTGCGGGTAAATTATGTTCCACATTTATCACACACTAAAGACATTTTTTTAATGTTGCTTAAGACTTAGCTATTAAGTTCAGTCGCAAACTATGAAACAAAACAGACTCCTCCTTTATATATAAAAGGTTGGAAAGTCGAAGCCACACACTTGCACCCGACATATCCAAGGTCAAGTAAGAGTGATCAAAGACAAGGCCTAGGTTAACCTTCAAGGTCAACATTTATCGATGAAGGGCATGCAGACTGAGTTCAAAGTCATTGACTTACAATATCACCGGAAAGGTTAACAAATTTTCAAGGTCAACTTTAGAAGGTCAATTAAACTTTCAGGGTCACAAGATGCTGCTCAAGGTAAGCAGCATCATACCAGGGTCAATGTCACAAACTCAGTCAAAGTCTTCCTTGATCGTTCAAGGTCAACAACTAGTACATTGAACTTTTTAAGGTCATTACACAAGGCGAATGTCAAGACCAGGAGTGGAGGAAGAGTAAGAATTCCCATTTGCACACTACCGAGGAAGTGATTTTACTACAAGCGTTAATTCTGCAATAAGTTGAACTGGAGTAATAATTGCTGGATGGAGTATCCCTTTTTTTGCTACCAAAATTGCATTGGCCAATTCCATAACTTCAAGTTGTAATTGATTAATGATCATATTAGTTATTGTTACGTGTTCTTCTAAACTACTATTTAGTGATAAGAGTTGTATATCATTTTGATTTTTGTTTAGTTCGGTTTTGAGTTCATCCACATCCACATTGGATCTTAAAATGTTTTTATTAAAATCTAAGGTTTCAATTGTATCATTGAAATGTATCAAAGCAGACTGTACTATTTTTGTGTGTTCTTTTAAAAAATTTAATTCGGAAGTTTTTTCTCCTGTAAATTCTTTAATTTTGGAATCGTAGTATTGGGCAGCTTCTTCGTCCAAAACACCAAATAATACTTTAGTAACTTTTCCCACAATGTTAAACCATCCTCTTTTGCTTCTATGTACAGAGTTAGGAGCTACTAATTGCTTAAGTATATCCAATTCTTTACTAATTCTACTAAATAGTATCTGGCAGATTTTACAAATGTATCACATATCGTCGGGTTACTGCAAAAACCAGATAAGTCACATATTATAGGTTTTGAGATATTCGCGTTTTAAACTTAAAAAAGACATGAAAAATCCCTGAAAGAAAAACTACTTTATTTTTCTACATATTACATGGGAAACAAGCTTAATAGTTATTAACAACACAAAAGTAATAAGAAATGTGACAAGACAATTTTTTATAGAAAAAAAAACTGCATTTATCTTGTTTTGGTTGTCAAGTTGAGATCAGACATCATGGACCTCATCATCTGTCAATTCCTCCTCTAGGTCACTATCTTCTGCTGCGGGCTCTGGAACTAAATCTTTTGCCTCTTTTGATGTCGGCAGTGATTTATAATAGCTATGAAATTCTTCAGGAATAACTTCAGTTGTACAGAGCTTCATCAAGTCTGCCTTTTTCAAGCTTGATATAGGTCTAGGTTTGCCGTATGCTTCTGAAAGTCTAAAATTGTTTCAATTTAGAGGGTGGCCTTTACCCCAAACATTAATTTCCATGTATTCTGATGTATGGTCGTATATATACTGAAGAATCCAGGGCTTGCACTTAAGATACTTAAAACACTTGACTTTTAGCAAGTTGACTTTGTCGCCAAGAGTGTTCTTAAGTTTGTTTTTCATTATTAGTTTTGACAATTTTTCTATGTCCAAAAAATCTCTAAATTTTAATTCTTTTACAGTGTAGGGTTTTTTTAGTTGACCTAGTTGTTCAGGTCATGCGAAAAATTGTCATCCAGTCATGGATGGTGTAAACTGGGACATGCTTTTTTGTTTTTTCAATAGAGCTGTGCATGCTGTCGACCTCCATGTAGCTATGACCACTTACTAAAAATTTTTGCTGTATAACTTGCACATTAGGATTGGTTTGGAACAGATAGAGCAATAAGGCATTGATGTTTTGGTTGCGGTTTTGACCGTATCTGAAAATGGTGATATTTCACTTACTGCTTCAGAAAGCTGCTCGATGTAATTATATAAACAGCTACCGATTTCCAAACTACCTCTTTTTCCATTAGTCTCTGCCCACACGTAACAAAAAGCATTATTCGGTGGTACCATTTCATAAATTGTAAGATTATAGGTGCACAGTTTTCTACTGTAGTACAACGGACTTACTTCACTACTTGGAAGTTGTAGAACACCTTGTAAGTCAAATGTGCAACAAATAAAATTGTTCTCTTTTAAAGCTCTTTCTTTATCCCTAGTTTTGGCAGTATTACAATCTTTTTTTCTTAAGACGTGACTCTGATAATTGTTCTCTAATTCCTCTCTTTTCGTCACATCGTTACAAGTTTGATACTGTGTACATATCTGACAGTGATCTTTTTTTGGAGCATAGAATGAATAGTTATAGTTGCTACAAAATATTCTTCTATAAGCTATAAGTGAGACTGGCATTGAACCATCCATAACACATACTAAACTTCTTTGTACAGGGAATATATTTTTGCGATGCTTAACTTGGAGTTTAGATACTGCCGTTTAGTAGACCGTCGGGAGTAATGCGATTCCATTACAGGAAAACTGTCAATGTAAGTTTTTTACTTTTTCATATTCTTCTGGTTTGGTTTTATTATGAGGTTCCTTTTGGCCTCTTTTATCTACTCCGCAAAACAGTCCTCGTTCTCCTTTGTTCTAGAAGGCGTGTTCTAGGACCTCTTTGCTTATGCAAAGTGTTTTAATAAAAAAGTTTTTGCATACTCTTACTCTTGATTCAGCAGATTCGAAAAAGAAGCTTTTAGAGTCGATGTAATATGAGGATGAAACGCCCTGTAGGTAACATTGGTAATAGTTAAGAAAATCAAATAGCAATTAAGCACAACGGGTTTATGTAGGTTAACAACAAAGCATAACAAATTATGGTAACTCGGCATGAACCCTTTTTGGGACATGCATTGACTTTTTGATGAGAGTGATATAGATAATATACAGAGACGTTAGTAAGACTACGATGGTTTCATTTATTATTCACGACTTCATCTAACAACGATATTAAAGTATTACATGGCGATCCTGCCAGGATCGCCATGTAATACTTTTTTTTTTTTTTTTTTTTTTTTTTTTTCAACTAACCATCACATTGGCACAAACATTAAGACTATGATATTGGACAAAAATAAGATATTTATGAAAAATAATTGGAATTAAAATTAGTTTTAATATAAAGATCAAAATGGAACTCTCATTAATATTATATCATTCACTCTTTCCGAGGAAGAATTTTCCAGTACAGCTAAATCTGATTGCAACTGGATCCCCTTTGTGGTTTAATCTCAGATCATTGCTATCGAACCACTCAACTGTACCCATTTCCATTCTAGACCCATCTCTTTGTAGATCGTCCAACAATTCATTCAAAAGCTCGTTATACGTTGCAATTAAACTTCTTAAATCCCTAGTTGCGGTTTGTGTACCCATAGTTCTTCTGGCCTGCTCAAAGTAATCCGCTTTAAAGCCTTGCTCCCTAAATCCACTGAAAACGGGGACACTAGCTGTCTGAAAGTAGGATCCTGCAAGGATTTTTGTTTGTGATGCGGAAGCTAATTTTGCATAATATCTTAGCTTAGGTAATACTAATTTAACCGTTTTCTGTGAAGACCCCATTCCCAAAAATGATTTTCCAAACTCTTCTCTTGTAAGCCATTTCCCTACATCACTGATTTGTTCGAGCAAACTGAGGTCTTCTTTATAAGTACCAAAAATTCCATGGAATACAAGTTGTGATGCCTGCTCTCTGTTAAATTCTCCTTCCATTGTCCAGTCATATGTACACATCTTCTTATAGACATAGTGACCTCCTGACCCTGATGTATCGAAGAACTTTAGAATTTCATCATTGATAACAACTGTAGGTGAATAGGAGCTAGTACAGACCTTTACAAAGCCAAACAAAGGAAAGAACATTCGGTTAGCGTGACGAGTTGAGCAATGGAGGGCTAAATTGGCTAAGACTTCAACCAAAGGGGCAATTTCAGATGCGGGCCTATTTTTCAAGATTCTTAGGGCATCATCAATATATGGGATTTGGGAAAGTGCTCTGCGTGCTGCATTGGTCCACTTAGATCTATATCTTTCTTCGCTTCTGATATGCACCTCTACAGCCACTTCAGCTTTTCAAAAAGTATATTTGGACATCGTAGGACCACTTCCGGCTGACATAAATGGATTTGTTTATATACTGACGCTGCAGTGTGAGTTAACTAAATATGTTGAGGCTTATCCGCTAAAAAACAAAGATGCCGTGTCTGTGGCGAGGTCTTTTGTAGATAACTTTATCTTACGATATGGTTTTCCTCTGGAGACAGCAACAGACAGGGGTTCTGAATTTATTTCCTCCACAATGAGCGAAACGTGTAAACTTCTAGAAATAAAACAAATTCTCTCAACGGCCTATCACCACGAGAGTATCGGTGCTCTAGAGAATTCGCACAAGGTTCTAGGTGCATATCTTAGAATCCAAACACAAAACCATGGGGCGGCTTGGAGCACTTGGCTGCCTTATTGGTGTTTTTCATATAATACTACTGTACACACCGAGACTAAATATTCTCCTTTTGAGTTGGTTTTTGGCAAAAAATGTCGGATTCCAAGTAACTTAATTAGTGAGGTGGAGCCTATCTACAATTTTGAGAACTATCCTCTTGAGTTAAAGTATAGATTACAAAAGGCTCAGGAAGATGCTAGGGCCAACTTGTTAATGTCTAAAACTAAAAGAAAGCAGCATTTTGATGATAAAAGTAACCCGGTCCAGTATAAAAAGGGCGATATGATCTTAATAAAGAACGAAAAGGGTGATAAAATTTCAAATCCTTGCTTTCTGGGCCCATATTTAGTGGAAGAGGATGTACCACCAAATGTAACAATTTTGAAAGACAATAAGCACGAATTAATCCATAAAAATAGAACTAAGTTATTTTATCAGTAAGTTAGCGAGTAAGTTAGCAAGTAATTATGGATAGAAGGGCCCTACAACTCTATTCTTCTAATTCTCTACTTTTATACACCTTTCCTTGTTTTCACTATTTCTCTATGCCTTCCATGCTAGTTTAAGGATTTATTATTTTATTGTACTGTAACGACATACTACTTTTACAAAAGTAGGAGGTTTAGCTATATAGAAATACTATTTTGTGTTTATTAATAAAAATTTTCTTGATTGTTATAGCACATACCTAGTATGGGGTTATAGCTATGAATCTCTCAGGGTAATATTTACGTTCATATTATGCTCTTCGGGAATTTCTATTTCTGAAGGAAATATAAATTCTTTAAATTGCCGGGGAGGTGTAATATGAGGATGAAACGCCCTGTAGGTAACATTGGTAATAGTTAAGAAAATCAAATAGCAATTAAGCACAACGGGTTTATGTAGGTTAACAACAAAGCATAACAAATTATGGTAACTCGGCATGAACCCTTTTTGGGACATGCATTGACTTTTTGATGAGAGTGATATAGATAATATACAGAGACGTTAGTAAGACTACGATGGTTTCATTTATTATTCACGACTTCATCTAACAACGATATTAAAGTATTACATCGATCCGTGCCTTTTTCTTCCTGTTACAATTTGCTTTGCGTCTTTCGGGAACTTTACTTTCAACATTATTTAAAATAAAGTCTTTTCGTCTGTTAAAATCGCAGCTCCAATAGTTTTTGCATATTATCAACCTATTTTCTACTGAAACTTTATCTGTGCACTTAAAACGGCACTTTGAGCAATCAATAAATTTTTTTACGCTTAGACACATTTTTTCTACACTGACTGGGTTCCGATTTCTTTCAACGGTTCCCTTTTTTTAAAGGAATTTCCACAGTATTGGCATTCGTTTGGGCGTCATTGTTATTCTCAAGTTCTAAAAAGTACAAGCCTTTATTTACTATAACTTTATAGGACATTTTAAAAACTTACCCTCATGCGATTCTTCACCCAAAGTTTCTGACGTAGAAACATCAGGAATGTAGTCTCTATCCTTTATTGAGCAATCGGAATCTTCAAGAAAATCCCCTAATTTACGTTCTTGATCCGAATTTAGTTCAGACGACATTTCGTCGAAATTTCTATCTTTAGTCGAGGAACAAGCTATTTCATTATCCTCTAAAACTTGTCTATTGTCTGAACTTAAACATTCACTTTCTAAGCCAGAATTAACTGCTGCCACACAAGGGAAGAGCAAACCCGAATGCTGACATGCGAAGCTCTCTTCATTTTCTGCTACCAAAATAACAACCAGCAAAATAACAAAGCTACTATAAAATAAATATAAAAATCGTTGGTACCTTTGTTATCATTTGATGAACCTGCAATGTGATTAGCAACTGCCCCCAAACATTTATTTTCTAGATCAGGATTAACTTTCAGCACCGTAAAGTTTAATAGCGTGGTTGTCTTATGTACCGTGTCTTTGCCAACTACAAAATTACATGCAAAATAATCCAGTCACAATTTAAATAATTATAAAACAAATACCTGTAGATTTTTCTTGTTCGAGAGCCATTTTAACCATTGCTGCCCCTCGAGACATTATTATTAGCAAATAATTTCGCTGTTTAAACTCATAAAAACTTGTAGAAACTACTAAATATTTCGAGCACACATCACCACTATGGAAGCAACTTTGAAGGTTATGTTTTTAATCTATACTGCCAAAACAAGATAAATGCTAATAACGTTTCAGTTAATTACAGATACATTTTACCAATGATACATAGCCGTACAGCAAAAATAAGTTAAATGTCAAATATCTGAATAAAATGAAATTAATTATAATATTTCGACATACATCACTACAGCCAAAACAAGATAAGTGGCAATTAGCTGGTTTTCAGCGCGGAAGACTTAGTGCTATAGCCGGGCTATAGCGATACCATAAATTGCAGGTGATATATGGTGAATATCTTTCACACGGGATATGATTTTTGCAATGAATGGTACACAATAAAATGCGTTCTTGTCGACTGCCGCAGTTAATTGTGAACCATCATGGATAGAAGACGTAGAGTTTTATTGCTGACTCTTCTTCATCGAAGAAGACAAAACCAAAAACAAAGTGCAATGCGTGTGGAAAATCGACAGTATTGGATTCACCCTATCTTATAAGTAAGATATGTGGAGGGTGCGTTTTATACGCTGTTTGTAAAATTACTGGAACACGAAGACATTTTTTTTAACTATCTTCGAATGAGTCCAGAAACCTTCAATTTTCTGGTGGAGCGTTTAACAGATTGTATACGAAGAGCAGACACTACTATGAGATTAAGTGTACCTCCGAAAGAAATGCTTGCAGTAACACTAAGGTACGTGTATTTAATTAATATACAATGCGCTCAAAAAGTTATAATAAATAATATTTAAATTTAGGCATTTGTTGTCCGGAACAACGCTCGGACCCGTCAATGAATTATTCCAATATTTTTTGAGCTCAATGTATATAAATAAAGCCATCTTAATGATTTCCATATAAAATTTCATTAGGCAACTAAAGAGGATAAACATATTTATTTGCAAAACGAATGCATGGAAATTATGACAATTCATAGGTTTTCGAATTGAGGGTCAGTCAAGCACTCTGAATACTGATTTTTCTGATACGAAGCTCCTCCATATGGCGAATACGACGACGTAGAAGGATTACACGACGGAGGTCTCATTACTGGCGTATGTCCATTTTTAATTTGTTGGATTAAAGTCAGAACGCCCATGCGAAAAGTTAATTTTTGATCGTCATTGAATTTCTTCACGGAAGGTGTAATAGAAGCAAAAAAACCTGCGTCTTCATCTATTTCTGCTGGCTGTGAAGGAGTTGCTTCTAACGCTTTCAAAATAGCCATATCTGTTGCATGAACCGTCGATGTGTTTGTTCGTTTTCTCGGACGAGATGAAGCTGATCTTGTCGATAGATCAGAGTGCGTTGCTTGTGATGTGTCTTCATCTTCACTTTCTCGATTGTCCCCATCGTTATTTTCCGGACCTAAACGCAAGAAAAGTTTCTATTTAATTTAATTTAAATTAAATATCTTATTGTATTTGTACATATTTCTCTTTTTCTCCCTTTTTGTTCATAATAGTGCTTTAATCTATTTGCATGCACGGTTTGTTTATTTTCCCCGTTTGAATGGTATAATCAACGATAGATAGACAAGAAGATCCATCTTGTTCTGCAGCAGTAACAGTAGTGGTAACATCATCCTCTCTGGAAACTAAGGGTACCGTAGTTTCAGGAACATTTGTTGCTGCTGAAAGATCTGGCAATTTATTTGCTATTAAATGAGTTGCAGTTACCTCATCCTTCGCGACAACTAATGGAGCCTCTATTTATGTTGAAGGACCCGATGGTAACTCATTTTCTGTTGCATCAGCAGGTGCAAAAATCCAATCAGGAAATATATTTTCGTTTAGCGGGCAAATTCCTGTCGACGCATACCCACTCTGTCCATTTTTTATGGTGGCTGCACGCAAGTAGGCTTCTTTAAAAATTTCAGCAACTTGCTACCGTGCTAAATCCGGATTCGTCGACATTCCATATTTGCTGTGGTTTAAACTGAACGCGATCTATCATATTGATGAACTCCTGAAAAAACTTTTGCACCTGACGTTTTTTAAAACCGCCCTGGCTGCAGTGGTGGCCTCTAGTAAACTTAAAGATATTGTAGGATTTCATCTTCTAAATACTGTCAACCAATCCAGCAATTTGATTGATAGTTGAAAACCTGTGAGGGATATTTTTCTTAATATCAATCTGATGAGCCTATTTTCTGATGTCCAGAGGGGTCACACCAAAAAACCTGATTTTTAAATTTTGCAGATGTTCCACAAGTTCCCTTTCCAGTTGAACATTAAATGTCACCTTATGTCCACCAGATACCCTTTTGCAGGATAGTTGGTTCTTGCACGGTGGCGCAATGTTGTAAACGGGACACTGAAGGTTTTGGATGCTAACAGCCCACCCAGTCTATTAGTACAAACGGTCTTAATAGCCTCTCGCATATTGGCTTTACTCCACGACTACCTCGCTGCCTTTCTTATGTAATAAACCATACTTTATTTTAAAAAAATAATAAAATGTAAATTATCACGACAAAGTTTACACGTACAGTTATGTGGGAAGAAAGGTTGTCACAAATCAAGATCTTTTTCCCTTTCAATTTTTTGAATCATGTCATCATTTGGTTTTAAGCCAATCGGTGAAAATTACATCATCGAACCATCCAGTAGTGCTGGCATTATACCTGCCATTTTCCGTCCATATTGTCCACATATGTTGAGCCCGATAAACCATATAGGGTGGAAGGAGCTCTCCATTAGCATTCCCGGAAAACATAACTGAAACGAATGGTTTCTTGGTACTTGCAGCCTTTTTTAACTAAAAGCTTTTTTCCGGGATCGTCCACAAGATTCGTTTCATCGAAATTCCAGATGTTCGTTGCTGGAAAATTCCTTGTTTCTTCGTCTAAATTTTTGATAAAAGCTCTCAAACCAGTTTCATCTACTGCAGCCCTGGTCCTTTTTACATTCTCTGCGAACCTTCCAGAAAGCCCAGGATGTTGCTTTAGGAATGACTTAATCCACTCTCGACCAGGAAAATTATTCTGAAATATTTTAACTTGCCTTCCAGCTTGGTCGAGGTAATTTCTCATGATGTGTCATAGTTCTCTAACATTTAAGGGAAAAGCAAATTCCCCCATGGAGATTACGCACATCTCAAATAGATTTTCTTCATGGCTACTAAACACTGGTTGTTTGCCAATTTTTTTCGGGTGTTTTCCTTTCAACTTATTAAAAATTGTTCTCGGGATTTTGTATTTAGCCTGTGCTTGTCTGTGGGAAATGTTTCCAGCTCTGATTTCAACCAAATATGCTTCGAGTGATTCGGCAGTGTTATCGTCATATTTTCTCGCGCCAACCTTTTTTTATATTGCCTGGCATTTCTGAAATAAAACAAAATAACGAGATACTTTGCGCCACCAATAGAAATAGAATACAAACCAAGTTTCCAAAAATATGGGGCTTACTTTGCGCCAGTAAAAAGATGAAGTAAAGTTGTAACCGTTGAGCCCGGTTTGTTACCTTAAAAGTCTTTATTGATGTTGTAATAACAGTGGAAGGACAAAAAAAGAGAGGTTAATCGGGACGAGGTGGCTTAACTTCCAGGAAACTTCGTAAACCTGGTGAAATCTTCCTAGAGAAACGTAGTCACTGTCTACTGTAGGACTAGCTCGTTTGCCAGGTGAGTGGGGTGAGTAAAATCTCAAAGAAAAAATATGGGGCGCCACCTGCTTTATTCCGTCCCTTAAGGCTAGAGACTGTGACTGCTTATTTTAGCGAAGAAAAACAGGAAAGCTACAGTACTCTATAAAAGAAAACACAGAATTCACAAAATTTTCCCGTGTATTTTAAGATAATTAAATAAAAACAGGAATCAGAAACATTCCTACTACTACACACGAGAAAGGGGATGCATGCCGTTCGCTACGAGATCGAAGAGAAAGAACAGCTCTATGACGTCTGACAACAAGCTGCTTCCTGCTTTTGAAATTGTAACCATCTAGATTAGGTTAATTAAGTTAGTTCTGGTGACTGTTTTGTCTTCAGTTTAATTTAAAATTTATCTGTAAGTAGTATAAGCTACAGGGCTTTTCGACCACAACTCCATGTTATTCCTTATGGAGGTTCAATCTGCATTTTTCGGTCCATTTTAAGGCGTGGTCGCTTTTCCCTAGGCAGAGACCGGGGCAAGGCAGGAGTCGGACAACCTCGGGAAGACTCGGCAAGGATCGGAAGGGTAGGTTCAGTGACCCAGATAGATCAGCGACTACATGGGAGGCATCAGGAGACTTCTTCAAGGATATATCAAACCATCCAGTCCAGCGTTTAATGATTTAGGTTATTATTTAGAAATTTAGATGACAAGTCGAAAGGGTGTGTATAGGTGTGTGTGTGTGTGTGTGTGTGGGGGGGGGGGGGGGGGTACAGGTAATACGAGGGATGAGGATTCAGACTGAGTAGGGAACCCTCCGAATTTCCTACACTAAGTATCAACTACAATTGTCTATTATATTCGTAACGTTTTATTATAATGATTTACCTGAGTAATTTGATAATACTAGAGGAACACCGATGACAACAAATTGAAATTTAGCGAATGGATTTATGTATTAGTAGAATTATTGAAAGCTTCACTGCGAGAAATATAAATATTAAATTACAAGGTAAACAGCAATAGATTGTTTAACATTAAAACAACAAATTAAATTTAAGTTAAACATTCATCAATCGATTTAAAAAATTTCAGTATATTAACTTCAAATCCCAAGGGTAGTTTACCCCTTTCATCCCCCATACGTACAAAGATTGGTATCAAGTGGAAGGTAAAAATATGAAGAAGTTGAATGCGTAATTGTTATTTCTTAACACAAGGGTCCAGGAGTTTTATTTGTTAGTTAACCACAGTTTGAAGAATACTGGCTAATAAAATAACTATTATATACACGTGCGTTAAGGTATTAAGTGATTCCATCTACAAGCCGGTAAAACTCAATAGTGCTATGTACATAAAATTATATAATCATCAATTAGCATTTATTAAACTGTGCAGTTACATTTACTCTAGTAATTTTCGATAAACTAATCTCAGCAGGATATTACGCAACATATGACATACTGTTTTTAGAAATAGAACAAAATAAAATAACTTACCCCATATGCTGCTATTGAATCTGCAAGAAAAGTACTAAAATCGCACCGATTATCTCCATCCTACAACCGCCTATATTCTGTTTAGATGTTTTACCCTATAAAATAAAACATAGGTATTTTGAATATTAAAACAGAAATGCCTAGTAACAACAATTATTCCTAAAATAAACACCTGTATAATTTTGTAATGTTTAAGCTAAAGATAGTGGGCTATATCTTATGCTAGTGCTTTAAAATATGAACATACACATACTAGTACAACTTATAAAATAGGTGAAATATTCTCAATAACGTTGTCAAAATGGTGGTACACCCCCATAGTTTTACTTAGCCTGTTGTACTCCCCGTAGATTTACTTAGCCTGTTGAAGTTTTAAGAGCATAAATGAATGATAATATTACCCGGAACGAATTTCAAATATACGCTACCTGGTAAATTATCAACAGCTCTAAACTCTCTGCTGAAAATGGTACATCAAAAACAGGTAAATGCATGAAAAATGTTCTAGAAAGTACGGGAGATTTCAACTCAAGACCATAGAATATTATTTCGACTTTTAAATATACAAATTAATATTCTAATGATCTCAAGTCAAAAATCCCCAAAAATAGTACTGGTTAAGAAGGCAACCCTTCTGCTGAAATAATGTAAACACACTTAACGGAAAATTATAATGGTTCTGGAACATCAATGCTGTGAAAAAAAGGTTTAAGGTAAGTCATAGATTATAAAATTAGTAGTCAATTTTACAGCCAAAACAGCATATATGAAAATATTTTTTCCCTCCTAGACTACCTCGCAACACCACTAAATAGTTACAATAAATAAGAGTTTTTTCTTCACACTTTAGGATATATTTATCTAGAATCTTCTAGAAAATATACCATAGGGCTTAGAACCTTTTAATTAAAAACACCCAGGTATATTTCAACACATGTTTTTAATTAAGCGTGTTTAAAAAACAATTGGGGATGCTCACTGGCATTGCAACTGGGGTTGTAACCCTTCAACCACCCTCCTACAAGTTAAGTGATATCTCCTCGATATAGCCCTAAAACCATTAGTAATTAGAAATATATCATATCAATATACAAAAAAACATACGCCTTATCGTAAAAAGCGATAATTTATGTATTTATTAGCACGACTATTACAAGCTGTTTGTATAGACAAATGCATTTTATTGGTAATTTCATTGCAAACAGAATAAGACGATTTTAAAAATTTCAAAGCAAACAACAAACAGAAAGATAACATTACTTTTAAGTTAATTAATTGCGTCCACAAGATGTATGTTTTAAACTTACATCAATTTTGGCGAGACAATTTTACAGTGGTGTACCCATGAAAAATTTATGCATGTAATAATGTAGTATGCTGGAAAATAGATTAGAGTTTTTTTCTTCATTTCTACAACACTGACATCTTATATTCAGTTGCAAAGTGGTGGAAACTGGCTATATAATAGAAAATGCTTCATAAAACCAAAAGATATCTGAAAGTTTGTGCTAAAAAGTTTTTATAAAATGGCTGAAGGTATGTTTTACACATATATTTTTTTTTTAATAAATTTTTTCTTATAAAGAACTTCATGCTCTGATTTTTGCTGAAGAATTGGTAGAGTCGCAGTTGCCAGGGCAAGATGTAAGTTTTTAAGTTTTAGATATTTTCCGAATCTAATACAATTTAATCTTTCAGTTTGTGTATTTTTACCACAAGGGTCCACCACCCAATATGTTGCCGCAGGCAACCATAATTATATATATGGGTGGGAATTTAATAAAAATATGCTTATATGGGTGGACCCCATTAATAAATATGTGTATATCAATCATTATTAATGGGGGAGACAAAATAAAAAATTTTAAAGTGCAACGTATTTATTATTTATAAACCCTTTTTTTTTAAAATGATTAAACATAGCATCTTAAAATAGGGAAAAATAGTAAAGTAGCACATGATGCTAGCTCTCCAATCTGAAAAGAAACCATGTATTTAGTATTTTAGAGAATTCGATGCTTTTTAAATTAAAATAGAAATTTTGAACTAACGAACGGATGCATATGTAGAATAGAAAATATAAAAATAGTATGTCGATTTTCTTACCCCTGGCTCCAGTTCTCTTGAAATTCTATCATAGGTGACTCCTTTTTATAATCTTCAAAGTATTTCATCCCACGAAAGACTAAAGCAAGCTGTTTATTATTTAAGCTCTCAAGGGCTTCATCGGTCAACGTCATACGCTTAGGTAAAAAAACTATATGGTTTTCTAGTTCAACTTTCGTTTGCATGCCGAATCTTCCATCATGTTTTTCCATAAAAACAATTGGATAACACTTATCTTGAACAATATCACTCAGTCGAAGTATGGACTTATGGGTGGCAAATAATCCAATTTTATTAATTTCGCTAAGTGATAGCATCATTAATTAAAAGTACTTACTTTTTTAAATTTAAAAAATATGAAAAAACGGTTTGGTCTTTAGTAAAAAGGAGGTATTTTATGGTGTTAAAGCATCCCCACATTTTTTCAAACCCTCCCTCCCCAACATTTTCTGATATCTATAACATTATTTTTTATGTATTATATAGAATCTTAAGCACCAATCGTTCTTCAGAAAAAAACTTTTTCTGTTATGCATTTCAATTAAAAGTTTTAGTTAAACTTTGGCCACTCCCATTAGTCCCCACTACGGCGTTTCATACAGCTCTAATAGGTTTATAGTGTGTCGGAAATATTTTTTATTTAAACTTTTTCTGCGATAGTATTTTGAAAACTTAGACACACTTGATCAGCTTAAGTATTCGCAGTTACTTAATCATTTTGTAAAAATGTTGGTATTTTTAGTGCTATTACATCTGATACTGGTAAGTCATTACTTCTAATGATTTTTTATTTAAAATTTTAAAATGGTATTAATTTTATGAAGATATTTTTAGTGTTTCTTATTGATTTTCTTCAGTGCTTTTCTTCTCAGGCTCAACATTATGTAAATATAAAAGCTTTCGAAGTATTCATGCTTTAAGTATGAACAATTATTTAGATTTAATAATGTCGAGTAGATAGTATTGGCCGGTGCAGATTGCTCCCCCCACTCCTCCCCCCCCCCCACCACCCCACCACTGAGGAGTGGGGGGAGCAATCTGCACCGGCCAAGGACCTTCGGCCCTGCCCCCAAGTGGAGGGGGACCTCTAGCTCCGCCCATAAGTGGAGGGGGCCTCTAGCTCCGCCCATAAGTGGAGGGGAGGGCCTCTAGCTCCGCCCATAAGTGGAGGGGAGTCTCTAGCCCCGCCTCCGAAGCCCCGCCTCTTAGTACCTGATTGACCGACCCCACCTAAGCCCCCACTTTTTTCCCACTCCAAACTACTCGAGGGAGGGGATGTGAGAGAAGGGGTTAAAGCTTAAAAGCATTTGTGTATTAGTCGTATGTTTAGTACCACTGTTACAAGATCTTGCTGTTTAATACTATGGATGTGTGCGGTATTTGCAATTCTGAAATTACTATTTTCTTTCATAAAGCTATTACCTTGACTAGACTGCATTTATTAGAAGAATACACCGAGTTACAATATCAGTACTTTGAAGATCGGACGAATTTTAAATATTGGGAAGATTATTACACATACTATTTTAATAATTATCATGTGGATTTCCAAAAGTGTATGGATGGAATTTTGATGTGTGATACATTTACCGAACAATCTATGTGTATTAATGTTACTATAGGCCAGCTACATCGTTTGGGATATGGTGAATTATTTCCATTAACACTTGTCCAAGCATTCTTGAGAAAAGAGAAACCAATTGAAGAAGTAAATGATGACTTGAATTGTTTTATAGTTAACAAGTTTTTTAATAAATTATAAAGACTTTTAAAACAGTGCTAAATATGTGTAATTATTGTATCAATAATCGTGGTGAACTATACAATTTTAGTTTTCATAGAAAATTAAACAAGACTATTAATATAGTTAAATATGTATCGTTAAGAACAATTTCTCATAGTATAGTTCATGAAGAACTGTATGCAGTATGTAGAACTCTGTTTCGAAAGGGGTATGAGAATTCACTAATAAAAGGAAGATTACACACCTCCGCTCAGCTTAGTGGCCTTAATGTATTATGTGCTTCAACAGGCATCATTAGATTTAATTATATCACTAAACCAATTTACGTTGAAATGATATCGATTATTTCATAAATTTTTGTAAATAATAGATGGTTTTATTTTACCCCCACCATATACTGTAAAAAGTTGGGGGAGAACTATATAATATATTGACTGAAAGTAAACTTCGCATTTCATTTACCTTACACTTATAAAGAGGTTATAGGGTGAAATAAAATGGCTAATTATATGTATGATAAAATATTTGAAAAACTAGAATTAGCAGATTTGTTTAAGCTTTATGAATGCCCTACAACTAATTTACTGGTAGTTGAATATCTGAATAGAAGACTTATTGATTGGAAACGTTTATCCAAATTTGAATTTCTGTCTGAAAAATTTATGGATGAATTTCAAGACAAAGTTAAGTGGGAAAGGATTTCTCATAGTCAAAAACTATCCGAAGACTTTATAAGAAAATTTCAAGATAAAGTTCATTGGAAATGGATATCTGCATATCAGGAACTGAGTGAAGAGTTTATAGAAGAATTTCAAGATCGAGTTAATTGGAAACGAATTTCCCGTTCCCAAAATTTATCTGAAGATTTTATAAGAAAGTTTGAAAATAGTGTTAACTGGAAATGGATCTCTCTTTGTCAAAATAAATATCAAGGTTTGTCTGAAAAGTTTATAGAAGAATTTCAAGATAAAGTTGACTGGCAATGGCTTTCTCCTTGTCAAAATCTATCTGAGGACTTTATAAGAAAATTTCAAGATAGGGTTAATTGGAAATGGATCTCTGCTAATCAAAACCTTACTGAAGAGTTTATAGAAGAATTTCAAGATAAAGTTGACTGGAAACGAATATCACGCTGTCAAGATCTATCTGAAGATTTTATAAGAAAATTTCAAGATAGAATTAACTATCGGATTTCTCAGAATCAAAACATACTTGAATTTTCTATAAGTTTCTAAGAGGAGCTATATCATTATTTAATTAACAAATATATAGGGTTAATAAAACACGTTGATGCAATTTATTATGTTTTATTTATCATCCGTCAAAAAATTTTTATACAAATTAAAAACATTAGTTAATGCGCAGACACAATAATCTTTTTTATGATAAACGCAATGCGGCTGATCAGCTTGTATAGTCGGATGATTGTCCAATTCAATAACAGGTTTACAGCTATATTTACGAATGATGTCAGCCTTCTCCTTTCCTTTAACGTACACCAAATCACTTCTGTTTGTTAAAGATTTAATAACATCGGAAAATTTGTGTATAGGTGTAAATCCTTCATTCCATGGGATGCAGTGATGATTTTTCATTACCCATATAGCCTGTTTATGCAAATCTGGCGGTAGTAGATCCATTTGAAATGGTTGTTTAAAAATATAATGTGTGATATGATGACCATCATACGCGGCTAGTTCCTTTGTAATAAATTTATTATTTTCTATTTTAAATCCTTCAATATCAATAACAGTATTCATAGCTATATCTTTAAATACTTAAACTTCCTAAACACAATTCTTCTTAAACAATAACTAGAAATTAATTGTCTTAGATTATTTAAATGTTGAATGTGTTGAGCTAAGAGTTTTGAATATTGTGTCTTCATAACTATCTAACAAATACTAACAAATCGTATATGAAATGAACATATTATATAGTAATAACTGCGCATGTCTATTAAAGTTGTTTAACATTTTTAGTTAGAGGATTATAGCTAAATATTTTATCGTGTAACACAAGACAGTAAGCAGAAACATCATCTTCAACATCGTTGTGTAATTCAAATTCTACTCTCATAACAATGGGACCACTTTCAAGTGCATCTTTTTGATGAGAGCAGTCAATATATGTGATAGGTGCATAATTTTTAAATTCCTCTGGCGAAACAATTGGTTCTGGTGTTAATCCATAGTATGACTTTTGAAATTGTGAGAACATATCATATAATAATGAATATTTATTTTTATCAAAGTCTAAGAAAAGATCATTATATGGATATCTTTCTGAATTTAAATATACTTTAATATTTCGTAATTTAATATTAGTAAAATGACTCATATCTGTTGTAACTTTATCTCGTAAATTTTTTTGAAAACATAGTGCTACATGACGAGGTGTATTCACCTTAGTCGAAGTTCTGACTGGCCAGTTATGTCGACTTGTTTTTGTTAATTCCGGATATTCTATTAATTCCCAACTTCTAAATGCTACTAATATGTTTGTATTTCTATCAATAATTTTCGTAAGAGCTAATTCTTGTGGGATAGCTACAGATATATGAGGTACATTCCAAGTTAGTTTCGTGAGTTCAATTTTGGGATTTTCATTCCCATTAGTATTTATTGTAGCATTTTTGTCCGAATTGTCTCGAATCAAAATAAGTTCTTGTTTGGAATTTAATATTATTTTTTTATAATCCTCAAAAAACCCCATTAAAAATTTAAGTGGAATACAAACGCTAAATAATCCTGTAGTAGTATCAACTACTTTTGAGGATTCTCCCGGAAACCAGCCAGCATTTTTTAATTTATTGCACTCGTTTTTGTTATATGATAAATACCCTTTCACTGTTGAAGTTAAACCAACATCTCTAACTGAATCTATCGTAACACCATTTAATTGATAACGTATTTCTTTAAAAAGAAAAGCTATCCCATTGTTAATAAGTTTTAATGTTGTTGAAACTTTCCCATCTTCTTTAGTTAGTTTACCCTCTATGTGAAGAAAGCTTTCGCAAGGAAGTGTGTATTTTTCTACTTCATGAATAGGAATGATAATTTCGTCATTGTTCCCCAATTTTGTTGGTAAATAGCGTGAAATTCTGATTGTGTGATTGAATTGTCTATGACAATATTTTGTGACACATTTAGGATATCCATGTTATACTAAAATCTTTAAACCAAGAGATTTAAGGAAAATTTTGTTTTCACGTGTTATCCGCTGTATGTTCGGCGTTCTACTAATCTTAAATTTTGAGTGTTTGTTCTTCTTATACTTTTTAACATTATTGTTTTTGATTAATTTATCACATCCTAATATATTTCTATTGTATAGTATAACCATTATAGTTGTTTTATATGCAACCTAATTGTAACAATTTCGTTTCGAAAATTAACAAGTTTTAAGTTTTGATCTATTCTTTTTACAGTAATTTTATCTATTACGTTAACAGTAACTGGAAAATAAATAGTATTTTGAGGACTTTCTATAATTTTAAACCCCGGACTAACGTTAGGAAAGAATTGATGAATAATATGCACAGGCTTTCCGTTTAGATAGGATCCTTCAGCTATACTGCAATCAATACATAAAGAATTCACTTTTATAATCTCGGCAGGATTTTCGGATGTTCTCGGTTTTCCATCACCGGGAATAACGCCGTTTTTGAAGCCTAAAAGTGCACCTATTGTTCCCTCCTTGAAATTAATGTCTGTATCAATCAATGATTTTAATGTGTTGTTATTTGCATAAAGGTGAAATGAAATACCTTTCTTTTCGAACTGGTTTTGTAAATATTTATTAATATCATCTATTTCATAACTTCCTGGCGGAATTGTTAAAAACTCATTATCTTTTCCAAAGTAAACTTTATTATTTGCTTCATCTATATTTGGTATTGCATTAAAAGTTTCAAAATTTGTGAGACCGACAACATATGAGGCGTTAGAATCTAAGTAGATTGGGGGATGAAATACTGAATGTAATACAGCGGAATCACCAGAAAGAGCTATAGTAAACGACATGATGGTTTTGAGTGGAATAAAACAAAATCATAATTACGCATTATTATAAATAAATTGTAAACATAATTGACCGCATGTAAAAGTCTGAAAAGATTGATATCTATTATAGTTGTACTTTACATTATTATTGCTACCATCGCTGAAAAAATATGTTATAACTTCCTTTGGCGGTCTTAGGTTGCCAAAACTATCAAAGTAATTTATGCGATTATTTTTTTTAATATAGGCAGTCCAATGTGTGCCTTCTCCTCTATTATCATCTAAATTAATAATACCAGTTTCACATTTTTTGATTTTGGTTGGTAAATTTGTTCGCATAAAAACTCCCCTAAAATTCGATAGTTTTAGCAATTTGGCATATTTCATTAAATCATAATTTGTCAAAGGTTTACGGGGTAGCAGTTTTAACAGTTTTTTGAATATGGTTTTAAAAATAAACCACACCCTTTCTTATACGGTTTTAAATAAAGCCCTTTTCCAATCGATATTTTCTCTATAACTCTATTATGTCTCTTTTCTTCCTCTAACTTTTTTTGTGCGTTTTTAGCCGAATTTACTGCTTGTGCAATACCTGCTGCGCCACCACTTAGGGCTCCTAAAGCAGATAAACCAGCAAAAATTGGTATTAAAGGTAAAATTCCTCCAGTTTTTGGAATTGGGATGATTCTTTGCCTAGGTTCTTGAACTTTTAATTTCCCCCGTTTAATTGACGACAACGCAGTGTTAACAACATTTTTTACATTATTAAACTTCTTTCCAATGACACCTTTACGCGCTTTTCTAACAGCATTATTAAAAGTTATCTGACCGCCTTTCTTTTTCTTTTGTTTTCTTTTTTTTCTCAACCCCATACCCAATTTTGTTTTAGCTTTCATTATTCCAGTCACGACTAAAGATGATAACTTTTCACCTATACTAGAATTTTTGTCTTTGAATCGTTTAAAAGCTTTATTAGCTAAAACCTGATCTGCTTTATGTCTTTGTTCTAAATCAGGATATGTTGAATATGCTATATCGTGTTCTTTACAAGCTTCGTCTAACTGATTTATTCCTTTGTCACCTCGAGCGAGTCTATTATTTAATTTTGTACCAGGACCGCAAAAATTGTATGAAGGTAAATGAAGTTCTATAGGTAATTTATCTATCAAGGTGTTAACAAGACCTCTACCTTTCCTCTTAACACTCTTAGCGCGACTGCTACTTAAAGTACTATGTTTAACCATTATATATATATAATGAGTAATATTTTGTAATGTTCTTATTTAAATAGAGATGTTGAAAGGATGAAGATTAAAAAACAAAATATTTCTTTACCAATAAAAAATTTTGAATTTACTCAGGATGAGTACAGAAAGCATGGAAAACTATTTGGCGGTAGTTGTAAACGCTGTTTGATTGTAGGTCCCTCTGGTTGTGGAAAAACTAACGTAATAATTTCGCTTCTGACAGAAGTTAATGGTTTAAGATTTGAAAATGTATATGTTTATTCGAAATCATTGTACCAACCCAAATATGAATATTTGAGAAACCTTTTAGCGCCACTAAAATTCATAGGTTATTTTGAATCAACAAATGCGGAGGACATTGTACCACCTAATGAAATAAACTCAAATTATGTTATTGTATTTGATGATATTGTTTGCTGTGACCAAACTCTTATGAGAGATTATTTTTGTTTTGGACGACATAAAAATACTGACTGTTTTTATTTATGTCAGACTTATTCTTCGATTCCTAAACAATTAATAAGAGATAACGCTAATTTAATAGTTATATTTCAACAGGATACTACCAACTTAAAACATATATACAACGATCATGTTAATAGTGATATGTCTTTTCAAGAATTTAAAGATATGTGTGCTTTGTGTTAGCAAAAATATCATGATTTCATAGTAATTGATAAAGATTGCTCCCTAAATGACGGTCGATATAGAAAAGGATTTGATAATTTTATTTGCATTTAGAGTATATAACAGTTTGTTAACATTTATAGTATTCAGTAAACATCATAACTTTCATAAAGATGGATGAAAGAGCAAGTAAAGAGTTAATAAAAACGAGAAAGGCTGTTAAACAAAAATATAATGCTTTAAAATCAGATATCGCTGAAACTCAATTTCGTAAAGAAAAAGAATTTAAACCGATCACCCAACCTTTGCATGAGTTAATTCAGACAATTAAAACAGAACCGTTCATTAGAAAAGAAGTATATTCACCACAATTAGTTTCGACCCCAAAATTTCAATTTCCTACGCCAGAGATCAATCAAAGGAAATCAAATGCATATAGTAAATATCTTCCAACACACATGCCCTCACTTTTAGGAGATGAAGAAGTATTTTTTGAAGATTCGCAACAGTTAGGAGAATCAAGCCCTGAAACAACAATTGGACCAACTATAGGTGAGTTGCGACAAGATGTTTTAGACTTAACAAGAACACCTGCTTATGAAGAATATTTGGAAGCATATAATTCACTTCTAAGACCTTTCGTGGATGGACTAATAAAAGACACGGAAGGCAAATTTGATAACAAATATGGGTTTAGCCATGATGTTGATGCAGATAAATATAAGATTGCTAATTCTGTGGTGGATTTCATAGGAAAAGATTTTAAAGTTGAAGGAGTTAGGTATGAGGGAACACCTGGATTGTATGAGCTTCTTTTTAAAAAAGAACCTGTTGGTTATACATCAAATGATATGGAAAATTATATGGATGTTTTGAATAGGACAAATGCATATAGACGAAATTTTGATCCTGATAGTCAAATTCAAGGTTCAACCGACATTAAATACTTGACAATAGTTAAACCTTACTTGTTACAAAAAGATATATTAAAGCGTGGAAGCACAACAGAGACAGGTTATCGTGCAAAACTACCAAGTACTTCGCGTTTGTTACCTCCACAAAGACCGCGTTCTACAAGAAATCTGTCTACAAAAAGTGGAAAGGGGGGAGCTATGTTAAATCTATCAAGACAAAAAATGGATTATGTTTATTATGATGACCCAAACGAAATCATAGATAGACTAAAACTTCTGACGTCATCGCAAATGGCCGGACATACTGGTCATCAGAATGAAATAATATCAATTTTAGAAGAATTAAGAGAAGCAAAAATAATTGAATAAATACTTTGTATAATTGAAATATTGTTTATTATACCGTTGACTGCAAGGATGTCTATTGATAAGTTTGGATCCCACATATTTGGGAGGGATAATATAAAGAGTAACTTGTCACCCAATTTTGGTACAAAAAATCTTTTGAAAATTGTTGATATTGGTGATGTCAAATTATACTATAATTTGATGCTACCTTTTATGGGACTATACAGTCTGGCAGATGGAGTGTACCAACTATTACAAGACAAACGAGTGAAATATATTTTTCCTATAGAGTCTGCTACAATACTTGCGGCAGAGTATCCAAAACCGTTTGTTTTTCTTAAAATTAATGGAAAAAAAGTTATTAATCCTGTCGGATTGGAGTTAAAGAAAGGGGATGTTCTTTCTTTTCATCGTCCTGAAGGCGGCCATTTATAAGATTTTTATGGTGAATTGTTAATAAAATGTCGTGTAGAAATAGAAAAATAGACATTTAGAAGATATGAGTAACCAAACTAACATCAAGGAGGAAGTTGTTAATGAATTGCATAAACCGGCTAGAAAAAATTTTAAACGTCGACGTGTAATAATTAAAGGATTAAATGACTTGTGGCAAGCTGATTTGGTAGAGATGCTTCCCTATGCAAAATTTAATAAAGGGTATCGCTATATTTTAGTAGTAATAAACACTTTTTCCAAATATGTCTGGACTCAACCTGTTAAAAGAAAAACTGCACAAGATGTAACTTTGGCTATGAGTAATATTTTAAAACTAGTTAATAATATTCCAAAAAACCTTCAAACCGATATGGGAAAATAATTTTTTAATAAGGATTTTAAAGAGTTAATGAACAAATACAAAATGAATCACTACAGTACATTTTCAAATTTAAAGGCTAGTATTGTGGAAAGAGTAAATAGAACTTTAAAAAATCATATGTGGAAAAACTTTAGCTTACAAGGAAATTACAAATGGTTAGAGATTTTAAATGTTATTGTGTTAAAGTATAATAATACAAAGCATAAAACAATAGGACTAGAACCTGATAAAGTTAATGAAAATAATGAACAAAAGATTTTAAAATATGCTTACACTTTTCCTAAAACCATTGATCCCAAAAACCCCAAGTATAGAAAAGGTGATTTTGTTCGCATAAGTAAATATAGGGAAGCATTTCGAAAAGGGTATACGCCAAATTGGTCTAATGAAGTTTTCCAAGTTAAGGAAATGAAATTAACTAACCCTAGAAGCTATTTACTGAAAGATGAAAACAATAGTGATATTAAAGGATGTTTTTATGAAGAAGAGTTGCAAAAAGTTAAACATCCAGATGTGTATCTAGTTGAAAAAATACTAAGGCGGAAAGGGGACAAAGTTTATGTTAAATGGTTAGGAATGGATAAATCACACAATTCTTGGATTCCAAAAACTGAAATATTAAAATAATATGCATCTTATAGCTGTAATTCGTAAAAATGAATAAAACACATTATATTTATTTAACTGTTTTTTATTTATATCTACTGATTACATGTGGGAACGTTTATAATAAATTTTATTTCTATGTTCCATAGTTAAAACTTTATTTAAAATAACAGAAAGGTGTTGAATTCTTCTTTGAAAATGGAAACGATCCCTAGCCGCAAGTTCATATATATTCTGTCGTGCTTGCCTATAAGCGAAGTTCCAAGCGACAATTGTATGAACTTCGTTTATCTTCTCATTGAACTGCACCTTCTTCATATTGATAAAGTTGTTTGATTTTGCGTTCAAGAGTGGCTGGATGCGAAATAGCTAACTCTATTATTGCACAAATATTTTCACTAGTGTTTTCCTGCACAGTTAATACTTCAAATATTTTATCTGCAATGTCACCATCACAATTTACATAATTGTTTTTGAATATTGAAAAATATTGCTTAAATTGCTAATTTTTAAGAAGAGCTAATCTTTTTTCCATCATTGGGATTAACTGCCACAAATTGCAAACTGTTTCTCTGCCTAGATAGATGTAAAATTCATTTTTCTTAATTTTTAGGATCTTTTCATCTTGAACTTTTTCAAAGTGTAATCCAATGTTTCCGAACTCTAAAGACTCGCAGTGTGATTCCGATGAAAACAGGTTATTAGTTATTACGCCTTGATAAACCAGGATTTCTCTCCATTCACTTTCGTTTAAAAGAATTGAAAATCCTTTATTTCCTGACAGCTTGATTACAACATTAAAATCTTCCACGCTTAAACCGACGCATATATATTTATTGCTGGATTTATTTAAAGGATGGAACCATTGCTGAATAATACTTGTATTTTTAAAGTCACTATCACTACTACAATTGAAAATGTTATGTGAACCTGGAGAGAATATTTCACTATAATATGAATTTACTTTGTTAGAGTGAATAGTGTTCGGAGTATTCATGCTTCTAGTTCTAACTCTAACGTCGTAACTACTGTTCTGCTCAGATATATTTATTCATTTTATACCCTATTTCCCCCAGTCATCCTAAGAAATCTCCCACTGCATATCATTTTTTATTATTATGATTCACGTAAAATTTTTAAAAAAAGTTCATTAATGTAAAAATATATATATTTTCCATAAGAAAAATGATGTAAATAAATACATTACAAAAATTAATATGATGCATGAGAGGATTACATATAAAATGGTAAAATATTCACAATTAAACTCATGTTGTTGTGACAGTACATTCCAATCTGAATTAATTACGGTTTTATTAGGATACATATAATTTATCTTAAAATGCCTTGCTGAAGATATATACTTATCATCGAGGTGATGGTACCACATGGTACTACCATTTATATTAGTAATTTTCATTATATCACAACATTCAGATTTAATATCTAATTTATTTGTATTAATACAAATCTCAGCGAAGTGAGTTTTCGGAACATAATTAACATATATTGTATTACCTATTAGAGCAGACAGCACTAGCACAGTGTTAGCAATCATTTTCTGTAACGAGCACCTAACAACTGACATGAAAATATTATAGTTTCCCATTATATATATATATATATATATATATATATATATATATATATATATATATATAATACTTTTATTTAAATTAGTTTACATCATCATTTTTAACAATATCATCCATAGTTTTACACAATTCATAAAACGGTATGTCTCGATGACCCCAAGCTAAAGTTTCACTAGTCCCAGAAATTAAATATCGTTTATCGTCATCAGCAGTCAAAGCCAACTTATGAATTAATTCTGTATACATAGTATGCGAATGTGATCTAAAGGCATACATTGTGCAATACACTTTAGAATTTTGTTCAATTACGTTTATGTAATCCGTAATGGTTAACTGTTTTTGAATGGAAGAGCGACAAACACCCTTTGCTTTTTTAAGAACGTCATGTTCTGTTTCAACACAGTATGCTTTTGCTCCGGTCCCATAAAAACTTTTGTTTGGCTCACCAGCATATTCATCTTTAAATTTACCAACCGCTGAAATATTTTGAGGAATGCCATAAATATTGGATTTATCATAGTTTGACGTGTCGAATTTATCTAGGTTATGTTTCATATCATCACAAAAATTTTCGTTTGAGACTTCAAGTATGAGAGAATCGGTATCCGTGTATAAAAGAGAAACATTTTTGCCATACCTTTGTTTAAGATAGTCATAAAAAAAATTATATATTACAGTTTTAGAGATGTCCAAAATTGAAAAACCTGCATAAATGGGTTTGTTATATTCAATTTTTGTTTTATTCATTTGTAAAGCTACTAAATTTTCTGAAAATATTTTATAGTCTTTATAATACGGTTTCGCTGGATCGAGTTTGTACGTTTTTAAACAAAGGTTTCAATAATTTTCAAAAATATCTGCAAATAGCAAAACATCAGATTTTAAATAAATGTCCGAATAATCTCCATAATGGGCGGGGCATAGCGGTCGGCAGCGGTGGCCGACCTGCAAGATAGTACAATGTTCACACGGTCAACGCACGGCCAACAGCGGTTGACAACCCTGGTTTTTTGGTTAAGCAAAAGATAATGTTGTCTGGGCGGAGTATAGCGGTCGGCAGCGGTGGTCGACCTGCAATGCAGTACAATGTTCGCACGGTCAACAGCGGTAAACAACCTTTTTTATACTATTAATAATTTTTAATCAACGAATATAAAATTCTTTTAAAACCGAGAGCGCCAATCAGATTTTTCATTATTCATTCAACCATGAAGCGGGATCGACACATGTTGAAGACTACAAGGGTGGAAAAAATAAGATGCTATTGGGAAGTGTGGCGTTCTAAAAACGCCAACAAACCAACTGCTATAGTACGGGCGGAACCGAGACCGCCGCCAGCACCCACCGCTCCAACAGAGGCGGTTGAAGTAGTGGACGAACCAGCAATGCTGCTGGATCCTGAAGAAAGGGAGGCTCTGTTAGCAGAGCTGACGGAGCGTAATCGGACTCATCGACAGGATGCGCGAAGACGGCGACCTGCACCGCGATCGGTGCAGATCGCGAGGGGGGAACAACCACTCTAGGTTTCCCTCTAAAACCACCCCAAAAATGGTCCTTTTTAGGACCACAAAATATTTGATCGTAGTTAGTTGGTGGCATATCCAAGGTGACACAATACTTCTTCAAGAATAAATATCTTGACGCTGAAAATTGTGGAACATTGGTAAAGACATATGCTTTTGTAAGCTGCTATTGTGGTTAGAACATTTCTAATCGTCCCTTTAAAAGAAGCGTGCTATCTTCTGAAGATAATAAAATTGTTACATGGTGTGAAACATCATGGTTTGAACTTCACGTTTTAAATAGTTATCGTTCACTGGCTCTGATGCGTTATTTTTTTATTATTTATGGTTGCGGCGAAGAAGGTTTAGTTAAAATAAAAAATTGGGGGCAGGACCAGAGGTTCTTGGCCGGTGCAGATTATACCCCCGCCACTGTAAAAACCAGCTAAAATCAGGTAAAAAGCAGCTAAAATAATTTAAAAAGCAGCTAAAATCAGGTAAAATACAGCTAAAATCAGGTAAAATCAGCTAAAAGCGGGTAAAAATCAGGTAAAGTTTTTCGGTAAAAAGCAGGTAAAGTTTTTCGGTAAAAAGCAGGTAAAGTTTCAGGTAAAAAGCAGGTAAAGTTTTACCTGCTTTTTACCCGCTTTTAGCTTGGCAAGTTTCAGCATAAGCCGAATACATACTTCCACATTGATTTAAACGATTTCCCTGCCTATTTAAAACTTCCTTAACAAAATTGCTTTTTAAATTTTTACAAGCCTCATCTAAAGAAAAGTAGTTGTGGAATAATGACTTCATTATTCCACAACTACGTCGCACATCATTAGCTGATATGATTTTTTAGGTTTAGCTTGCAAAAATGTATCCAGCTCACTCTTGAAGGGAATTGCAGATTTGTGGAATTTTCTTTCTAAATCAGCAGTTTGTTCGACTGTGTGGCTGTCAGACCGCACAATTGTTTCTGTCACTTCTTCCAATAAAATATGTAAATCAATAGTTTGTTCGTATGGCTGCCTGTCTGGCTGTGCGGCTGATTCAGTCATAAAATTAATATTTTTATAAATCTCTACAAATTCTACATCATTTAAATTTGAACTATGTGTTTTCTCTTGCATTTCAGATTCCGAAATTAAATTCAAAGATGATTTTATCGGATATATAAAAAGTTCATCGTCAACCACTTCTGGAACTGGTGTAACACTTGAATATAACGCAACCCTATTTGTTTGAGGTTCACTAACACAATTTATATTTTTTACATCGTTACAATTAACTGTTGACGCGGAAATTTTATCATTAGAACTTGACGCATATTTTATGCAGTTATACAAATTTGGTAAAATGTCGGATTCTTTTAAATTTGAAACAGCTAAAATCAGGTAAAACTAGCTAAAATCAGGTATAAAGCAGCTAAAATCAGGTAAAACCAGCTAAAATCAGGTAAAACCAGCTAAAATCAGGTAAAACCAGCTAAAATCAGGTAAAAAGCAGCTAAAATCATTTAATTTAAAATTCCATACTTTATTCCAGTAGTAATGCATAATCTAAAAAATTATTAAGCAGTTATATAAATTAGGTAAAATGTCGTATTCTTTTAAATTTGAAACTATATGTGAGCGAGTTCCATCAGTTTCAGAAGCAGATATTTGATTGCAATATTTGACGATTATATTGTTACTCATATCATCTAGATCTTCAATGAAATTATTATCAATATAATCATCTATTTTAATATCGTTAAAGATATCACATGCAATATTATTGACCGAGTCAAGCGCAACTATCTGTTCCGCGGTCATTTCACAAAGCTGACAATCCATATTATCATGAACCTTACAAGCATATCGTAAATCAAAGGCAGTTAAATCAATAAAATCCATCTTACAGAAAAATAGATATCACAAAACACAAGAAAATGAGTAACGAAATCGAGGTATAACTTGCAGATAGTACCTAATGTGAAGCGAAAGAAGACGTAAAGAGAATGTTGTCTCGGGTTGGGTATAGCGGTCGACAGCGGTGGTCGACCTGCAGGTAGACCAATGTCTGTGCAAAGAGAATGTTGTCTGGGCGGAGTATAGCGGACAGCCTATCAGATAGTCCAAGGTCCACGTAAAGAGATTGTTGTATGGGCGGAGTATAGCGGTCGACCGTGGTGATCGACCCCTGGTTCTGGTTTTTGGCTAAGCAAAAGAGAATGTTGTCTGGGCGGGGTAGTCCAATGTCCACGTAAAGAGATTGTTGTCTGGGCGGAGCGTAGCGGTCGGTCGCGGTGGTTGACCTGCAAGATAGTACCGTGTTCACACGGAGAGACAGCCAACGCCCGGTCAACAGCGGTTGACAACCTTTGGTTCTGGGTTTTTGGTTAAGCAAAAGAGAATGTTGTCTGGGCGGGTTATAGCGGTCGACAGCGGTGGTCGACTTGCAAGGCAGTACAATGTTCGCACGGTCAACAGCGGTAAACAACCTTTTTTATACTATTAATAATTTTTAATCAACGAATATAAATTCGACAGAGCATTCACGAACAATTAATCTGCTTTTTACTTGAGAGATAATACTTTCAGTACTTACGTTAAATAAACAATACGAACAGTACAATGAAATTAGCTATGAGTGAAGCTTTGCGGCAAAAAGTGTCTAAAATGAGTTTTCCACAGTTTAGTGAGTTTTGCGACACGCTTCATTCGGATACGGAAGCATTATTACTTGATTTGTGGATTTGGGATATCCCTACAAGGCCGAATTCTCCGAGCCGGTTTTCAGAATCCACAACATTGACTAACGACACAGCAGTGGACGCCACCCTCACAGCCAACACCACCCTCACAGCCAACACCACCCTCACAGCCAGCACAGTCAACGACTGCAGCAACACCATCCTGACAGTCAACACCACCCTCACAGCCAGCACAGCCAACGGCAGCAGCAGCAGCGCGCCAAACTGTTCGAGTGTGTGTGATATAAAAAAGAACTATTTGAGTTGTTCACCAGTGCGGCGAAAACAGCCGAAAAGGTCATGTAAATATATTTTTAATTATAAGTATAATTTTTAGTTGTATATTGCTTGTTTTTAAATATATTTTCTTTATAACATCTTTTTCTTTATTATAATTAAAGCAACTGCGCCACAAAGTTGATTTTAAAAGCGAATTTGTACCAGCAATACTTCACTTGATTGCATGAAAGAGCACACATCACACATTTTTATTGACATTCAAGGGTATACTTGCTCCTTTGGTTACATTCCTAAAGAAGTAACAATTTATGATGGATTTCGCCTTTCAAATTTTTTATTTAAGCCTCCCTTTAAAAGAAGCGTGTTATCTTCTGAAGATAATAAAATTGTTACATGGTGTGAAACATATCACGGCGTGAACTGGGAATCTGGATACATTGACTTAAATGAAATTGATGATATTCTTAAAAATATATATTCTTTATTTAATAAACCCAAAGTATATGTAAAAGGAGTTGAAAAGTCAAAATTTTTGCAAAAAGTTTTAGACAGTGAAAGCATTATTACTATTCCGATTTCTAATGAACCAAAATTAAGTAAATATAAAAAGGTTCCCGAGTGTTATTTTCATAAAACGGTAGAAGCTTGGCATTGTGCATTGGAGAATGTAAAACTGTTATACAATTATAAAAATTGCTATTAATAAAATTTTTACTTTTCACATCCTCTCTTTATCGTCTGAATTAAAAATTATGTTACTGAATGTTAGTGTATGAAGAGTGATATTGGCACAATGTATGAATAATAATTATTGTTATAACTTTTCATTTATCTATCGCAAGAATAATTAAGTTACTATAATGTTGTATAGGAAAATATAAACACAAAGTTACAATTAAAATTTTTTATTAAACTGAATATATTTAAAAATCCAAATTATATATTTACAATAGCTAAATAATTTTGTAAAGCAAAACTCCTCAACTACATTCTTCTAAAGTTGTTTTTTCTATTCTATGATTTACGATTTTCTGTACAGCTGCTTTGTTACAAATTATGCAAACCTCCGGTGAAATTATCTGATGTAAAATTTGGTCACACACTTTACAATTAATTTCGTCTCTACAACAATCCATAGCGCGCTTGTAGTGCGTGTTCACATGTATATGTTTGCCGCATGATTGCTCTATACCATATAAAAAGTAGCACTCATGACACATACTGTACATGCCACCCGTCATTGATGTTGTTACTATATATGACTGCATTACACACACTTCACGTTTTAAATAGTTTTCTTTCACAGTCTCTGATGCGTTAGTTTTTTTTATTTTAACTAAACCTTCTTCTCCGCAACCACTTCCCAAAACTTCATCCTAGGTGCCTGAGTCATCTTCATCTTCGTCATCAGTATCATAATTGTAACGGTCAACATCCACCAGAGTATAGAGCCTATCCTCGGGTAGACTACTTGCAGTTTTTCGAAAATAATTTTTTTTTCCTTATGAATCGATTCCATTTCTTGCCGTTTGGATTTTACATCCATTTTCTTTTTAATAGTAAGATCTTGTAACAGTGGCACTAAACATACGACTAATACACAAATGCTTTTAAGCTTTAACCCCTTCTCTCACATCCCCTCCCTCGAGTAGTTTGGAGTGGGAAAAAAGTGGGGGCTTAGGTGGGGTCGACCAATCAGGTGCTAAGAGGCGGGGCTTCGGAGGCGGGGCTAGAGGTTCCCATCCACTTATGGGCGGAGCTAGAGACCCCCTCCTCTTGGGTGGGCGGAGCTAGAGACCCCCCTCCACTTGGGGGCAGGGCCGAAGGTCCTTGGCCGGTGCAGATTGCTCCCCCCACTCCTCAGTGGTGGGGTGGTGGGGGGAGGAGGAGTGGGGGGAGCAATCTGCACCGGCCAATACTATCTACTATGTCGGTCTATTCGAACTGAATTTTGATTTGCGGGTCGATTTTTACGGGTTTTTATATTTATAATGATACATTACTAACATTAGATAAAGTACGAGCTTCAGGAATAGTTCCCTTTCAACTGGATTCTTTATGTTATATATATAAAAATTGCATTCTGATATTATCAACACCTTACGAATCATTTATTTAAATACTAGCGTAGAAGGGCAACGATAAAACTTCTATAAAATAACTATAGTTTAGTAAAAATAAAAATGACTGTTATTATATTTTTTATTCAATAGGTTAGGATTTTGAAAAATAAATAAAATCATTATCTGGGTTAGGTTTATATGGGGGTTGTAAAATAAAAGCTGATGGTACTATTAATAATTAATATGCTCTACAACTAAATGAATATGTGGTTCACCGTTTTCCCAAATTCAACTCCTTTAGACTTAATGTGGGGAAGTCTACGTTTAATTTTAGGTTTCCATTCTTTTGAGGATATAAAAGAGAATTTTTTCAATGAGAATAAAATGAAATAATATTTGAATTTTTGGGAAATAACTTAAATTAATTAGGTAAATAAAAAACGGAATTTTAGCAAAATTTTTTAATGAAAATATTTTACATTTTCACTTCTTTTCGTATATGAAAAAGTTCCAGTTTTTTTGTAATAAAAAGAAAAAAATATCAGATGTAAAGAATATATCCCTTCGATTTAGATGGCGCATATAAATACAAAAATATTCTTACCATAGTCCCCAATCTTCCACTATCTCCAAAAGAGGAGTCGTTTTTTTGAAGGAATGTACATAGTGCTCCCCTTTCTTCACAAGGGCTATCTGCTTATTCGCAAGGCTCTCAATCCTCTGATCTGACATTGTCATCCGTTTCGGAAGAAATATGATATTTCCAGTCAGCAAAACTACTTTTGTTTGCACCCCATAACAACCCTGGACGTTCTCCATCGAAGAAATGGGATAATGTACACCCAGTTCCAACATCAGAGGTGATATAATACGTCCAGTAGGAACCCAATCAGATTGAAAACTACCAGCTGCAGATTGAGAATACATTTTTTGATGAAATAAAAAGTAACAGAAAAATTCAAGTAACAGGAAAAAATTCAAAAATTTAAAACACTGGGTAGACTCTAAAACTTTGAAAGTAAACTACTTTTCTAGATTTTTTTCTTAAATAGTTTAGTCTTTTACGTCATCGCATATACCACCATCACCATGTGTTAATTACCACCACCAATTCTACTTTTTCTTAACTTTATCATGATTATAACTTTTTAGTTGTGCTGCAGCGTTTGTTCGACGATAAGATTTTTCAGAGGTGAGTTTTCGAAAATAACAATAGTATTATACCACAAAGTTAGGGATTTTTTTTCGGAAAAACTATTAAGAACCAAGCAAATCTAAAATATGTGTAAGTGCCGTTATTGTCAACAATTGTTTAGATATAACTATAAAAATATTATCGATGAAGTAGAGTTTGAATATTGGCTTGATTTCTATGGAATATCCTACGTGTATAATGACTCTTTAGAAGACGGTATTCAGAAAAGGGCCCTGGACGTTTTCCATCGAAGAAATGGGATAATGTACACCCAGTTCCAACATCAGAGGTGATATAATACGTCCAGTAGGAACCCAATCAGATTGAGAACTACCAGCTGCAGATTGAGAATACATTTTTTGATGAAATAAAAAGTAACAGAAAAATTCAAGTAACAGGAAAAAATTCAAAAATTTAAAACACTGGGTAGACTCTAAAACTTTGAAAGTAGACTACTTTTCTAGATTTTTTTTCTTAAATAGTTTAGTCTTTTACGTCATCGCATATACCACCATCACCATGTGTTAATTACCACCACCAATTCTACTTTTTCTTAACTTTAGCATGATTATAACTTTTTAGTTGTTCTGCAGCGTTTGTTCGACGATAAGATTTTTCAGAGGTGAGTTATCGAAAATAACAATAGTATTATACCACAAACTTAGGGATTTTTCTCGGAAAAACTATTAAGAACCAAGCAAATCTAAAATATGTTTAAGTGCCGTTATTGTCAACAATTGTTTAGATATAACTATAAAAATATTATCGATGAATTAGAGTTTGAATATTGGCTTGATTTCTATGGAATATCCTACGTGTACAATGACTCTTTAGAAGACGGTATTCAGAAAAGGGCCCTAGGTTTTACTACGGATAATGTCGAGATCTGTCTAGAGTTTTTAAATAAACTCTATTTACCGTTAGATAAAGTTGTGTCGATGGGTATAGAGCCATTCCAAGTAAAAGACTTAAGTTATATTTATAAAAAGTGTATAGCATTATTATCAGAAACTAAATTATTTAATTAAGACTGTGGGAGGACGTTTTACAACTAAAATTAGGCAAGTGCTAAGTCAAGTGTTAACCCAAATAAATCTTAAATATTTTTTATAATCTCTACATAAATTAAATGTTTATGGAGGTTGCTGTTATCCATTTATTTTGGTCTTTATTAACAGAAGTTCGAAACATGTAAATTGTGATCCCATTGTCTGTGTTTTATGACTCGTAATGAGTACATGGCGAACTCCAGTTCTGTAGGGTTACCAAAAAATCAATAAAAATGGTATTTAATGAGTAACTTATCTAATAAAATAGCCCTACACATAAAGTAGAAGGTTCCTAGAATCTTATTCATGTATATTTCAAGCAGAAATCGGTGCAGGAATCTTTCAATTTTGCAACAAAAATCGACATTTTTTAATAATTTCGAGTAACTAAACTGCAATTTTTTTGATTTTCATGGCAATCTTGGAAAATTCAAAAATTTTCAAATTTAGATGTCCCCGATTCAAATAAAATTATTTCTAACTGTAACGAAAAATTAAGCGATTTAAATTATCAGGAGTTATTACGATATGATACCTTGTAATGTGTAATTATGATACCTTGTAAACTAATGAGTGTGCAAACAGAGTGTTAGACATCTCGCCGATTGATATTGACACTAGGATATTTTGTAAAAATTCTTTCAGATTCGATTGAAGTTAAGAACGCGTTTGCCAAGTTGGATCTTTTTTCTTTGGGCGTTTGAATATATCATGAGAAACTTAGAAATATCCATAAAGAAGTTAAAGTTTTAATAAGTGAAAATCAAATATTTTTGATTATAAAGAGTTCAAGGGACCCTCAAACTATATAGCTGCTACCAACACATGATTTTGATTTTAGGCACCATAGTGTAATATCAACAATTTTGACTGACTTTACATTTTTAAAACTTAACGTTCAGATTCACTGAGAAAGTTTAGGATTTAGTACTGGTTTAAATTAAGATCTTATAGTTGATCAGTTATGCTTTGACAGGTTTTTTGTCCTGTCATTGTTAATAAGTCGCCATTAAAAACTTATGAATTATTGTGATATTTCAGCGATTTACTTGGTTTCCAAATGATTTTTATCTTGGAACGAGTTGCTGTAATGAATTTAGTTCTATTATTGTTGAAAGTATATACTAAATTGTCCTTTTCTTGATAAATTTGCGAAAAAGCTCAGAGTGAAGCACCACCATGTCGTCGTCGTCAACACCACGTGTTAGAGTAGTACACACTTCCAGAGAAAGAGAACCATATGAAAATGTAGGAGATAACAACAAGTGTTATTTGTGTTATGGAAAAATCAATACCAATGGTGTGTGGCTCTCAAAAATCTGCATTCTTTCTCATAGCAAGTGTCAACAGGAAAAGCGAACTCATCTGAAACAATACATTCGAATGGGGTACCACATGACGTGACAACCGTACGATATCTAAGAATATAAATATTGTGTTTAAATAAAAACGTTTATCATTTTTATTTTTTTTTATGAAAATGCTAATTTTTTACAACAATAACTATACCAATGGTAAAAGTTATATGCAATGGTAAGACTTAAAAATATTTCTTAAATACACTTGTCAGTTTAAAACTTTTGGTTGTCAAATTAGACCGGACTAGCGTTGTAGAATTTGGCTGTTAGTGTTTTGATTATTGTCCTTAAACAATAGATTAGATTTAGGTGCAACGATATCGACCTAATCTATAATTAATTGTATTGCTTCTTAGTCTTAATCAATAACTATCTTATTTTTAAATAATTTATAGTTATGAGTTTGATGTGTGAATTTTTTAAAAACTAAATAGTACAGTGAGACAGTTCGAGAGTACAGACGTGAGTACTGACGTGTTTCCTTTTGGCTCCAGCAAAAAAAAAAGTCATTTCCAAGCGATTACGTAAAATCCATAAGGAGTAAGAGTCAGAACTCCAATCTATCTGGTGAGAAGTGTGGCATGGTTTTAAGGAAATGCACTCGTGCATTGAACAACTTAACTAGAATCTTAAAACGTGCAAACCCAAGCAAACCTGAACAGCTCAACCGCTCAACCACTCAACCGCTGAACCGCTCAACCACTCAACCACTCAACCGCTCAACCGCTCAACCGCTCAACCACTCACCCGCTCAACCACTCAACCGCTTAACCGCTAATTAAACAGATTTTGTTTCTAAAAACAGCTAAAAACAGACCCTGTTTCTAGAAAAGCAGCTTAGAAACAGACCCTGTTTCTAGAAAAACAGCTAAAAACAGACCCTGTTCTGGAAAAACAGCTAATAAACAGACCCTGTTTCTAGAAAAACAGCTAATAAACAGACCCTGTTTCTAGAAAAACAGCTAAAAACAGACCCCCTGTTTCTGGAAAACAGCTAAAAACAGACCCTGTTCTGGAAAAACAGCTAATAAACGGATCCTGTTTCTAGAAACAGGGTCTGTTTATTAGCTGTTTTTCTAGAAACAGGGTCTGTTTATTAGCTGTTTTTCCAGAACAGGGTCTGTTTTTTAGCTGTTTTTCTATAAACAGGGTCTGTTTCTAAGCTGTTTTTCTAGAAACAGGGTCTGTTTTTAGCTGTTTTTAGAAACAAAATCTGTTTAATTAGCGGTTAAGCGGTTGAGTGGTTGAGCGGTTGAGTGGTTGAGCGGTTGAGTGGTTGAGCGGTTGAGTGGTTGAGCGGTTGAGCGGTTGAGTGGTTGAGTGGTTGAGCGGTTGAGCGGTTGAGTGGTTGAGCGGTTGAGCTGTTCAGGTTTGCTTGGGTTTGCACGTTTTAAGATTCTAGTTAAGTTGTTCAATGCACGAGTGCATTCCCTTAAAACTAGTGATGTAAGGATACGTATCCAAATATCCGTTGGATACGCATATTAAAAGAATCCGGATTATCCGGAACCGGCCGAGAACTTGAATACGGATTCGGAATCAAAATAAATTCGCATCGGCTGTATACTAATGCAAAGTGCAAAGAGAAAACGGAATCGGAATCGAGTGTAAGCGAACAACACGGTCTGCGATGTGACATATTTGATCTTATGCTTTCTCTTTCTAATGACCTTTCCTAAAAAAAGATAGCATAGTTATCGGGGTAACGGGTATCATATGGGATGAGACCCATTGGTTAAACTAGGCCCGCCTCACCCGAACCGAATTCAAATGAGAACGAACGACGCCGACGGTGCATTCCTATCCCTAACCTTCGACTTCGAATGATACCGATACTGCATCGACCTACCTAGCCGTGTATCCGGATAGAAAATGTTTTAGTATTGCATAAATACGTATACATGATCTGTCGCGCGGTTCAAGAAATGGATTCGTATTCGGATAATGGATACGGATATTAGCTGATTCCGATTCCGTATTATCCGGATATCTAAAGAATACGGATATTTACAACACTACTTAAAACCATGCCACACTTCTCACCAGATAGATTGGAGTTCTGACTCTTACTCCTTATGGATTTTACGTAATCGCTTGGAAATTACATATATTTTTTTTTGCTGGAGCCAAAAGGAAACACGTCAGTACTCACGTCTGTACTCTCGAACTGTCTCACTGTACTATTTAGTTTTTAAAAAATTCACACATCAAACTCATAACTATAAATTATTTAAAAATAAGATAGTTATTGATTAAGACTAAGAAGCAATACAATTAATTATAGATTAGGTCGATATCGTTGCACCTAAATCTAATCTATTGTTTAAGGACAATAATCAAAACACTAACAGCCAAATTCTACAACGCTAGTCCGGTCTAATTTGACAAGTTCAAAGAGAAGTTCCCCGAAAGGATCCAAGCAACTAAGACTAGGGCGAGATGTGGCTGTAACAGTTACTCTTACATCTAACTCTGTCTGGCTGTCCAGAAAGATAGCAAAAGAGAAGAAAAAAATGCAATATAATTATAATAAAATTTACGACAAAAAAAATATTAAATTTATATGGTATGGATGTTACTACAAAAGGTGTAATGTAACGTACATCAATAAAAAATGTTTAAACAAACAATGTTTTGCATGCATTAATTCTAAAAGAAAGATATAATAAGACAAATATACTTAGGATATATACAAAGCTACATACGTCTGCTCACTGTAGGGATTTCACACTAAAAAATGACAGGTGACGTATGAGTTCGCCGTAGCACTTAAGAAACGAAGGCATGAAGCCAGGCTGACAGGCTCAACTGGCTGTGGGTGAAAACGATGTGCGGCGGAATAGGTACATTTGCACCGGATAAGGGTAGTATTCGAAAGTAGTAACGAAAGTATGCTACAGATCGCGTGTCTTAAGCGACCACGGCAACCAAGCAATAAAGCAGCCGCTCGGTTTGCTCTACGAAGACGGGGGAGGCCTAATAGAGATAGGTCGCAAAAGAAGGTACCGTTCTACTCGAGTACGTAGCGAGGTATTGCAATGGCAATGGGAGCGAGTCTAGGAACGTACTCTGTCGCACATAGCCAAGGTCACCTATGCTAATGGCATAGTCAGAAATATAATAGATAGAGGTAGTTCCCGGCAGTATGCGTGTGACAGACTGGTTACCTATCTATGACAATGATAATATAACAAATGGTCGTGTTCCGGAGAAAACCGCGTAACTCCATGTAATGAAATTTTTCAGGAGAAAGGAAAACCATAATTAAAGGTGTGTTTTTTAAAATATCGTTAATATAGTTGTGTTGGTTTTTTAAAAATATGCAATATTTACAGAAAAAAAAGGTAATTTAAAAAAATGTTGATACTAAAGCTACGTTCGGGATAGCCAACGGATTTGGAGTGGAGTGAAAGAAGATTTTTGTCACGTGACTTCAGAGTTTTGGGAGTAAATCTTTCAAAGACGAACGCTCTACGCCAAAAGTGCAAAAACATATCCTTAAAAATAAGCATGTGTTTGATTTGCATATGGGTTAAATTTTAGACCAAGGATTTAATTAAAATTATTAAATATGTTCAATTCTCTCATCCCCATTTTAAACTTTGCCAAGGAAGAATTTTGTGGAAGCTCCGAAAACGAAGAAATTTCTGAAGAAAAAGTTGAGAATTCTGCGGAAATATCGGTCCCATTAATGACGGACCAAAACTTAAAATGCATTTTAGAATGATTCCAGCTTAGAATGAAAAGATTCCAAATTTAACCGACATAAACAAAAAATTTACTTAACCATAAAATTTGCAAACGCAGTTACGCATGCCCGCTCCTAAAGCACCTCTCAGCGAGACGGGACTTTTGGAGTAAACACTTTTCACTCTGTTTTCGATACCCGAACGCTAGCGGATTCACTCTTTTTGCTCCGAATTTAATAGTCGAACGGACGGAGTGCACTTAGGTACGTCCGGAGTGAAAAGAGTGCTAATCTCAAACGCACCATAAGTTAACAGGTCGAGATAAGCAGTTTTCGTGTTTAAAAATATGGAGATACGTATTATTCTTAAAGCATATAGAATAAAAATAATAAAAGTCTCTTTAAGATAAATGTTATTATGTTTTAATCAAAAATGTGAAAAAGAACAACAAATATCCTTATTAGCTACATACAAATATTAATTTTTGTTACAAGAAAACTATTCATGAGGAAGATTGTCATAAAAGCCGTGATAATCTGACAACAAGCTGTTCTTTAAAAGTTAAAGATGCCCATACTTCTCTTTTTTAAGTTTTCGTCTTTCCAGATAAAGGTTCGGTAAGCTGTCCATCGTACGAGGATTAGATAATTTAGCTCTTTGATTAAGCGGTTCCCAAGAATCAGTGTGTCTCAGCTTAAAAAATATTTTTCCTGTGCTCTCGTATTTAAGGGCTCGAATCTGTGTAACTGCGTCTCTGCCAGGTCGAATTGATTTGTAATAGTTAAGTTCATCGAACTTTTTAAAAAAGTCGTGTGTGAGGTACTTGACATCATACGGTTTTGGATGGTTTCTAGCGATTTGGCAAGCATGTACATAATCTGCTGGAACATTTATTTTGCGATTTCGAATTTTTTTTTCGATGCATGAATGCATGGAATCTACTTCCATCTGCGAATGCCCCTTTTCAAGGTACTTCTGAATAACTGTAACCTTATGGAGCATACACAGATTGACGAAAGCGTTTGCAAGAATGGAGTTCCGATTCTGTCCTGTGCATCCATCGCTGTATAATATTATTTCTTTATTATCATTTGGTAAATTTGGAATTACAGTATTTTCTAAAAAACTGGATAATATGGATGAAAACTCGTTTGAGGTTACAGCACCTTCAGCTTCGTGCCAAAGGAAACAGTGGCCCTCTTGTGTTTTTAAATTAAATAGGGTAAAATTATGCACCACTAGTTTTGTTTTGTAGTACATTGAGCTTACAGTTGATTTGGGACACAGCAATACTGCCTCCAAGTCCATTGTAAAAACTGCGGCAACTGAAGCAGAATCCTTGTCCCTGTTCTTCTCCTCTCTGGCTTCTTTCTTCTTTTCCTGGTGTAGGTCATACTCTTCTTTTTCAATATTTTTTGTATCGTAGGCTACGCAGGTGTCGCACAAGTCTTTTTTTGGAATATAAATGGAAAGGTTTGCTTTATTAAACTCCTTGAAAAAAACAGTCCTGGATACAGGTGTAATGTTATTGTCATGGCAATAGTTACGTTTGTAAAATTTAAACAAACCATTTATTGAACTCCACATTGGTTCTAAGTAAAGTTTGCTGCTAGATGATCGGCAATAATGCGACTCCACCTTTGGGAGCGAATTAAAAAAGTGTTTTAAATTAAAATTGTTGTTTTCGTGAATTTTTCTTCTAACTTCTTTTCTTTTGTCCTTGGATTTTTTTTTCTGCTTCTTGTGATTTGTCCCCTTTTACCCAGTTCAGAACAGTAGACTCTTTCATTCCTAACGTCTTTAAGAACATCTGTTTGCAGACTCGAATTTCTGTGTTTTTCACTTTTAGATGATATTTGAACGAAAAATTTCTTTTACTTGATTCTTCTTTTCCTCGTCTTCTCTGTACGGGTGCTTTTTTAACCAAGCATTGAATATAAATTTTTTTTCTGACCAGTTCATGTGATTCCAAAACATATTAAAAATACTTTCTCGATTTTCTTGAGAGACTTTATTACATTCAATTTGCTTTGAACGATTTTTAATTTTGCACGTGCATGGCTTTGGCAGGATCTTTTTACTTTTAGAAATATTATAGTTCCATTTTCCGTCATATTTTCTTTTGCCTGTGTAGTCTAATCCTTTTTCTCGATTTAATTTATTTTTATTTTTCTTCGATGTACATATATCAACATCATCTTTCTTTGTTCTTTTCCTCGGATTTAAAATATTGGCAGACCCTTCATTTAAATATCTCTTATCGTTTGTATCTTCCTCCTCCACCTCATTTAAAATATTTTCTTCTTCAAGGCCTTTGTTTTCTGGATTGTCGTTGTTTCGTATAGCTATATCCTCCAACACAAAATTATTTGACTGGTTTATTTCATCTTGCCCTTCGTAGTTTTCGGATGAGCAGTTTTCTGCGTCGGATGTAATTTTTTCCTTAGCTTTATCCTCATTCTTTGAAAGACGCCCTTTAATTTCTGATGGATCTGGTACGTCAATAACTTCTAGGATTACTTCTTCTTCGATTATTTCGCTTGATCTTTCCACTATATTAATACCTTCTGACGGACCAGGCATCTCATTTTCTTTTTGATGAAGAATAATTTCTACTGATTAGTTGGTTTCATTGATATCCGATTCGTTCATCATATTTATTGAGTTTTGCACACCGTTGTCAATTTCTTTACCTGAGTTGGCTTGAGAAAGAAAGGAATCAACTAAGTTCAGAAAGGGATCATCATCATCCTAATGAGTTTCTAATTCTTTGCTTTTAATAGTTACCATGGCTACCATTTGTTTCCCTCTAGAAGCCATAATAATGTGGAGAACCTGCAAAGAAAAACTTTTACCAATTAAGATGCTTTAATGTAGCTAACAGTTTTGTTTTTTACAAAAACATGTTTAAATCTAGAAGCCAAACTTAAAGGTAATTCCCTAATTGCGATAAAGCACAAATTGGCTGAAACTTTTTCGACTGTATAAATAATTTAAAATCAATGAACCATAAAACATTAAAATGTTCGGCTCTCAGAATTTGTCAAACCTTGTCGCTGTGATGTTGCTTTAAAAAATCTACGGTAAAATAAAAAAGAATCCGTATTAGTAAATAAATTCACTAATTTACCCTTTTTTGTGAATGCAGTTCCTAATAATATAAATATTATGTTTTCTTTTCTCAGAATGTACACCTAATTACGTATTTGCCTTAGAAAAACAAATAACACTTGAGCTTATTCAAAAAACCGAATCTTATATATAAACAGTAATAGACATTTTTTCTAATATGTCCCCAAAAAACCCTAAAATATTCTATGACCCTACAATTAATAATTGTTCTTAAAAACTAATTAAAAATAATGATTAATGTTAGAGAGGCAAAGTACGTAGCTCCATGATTTCACATTACCGCCAAGAAAATCGTGTAATAGAAAACAACGTATCTCCAATGTGTTCTTTATTAATAAAAGTAACCTTAAATTATTAATATTACAAACAACTAATCTTCCATACTTACTTGTAAACAATCTTACGAACTTCACTTTGGAAAACAGAACAGAACAGAGCAGAAGATACTGAGACTTGTCAACGGCATGATTTGTAATACAAAATAAGGGGTTACGCATTTTTCCTTGGACGTCCCTCTGAGACTGGAGATGCCTATATTTCTTTTTCTAAAATTTAAATTATAACGGTTTATTTTAGGAGTTCTGTAATTTGCATACAGATTAGTTACACTGTTACCTAACAGATGGTACTAAAATACTATTTTCATAAAAATGTGGAGTTACGCGGTTTTCTCCGGAACACGACGGTAGTGTATCGTCACCCTAATTGTAAAACCTCTTAACTCCAAAAACTGCTTTTTTACAGGGGAGCATAAAAATTGTTTGTATGTTTTAAATGCAGAAATATGTATTTTTATTTTATTTCCTGAGGAATGGTATTATGATTAAACTATGGTAAAACTAAATTTAAGGCTATTTTGTTTTTTTATTGTAATTTACTGGAGTTAGGAGGTATTACTATTTAAAAAATAAAACAACCAAGGAGTTAAAAGTTTTTACTTAGAACACAAATAGGATTTTGTTTCCTTAATAACAAAATAATTAAAGCCTTTTACACATTATGGAAACGCAGAAAAATACTTTAAAACAACTAGTATTTATTCCTTAAAAAAATAAACGACTCAATTTATTGATAAGGAATATTATCGTAATAGGAATGATTATCCAAATGTAAAGATTGTTTCAATGCTTGCAGATCTTCAAATTTTCTTTTTTTAATTTTAAGTCTGTCTTTGTGCAATTGAGGCAAATGATTAAAAAGTACTGCTGAATTTTTTTTATTTTTTCTTGAAGGTAGTTCGGTCCATTGATCACTAAATCTTAACTTAAAAAATATTTTCCCATTTGGATTGTATTGTAAGGCACGTAGATCTGTAACTACTGAGTCACCAGTTGTTCTACCAGGACGAATGGAGCTATAAAACTGAATTTGATCGAAGCTTTTGAAAAATGAGTGATCCAAATACTTGACATTATAGGGACGAGGATGCTGACGTGCTTTTAAACAAACAGCCACATAATCTGCAGGAATGTTGATTATTGTGTTTTTAAGACGGCGTTCAATGCATGAGTGCATGGAGTCAGCCTCCATTTGTGTATGGCCTTTCTCAAGAAATTTTTGCTCAATTATGACGTCATTTGTTACAGCAATATTAAGAAGAGCATTTGGTAAAATAGTGTTCCTATTTTGATAGGTGCACCCGTCACTATACAAGATAACTTTTTTATTTTCAGTCAATGTTGGAATTAGGATATATCAAAAAATCGGATAGAATTGAGGAAAATTCCTGTGCAGTAAGTGCTCCTTCTGTTTCATTCCATAGATAACATGTCCCGTCTTTGGTTTTTACGTTATATAAAGTAAAATTATGAATTGCCAACTTCATTTTATAATACATTAACGACACATTCGATTTCGGCGATAAGAGTACTGACTGCATGTCCATAGTAAAAACATTGTCTTCATTTTTCTTATCTTTTTCTTTTTCTTCTCTTGCTTCCTCCTTTTTTTTCTGGTGTAAAAAATATTCAGCCTCTTCGATATTTTTAACCTTGTAGGCCATACAAATATCGCACTCGTCCTTCTTGGGGCGTAATAAGCTTAGATTTCTTTCTTGAAACATCTGTGAAAATTTGGCTATGGAAAGTGGCTTTTCATTTTGAGTCTTGCACCAGTTGTTCACATAGAATTTAAAGAGTTCCTCTTTGGATTTCCATATTGGTTCTAGATATTTTCTCTTTGACTGAGCCCTACAGTAATGTGACTCCATAAAAGGAAGACTTGATAAGAAATTCTCCAAACACTTTATTCGGGTAGGAAATGGTTGCTGTCTGATAGTGAATCGTTGAGATGCACCTTGTTCCTCATCTTCGGCAGTCTTTTCTTGCATTACCTGTTGTGGTTGTTTTTTCTTCCAGTTCAAACTACTCCAGGGTTTAATCCCTAATGTTCTGTGAAACATTTCTTTGCACACTCTAATGTTGTTTTCATTAACCTTTAAATAATATTCAAAACTGTTACTTCTTCTTGATTTGTTTTCTTCTTTTCTATCTCTAGTTCTGTACACAGGTTTCATTACAATAAGCATATTGCTGTACATTTTTTTCTCTCTCCACAACAAGTTCCAAAAATAGTTAAATATTTGCTGTCTATCGTCATCAGAAACTAATCCACAATTAATTTCAGATTTTTTATTCATCAAACGACAATCGCATCTAGGTTGAAGGACTCTCTGGCTTTTCTTGACGGTGTATGACCACTTTTTTTCTTCTTTCTTTCTTCCCATATAAGGTCTTCCTTTCTCTCTATTTGCTGTTTGCTCCTTGCTGTTCCACTTATTTTCTTTAACTTCATGCCTTTTGCGTCTACTTCTCGTGGGTTGTTCCTCCTGCAAAACATTTTTCTGATAATCTTCACTGCTTTCTGAGTCGCTGTAATCTACAAGCCTAACCTTTTTGTTTGTAGTTTTAGGTTTTTCTTGTTTGTCTGAGTCAGAAGAATCTGAGTTTATGTCTGAAATCGTGTAATTAGGATCTCTGTTTTCATTTTCAATATTTTCAATATTTCTATCCATATATTCTACAGAAGTCTCAAGAACAGACAGTGTGTGGTTGGTTGTATTTTCGGTGGGATCGAGAAATATCGCATTTTCGTTATTAGGGATGACAAGTACGTTATTTTCTATGTTGGTTTCTACATCAGATTCAATAGCGCACTGATTATTGTTTCTGCTCGTGATGACTGTAATATCAGTATCTTCTAATCCACTAAGAGAGATGTCATGTTCGCAATTTTTTGAATAGGTTTCTACAGTAGGCTGAAAAAGGGTGGATGTTTCACTAAACACAACTTTGTCTGCAGTGGCTTGTTGCTTGTATTATAGGTGTATTCCACAGATCAGTACTACTTGCAGAATTCATGCAAAAGGAAGTTACTGTTTTTTGCTTATTTTGCTCTTCATTGTACTACGAGTCTTCAGTACTTTTGCAGCTGCTACCCGACGACTTATTTTCGTATCCCTTTGGGACTGTATCTACCGTTCTCTCTAAGCCATCTATGTTTTTCTTTTGTAAAGCCGCAAATAATATTCTTGAGGCCCGTGATGGAAAGCCTGAAACAAGGAGAAGTTTACTTAGAAGTAACGAACCAAGACATAATTTAAGAGGACTAAACCGAAATCTCCAATTCCTCGATCTCAGCGAAAGCTTACCTAGCGATAGACGCCGACGCTAGTATACGCGGCGCTCGCTACTGATGGCCGATAGAAATAGCCCTAGCCCGACGAGTAAGACACAGAGTAAGCAAAAGTCTAAAATATTATTAGCTGCAGTTGAAAACTGAGTTTTCTTCTAATGAAAAAATGGTTAATTTTTGGGTAAAAGTTATAGTCAAAAATGTCTAAAATAATTAGAGATTATAGGAAAGTCCATAATTTATTACTATATTAGGCAATACAGAATTTTGAACCTAAGAAAATGACTAAACAAAAAAATATACTTGAAACGTTTTTTTCCTATTAAATAGAACCATAAGAAGTAAACTCGTTTGGAGAGTTACGAAGTCCACTTCATATTTCTTGATTAATATTAATGCATTAGGAGTTAGGAGGTTAAAATACATTAATAAGCGGCATTTTTGTTTACCGGTAAAAACTCCTAACTCCAATGTATTGTTTAAAAGCCTATTAACAGTAAACGGAATAACCCTAGGACAAAATAATAAATAAATAATATTTTATGCTTACCTGACACGTTCTCCATAAATTTATATCACACTACACCTTTTGTCACACAAAAACTCAAGCAAAACAGCTCCGCAAAAATTTGCCGGCAAACCCTATGGTATAACCTTACTTTGTGACGAGTTAGCAGTTTTACTTTTTACAGATTATTCACTACTGGAGATACGAGGTTTACGTTTAACGTTTCACAGGCTTCTAGGATTATTTTGGAGTTACAAGCTTTCTTAGGTGTATTAGTTACTTGATTAAACATCCGGTGGCGCCAAAATCATATTTTGCTTGAAATGTGGAGTTAGGTGGTATTACAATTAGGGTGACGGTATGTAATCACAACGTATAAGGAATAAATATAAATAATATAATAATATAAATATAAATATTTACTGTTCAAGAATATAACACTTTATAGTAAATAAAGGTATTCATATTCTGGAAGTTGAGTTTAGTAAATGCTGGAAGTGGTCGCCATTAACAGTTCTGCAGTACCCCAAACGATCGCTAAATTCTTGCTGTACATTTTCAACTGTTTCTGGAGAAATATTTCTATTGACATTGCGAATGCGATCTTTGGGGATATCAAGCTCTTTTGAGGCATCCTGTATGTCTACATTTTATGTTAAAATATGGGCAATCTAAAATCATAATCGACGTGTCCGAGGAGTGTTCCGAAAAAAAAGAAAATACTCTGTTATGCAATTTATCCCTTATTAAATCACAACCCTGTATATAGTACTTCTTATGTAACTGAAAGAGGGAACCATAACTAATAAGGTCTATTCGATAGGGTACTCGTTTTTCTAAAAACTGGAAGGGTGGTTCAGGTCAAGGCGGCAGCGAATAACACGTAATCGGCGCGCTTAAGCTATGAGTCACACATAAGAAAAACGTTGTAAATTTATCGGACGGGGTTACCGCGGAAAAATGTAAGATAAAGAAAACACCGCTTGTGTAGGGGTGGTATGATAGGTATTTACAAATCAATCGGCAGTACAAGTTAAGCAATCTGACTGACTAGTCTAAGTGTCACAAAATATAAAGAATAAGATTTACGTTCAATAATAACTGTATACTAGGTATATAGTTTTACTATTTATCAATATATATATATATATATATATATATATATATATATATATATATATATATATATATATATATATATATATGTATATATATATATATATATATATATATATATATATATATATATATATATATATATATATATATATATATATATATGTATATATGCTACAATAGACATGGTTTAATAAGGAAATACTGTAGACGGTGCTGTGGTTCATGAGTCGGTAAGGCCGGTTGTGGTGCGATGCTGTAATATGCGAGGTATAATAGTAGAAATCTTGTTTTCTTAGCTTTCTGTGCAAAATGGCCGAAAAAAAGTCTCAACTGCAACAGCAACAGCAGGCTCAACAAGAACAGCAGCCTCAGCAGGCTCAACGAGAACAGCAGCCTCAGCAGCAACAGCAGCCTCAACAGGAACAGCAGGCTCAGCAGGAACAGCAGGCTCAACAGCAACAGCAAGGTATGAGTGGGGTAGTGCGTCGCAGAGGGCGGCTAAGCGGGTGGGGTTAACACGCAATGTACCTATACGCCCCAAAATAATACATTTTCCTTATTCTGTCGAAAGATGTTCTACGGTAGGTCACGCCGGTGTTTCTAGACCGGCAGCTGGCCAACCACTTGATAGGGGTGGTGGGCAACCAGGTGGATGGCGGCCTGGTGCTCATGTGCTCCCACCAGGCGGTTGGTCAACTGCCGGACCACCACATCAGGAACCACCTGGAGGCGATCGTCGACCGGACGGCTTAGAACCGACTGGGAGGCGATTGCCTGGAGGTGGTGGACCTCCTGGTTTACTAGGCGGCCCAGCAGGTAGTCCACGAGGCGGCCCACCAGGAAGGCCGGTCGGTCCACCAGGTGGGCCGCCTGGGGCCCGCCTGGTGGACCAAGCGGGCCACCAGGTGGGCCACCTTGTGGACCACCTGGTGGGCCACCTGGAGGCCCACCAGGTGGGCCGCCCGGCTTCCGGCCTGCTCCACCGGGGGGTAATCCAATGGCGCAACCTGCAGGGGCGGGAGGACGGGGACGTCCGCCACGGCAACTGCGCGCAACCCAACAATTTTTCGTGACGGTCCCGATTGCGCCGGACTTGCAACGGGACCGTCCGAATATTAAAATTTTTTATCTTGACATGTTGTCGCAGTTTCCACACAAAGACGTCCTAGTCCCTCCGGAATTCATTGCGTATATGGATCTCGAGGGGACAAGGCCGCTGGAGCCCCCTCCGGACGATAAACGATGGTTGCGCCGATATGCCATTTGCGTCGAACCGTATGGTCTGGAAGCGGATTATGCCCAGCATTTACATGCTTTCTTAGAGTTTCGTTTTCCTTGCTTTCTTGACGTCTTACGCCGCTTTCATCATTTTGTATTTCCTCAAAATACGAATGTGCAAGTCGTCAGGAAAGAGGAAAACGTAATATCATATGTTACCAAAGCTGATAATACACCACTTCTGTATAACATATCTCTTTCACTAACCAACGACAGATACCAATTTAATCAATATTGTCAAAATTCCGATACCTTTTCATTACTAGATCCGTGCATTTTTCGATTATATCCAAAACATAGAGACCTATTGCGAACGGCGTTTGTAGAATACAAGCAAGACGTAAGTAGGAAACAGATACCACTCTACGTCCTACCTACGTTTTGATATCGGTCGGAATGGGCCTTTCAAGTACAGAAGTGGTTCTTTAATTTTATGCACAATCCGCTGCCAGACCGGCTCACCCAATTATATCTGTGTGGGCCTCCATTTATGGGTAAGAGCGGCATTGTAGAGAAGCATTTGTTTGCTGACGACAGTGAGTGGATGCGCCGGGTTTTTTTCGTAGGTTTAGAAGGCAAATTTGTCTTCGATGAGTTGGACCCGAAGTTTCATTCTATTATAGTTATGGAAGAAATTGCCTTCCATAATTATAATGGATCGATTCTGAAGCGATTGCTGGAAGGCCACTCCGTTCAGTTGGATCGGAAGGGCCAACCAGCAATTACCGTTGCGTTTCGTGGTCCAATCCTGATGATCGGTAATTTTCCTCCACCTGTACACTTAGACCCGGCGCTACTCAGTCGCTTTATCGTCGTACATGCGGATCATATGTACTATAGGCAAGAAAAGTGTATATTCGATCCCATGTGCGACGATGTTAGACACCTACAAAGGCTTCTGTAAAATACCGCCCATAAATGGAGTCCCTCCTTCCCTCCCAATTTTCCTCCCGTTCCTGTCGTCCGTTCCGGTCGTCGTTCCCTGTACCGGCTGCGATAAAACGAAATAACAGGACGGTATGGTATAGTGGCAAGGATGACTGACGTGCCGTAGCACCAATACAATTAGGTGGGCAATAAAGAGGACATGGGCGTATGCATACGTTACCGACACACGAAGATATATACATGCATACATACATACATACTTATATGCATGCATACATGCAGATATACGGGGGTGTGTTTATGTGTGTCGGTACAGTATCAATATGTGGGTGGGGGGGGGGGGCGTGGGCCACCCCATGTCCCCCCTACGGCACGCCACGTCTTGCGATACCATGCATGTGTATGTCAGTATCAACGATGAGTCCAAAATGGTCTTACAGGTTACTTTATCCCTCACTGTTCCGGCAGAAAAATTTGGAGGGTGGGCAGCAAAAATGTGCATTCGGGTATTACAGATTTTTGTGCAATTTAGATATTTTGGATTGTGAAGCTTAAAATAAAATTATTTTGGATTTTTGAAAATCAAACTAAAATTAAAAAACTGAATAAAAAACACTGAACATATTTCAGTTTATTTTACACAGTAACATGATTACAGAACAATAAACATGAAAAAGAGCTGTTTCTATTATTATGTTCAGTGGCAAAAGAGTCTACAACTACATCTATGTCCAACAGTGGCGCACCCAGGATTTTGTCGGGGGGGGGGGGGGGGTGGGGGACTGAATAGTGCAATTCGGTGGATTTTTTCAATTAGTAGTGCATTTTTTAATTTTTATGTATCTAGAATGTTGGTCTGGGGGGGCTGCGGCCCCCCAATCCACCCCCCTGGGTGCGCCACTGATGTACAATGATTTTGCAATATTTTTTTCAACGTATTAAATTTCCAAATCTGTGATCCTCTCTTGTGACATTGTTGTCCTTAAACAATTTTTTATTCTTTTTAAGCCATTAAACGACCTTTCACAACTGGAACTTTAAAGGGTACGGTTATCGTAATGTTGCACAAATTATTTATACTAAATTAAATTCCTGCAGAAGAATTGTAAGATCTGATAGGGTCTGTATTTTAACATCGTGATTAATTTCATACCTTTCAGTGGTTTTTGGTAGTAATTTTAATTAATTTTCGATGGAAGCTATATCCATAATAATGAATAGCTAATGGAGTTAATTGCTCAAAATTTAAAAATATATTATTCGACGGGTTTGATGAAAATGCTAGTGTTCTAAAGGGGTTTAGCACTTTAGAACACTAGCATTTTCATCAAATCTACGACAAAGTTCTGAAGTAATTCGATCAATAACGGGATAATATAATTTAGCTTGAAATTCGCTTTTTTTAGTAACACATCTGTCCTCTTTAAGTGAGGTAATTTTTTGTATGATCATAGAATTATTAAATTTAGATGGTAATTTTTTTGATCTTTTATTATTTACGTCTTCTACGTTAATATTATTAGCGAAGGCGTGTTCTAGAGTCGCAGTCCATAACTTTTCAAATTCAGAATCTTGCCTATATGATACAAATAACTGTTTTAGTGATTCCACTAATGTTAAACTTTTTAAGATATCACTATTTTGGCTTTGTAAATAATTTTTTATTTTTGACAAGAATTCATAAAAACAACTTCTAAATTAAATAAAAAGGTAAAATTAATGTTGTTCCGTTTCGTTCGGGAGAGCGAACGTTGTTTTCTGTTATATTTATACTGGTTTAATAAAATTATTATTGCTGCCAGTGTTTTTTTTTACAGCCAAACAGTTTGATATGTGTGACGTTCACCTCGTATCACTAAGTCTTTTTAGTTCCACAGGTTTATCTTCTGGATGTAGCTCTTTTTGGATTTGTAAAAACGCATTATATACGAAAGATCCACTAATAAAAACAAAGGTTTTCAAATTTTGTAATGTAGCGCCGACAGGGCCGTGTTTATTTTGATTTCCACATACAAAGGCCTTCCGATTGACCGGATCGACAAGCGGCTTAAAACAAAAGGGACCGCATTGTATCGCGTGCCGAAAATGCAATAAAATGAGATATTTTATTTGTTCGTTTATGACAATAGTAGGTATAGTTTTTTTTTAATAGTTTACGTATAATTATTAATATATAAGGTCTGTACATTTATAATATTGAAAGCGATGGTTTATCTTTTTTTAATTTTAACTACTGGGTTTTTCCTTATTTTTTGTTACTCGCATGCTCGATTTAGCAGGTTGGGCGAACGGTTGGGCGAGAACGATTTGGGTTGGGCGCTCGCCCAACCGCGCCCACCCCTGGCGCCGCCACTGAAGGTAATTCTATTTTTTTTTATATTAGCATGATAGTTTTACTTTATAGGTCGTCTGCATTTACAGTTTTTATTTTTAAATATAATATATAATTAACTAATTAATTAATTAATTTTGATACCTCATTAGCATGCACTGGAAAGCCCAACTTTGCCTTCGAAATAATCCAGTTCTGCAGTCTGTCTTCCTCGTCTTTATTTAAAATGGGCTGGGGTCCCATTTTTCTTATATTTGGTACTTTTCCCAAAACTTTGTTGTGAAGTGTGGATTTTGGAATGTTATATTTTTGATGCCTCGCTTAATATTCTCCCTGACGTTATTGCTTCTAGAGCCAGTGCCAGATTTTCTTCTGAATATTTGAACCGTGTGTATTTACGCTGCATCTAAAAGATTAAAAAGTGTAGAATTTGTAATATAAAGCCTGCTTTGCTAAATTAAACTTAAACAAGAACGTAGCTAAATTAAAATACCAATTTGTTTACCTTCTTATTGCTAATTCTAAATTTACTGGCAAGGGATTACTTCAATGAGATAAAAGAATATTCTTGAAATTTTTACAAAAAAAAAATCAAAATGAAACAAAGGACAAATAACTTGGACTCAAATATTCTGCTTATTTTTTTTTGTTGCATTGTCGTGCTAGTGTTAATTTTCAACCAAGATATATCAACGATTTAATAAAAAACACTTATTGCTGAAAGGTACCGTCTGGTGTATTATCTAGTGCATAAACACTACACACCCGGTTATTGAACAAGACAAAGTTCTGTTCATCCACTGACTCCTGCAGTTTGTTCTTAAATTAGCGTTATTTTTTCAACTTTCGTAATATAAGGTATTTTAAAACTCATTTTGGTGCGATTTTAAGCTAACTGTAAAGATACCAGTGAATGAACAGCCTTTCATTTACTGGATTTTTAACCGACAAACGTCCAGTAACGGAACACGTTAAAAAAACACCTAACCTAATATTTTACAATAGTTTTATAATTGTATAATAATACTTTCATTTTTATAAACATTTTTCTGCAAAATTATTATTATATATCATTGTGAAATATCTTATAATATATGTATATTTAGAAAGGACCATACACTCACTTAACCTTAACAAAAATGGCGCCCAAAGCACTCGAAGCGATGCACGATAAATTTAACGATGACCTCTAGCATAAGGAGATTAGTTTCAAATGATCCAATAAATGAATAGTTTTCTGCGCATGACCGGTTGGTTTAAAATGAGATAGAGATGGTATTTTAAGATAATCAAACCTTATTGGAAGCAAGTTTATTAATATTGTTCGTTAACTGGGTTCTGTTCAGTTACTGGTCGGTTGACCCTACTCACCTAAAATATCCTTGTATTAAAATTACGGCTGTTTAATACCTAAAATTTTTCTTCTGTATCAAAAACAGAATCTTTTAAACAAAGTCCTGAAAATTACACCAATTTTTGTTTTTAACACACAGAAAAACGGTTTTGCATCATTTTATTTTTTAAAACAATCTTATGATTGTTTACTTAATTTTTTTGATAAAAATTTAATAATACTACAAAGGGTCAACCCATCGATAGCAAACTTACCGCATTCTAGGTAAAAAAGGTCGGGTAATATCATATAATATCATTGCTGATCTTACCAAGGGGCGAAAGCGACAATTTGCTAATTTTACAGGAGAGCAGTTTAAAGAAAATAGGTCCTATTTGGAGCACGCTCTTTCTTTAAGTAGTTTATTATTATTTTACTCTATTATGGTATAAGGTAGGTCAAGAGACATGCTTGCGAAAGACATATATAGAATTTGAAAAGGCATGCCCTATCACCCCTAAATAGGTACTAAATGGAGGTTCGCCCATTCGTCAGATTCTTTTGAATAATATATGGGATATTCGCCTGCTTTTGTCTATTAACCTGTGAATTAAACAAAAAGCGTAAGTGGCCTTTTAGGCATTTTATTTTAATAAACGGTCGAGAAACAAAAACTTATTGTCAAACACCATCAAAAGTATATTTTTAGTAATATTTATTTAAACATAAACAGAAAAAAGAAACTCGTTTTGCTCAAAAATCACAAATATTTGTGTTATTAATGCTAAATTATAACACAAGTTAGTAATAAGTATTAAATAAGTATAAACTAAGAAAGCTCTTATGTTTTTAATAACGGAAACAACAACTAGTTTTAGTAATATTAAAAAAATACAAAAAAAAAACTTCTATAAATTAAAGAAAAAACAAATTTTTTTAAACGTGTGCAAGCACACAAATTTTAATAGTAGGTACTTAGAGATGTGCCATGAGAATGTTCTCAGGGCCAAATTTTCGGAGAACGGTAAATTACCGAGAAAAATAAATTCTCGAGAATGTTCCATCTCTATGGCTAATAAAAGTAAAAATTCATTTATTTTATGAGTTTTTCACTTAAATAGTAATTTTCGAATCTATATTACAAGCCTTTAGCTGTTAGGCGTAACACCTAAAATTGCTATTGTGGGATCTAATAATTAGGCAAAACTCCATTGTGTGGATGTTCGCCCCTTCGTCTGATCCTAATAATGTGTTTAGTGTCGCTTATGCCTATAGACGATTTGCTGTATACTGAAAACTACTCGAGCTGGAGGTTCGCCAGTTTGTCAGATCATAGATACCTTTAAATGTAATCACATCATGCACCTAACTCAAAATCGAAGAAAGTGTCGCTTTCGCCTCTTGGTAAGATCAGCGACGATATGTAATAGCTTATAGATACCACTCTTATTATAATTTCTAGTGCCACAGGCTAAAGAGCCTATAGCTCACGCACTAATTTCTTTTATTAAATTGTAGGTACCACAAATCTTTAATAATTTTATTTAGGTATTACAAGAGTGATAAAAGTTAATACATAGTACGATATATGATTATGATCGAGACTCCTTTTACTTAGAAACTGATCAATTTGCTATAGATAGGTGGCCCTTATAGTACTTTTTCTTTAAAAAATAGAAAACATCATGCTTTGAGTCTTGTGGTTGTAAACAATAAAATGGTACGAATATTAATGTGTTGTGTTATAAAAATTGGTATAATTTTCAGGCCTATATTTTAAAAGCATTTGATACTGATGATAGATTGTAGGTACCAAAACATCGTAATTTCAAATCAAGAATCATATATTTTAGGTAAAAAAAAATTAAAAGTGACGTAAAAATCCCTGGTTCGTATTCAAAATTTTAGACTTGACAGTGATATTTTCAACCGGAGACGTGGTTTAAAATAATAATGTGTACCGACAAATTTGTTGCACAGAAAAGCCATCACAGAATGTGATTTGTTTCTCGATTTATCTGCAAACAACTCCGCAAAAAATGAAAACAAAATGACCACATTTCTGTTTTTGTCCGATTATCCTCGGATCTACCTGGAGTACAAGAAGTTTTGATTCCATTATTTATTTTTTTGTTTCTGATTTAGTTTGGTTTAGTTTTTCATTAATTTCATTACCTTCTTTCTCTGCGTTTTCATCATTATTTCTCTATCAGTATCGGTTTGCTGCGCTGCAGCAGTAGCAGAAAAAATGTGATTTCGATTTCAAGAATAGTTTTCTTCGTCATCGTCATCTGAATCTGAGCTTTAATAAACATCTTTGTTTAATTGGATTTCATTCAAGATAATCTCAAATTGGTTTTAGCAAAACCAGCTCCAAATTCAAGTTAATGGAAAGAGACCCCACTGGAAATATTAAATATTAGGGCTTATTTAAAAAATAAAATAAACCATGTTTTTTTCTTATTTTTAAATTTTGTTGTAATTTTATATTAATTCTTGATACATGTCAATTGAGTCAGTTCTATATATATATATATATATATATATATATATATATATATATATATATATATATATATATATATATATATATATATATGAAGAAATATTGATCCGGGAGTACATCCGTTCGTTTGTTAAATTCCTGTTGGAATCTGGCAGACGTTTCGCCAAGGTCTCACTTGGCATTATCAATGCTTACTCGTTGCTGTCAAGTCGTAAACTGATGAATCTTTGTCGTGACTCTGGATATTTATGGCCTGCGCCGGAGGTTGTAGCTATTCTGGTTAGCTGGCGTTGGCTCCGCCCCCTCAGTCGTTGCTTCGTTGGCTGTTTGTTGTGATGTGGTTGCGAGTTGATGCGCTTCGGCTTGCCGTTTTACTATTGTCTTCCATGTACTGGACAAATGCAGAGCGTCGTCTATTTCGATGGCTTCTCGTATTATCCTAGTTTTGTAGTTTTCGACGTTTGCCAGTTGTCTGCAGCTATCAAAATTGATTTTGTGTCCTGTTTGATGTTGATGTTGAAACAGGGCCGATGTAGTTTGTTTGTTTCTGATAGCCAGTTTGTGTTCTTCTAACCTGGCTGAAATTCGGCTGTTGGTTTGTCCGACGTACATTTTATTGCAGGTACCGCATGCTACACTATACACACCTTGGTTTTCTAGTTTAATTTTCTGTTTTGGATTTTTTTTAATGTTGTTCTTATGGTTTGATGTGGTTTATATACAGTGGATATATTATGCTTACGAAGAATGCGACCAATCCTATCAGTAGTTCCTTTGATGTATGGCAATATGGTTTTTGGTCTGCTTTCAGAGTCTTCCTGTTGTTTCTGCCTTGGATGCTGTTGCAGTTCTATTGCTTTTCTGATTGTGTTATCTTTATATCCATTCTGTTTTAGAGCCGTGGTTATCTTTTCTAGCTCCTGAGGCCTGTTGTTGTCGCTGGTGAGCCGGATGGATCTGGAGATCAGCGTGTTTGCTACTGCCTGTATTTGTGATGGGTGGTGATGTGATTCGGCATTCAAGTATCTATTGGTGTGAGTTGGTTTCCTGTATACCGTGTGTTCTAGTCGTCCATGTTCATTTTTAAATACATGCACATCTAGGAAAGGAAGCCGATTGTTTTCTTCGAGCTCTAGTGTGAATTGAATTCGTGGGTGTATCGAATTTAGATGGTCTAAGAATTTCCGAAGTTTCTCTTTGCCAAAGGACCAAACAACAAAAACATCATCGACGTATCTAATCCATAGTTTTGGCTTAAGATTCGCTGACTCAAGAGCTTTCTTTTCGAAATACACCATAAAAAGATTGGCTACTGCAGGTGACAGTGAAGACCCCATTGCTGCTCCATCAATCTGTCGGTAAATTTGTCCATCGTACATGAAATAGGCGTTTTGTAGGCAGTGTTTTGACAGTTCTATTATGTGCGTCGGGAGCTGTTCGTTATCTGCTATTTGTTGCAGTGCTTCATTTACTGGTATGCTTGGTTACAGAGATTTGACGTCGAAACTTGCGATGATGTCGTGCTGATCTATGGTGAGGGAGTCTATAATATGGGTGAAGTGTTCAGAGTTTTTAACATAAGAGTCTGCTTTTTCAAATATGGGTTGCAGTATACTAGCCAGGTATTTCTCTAAATTATGTGTAGGAGAGTTAAAAGCGCTGACAATTGGTCGTAAAGGGGCTCCGTCTTTGTGGATTTTTGGGAGACCGTAGAATTTCGGGCATCGACTCGATTTTTCTCTAGGAATGAGCTTCTGTTTGATATCTTCGTCTATGGGTGATCCTATAATTTTGGACTTCGTTGTTTTTTCCAAGTATGTTGTAGGGTCTCTGGAGACAGGTTTGTAGCTTGGATCGTTTAGGAGTTGTTTCATTTTTGTGTTGTAGTCCTCAGAATTCATGATGACAGTGGCATTTCCTTTATCAGCTGGCAGAATAGTGATGTTTTCAGCCATATTCAGTTTCTTGAGAGCTTGTTTCTCCTGGTGACTTAGATTAGGTTGAGGTGGTTTGGAAGACTTCAGGATCCTCGTGACATCTTGTCGTACTTGCTCCGCCGTTTGTTCGTCTAGAGTTGATAGGCTTGTTTCTACGTTAGAGATAATATCTTCCATAGGTATTCTTCTTGGGGCAACTGCATAGTTAAATCCTTTGCTCAGTACACTTGTTTCGGCGTCGGAGAGCTGGTATTTTGATATGTTGTGTACCGTATGGCTGTTGTTCGACACTGGCCGTTGTGGTTGTCTTCTGGAGTTTGCCTGCAGATTTTCTAGCTTTTTCTGTAGTTTTTCGGATGTTAATTGTTTATCAGCTTCGGTGCGCCAGTGCGTTAGGACCTCAAGGCGGTCCCACAGCGTTTGATGAATTTGGCGACTAAGGCTTAGGTGAAGTTTGTAAAGTTGTCCTTCGATATCACTTACTTCATGACGGGTTCGTCTTATTTGGTCCTTTAGTAGAGCGGTGCTTGCTTTGTCCAGTATGGCTTGTGTTCTCCTAGTTTTGGTGTGATAGGAGAGTTTCGTGAAAGTTGGGCGCAGGTTCTCATTGCGGCAGTTTATTAAAAAGTTGAGGTTGCACAACAAAGTACATCTTTTCTCTCTCAGCTTTTCGTAGAATTTAGTGGCTTTGAAGGTCTCCTCCCCGTAGAGGTGTATAATGTTTGAACGTAGACTTTCACGGATGGAGAAATGTGAAGAAATATTGATCCGGGAGTACATCCGTTCGTTTGTTAAATTCCTGTTGGAATCTGGCAGACGTTTCGCCAAGGTCTCACTTGCCATTATCAATGCTTACTCGTTGCTGTCAAGTCTTAAACTGATGAATCTTTGTCGTGACTCTCGATATTTATGGCCTGCGCCGGAGGTTGTAGCGGTTCTGGTTAGCTGGCGTTGGCTCCGCCCCCTCAGTCGTTGCTTCGTTGGCTGTTTGTTGTGATGTGGTTGCGAGTTGATGCGCTTCGGCTTGCCGTTTTACTATTGTCTTCCATGTACTGGACAAATGCAGAGCGTCGTCCCTTTTGTTTAGATGACCGGTCTTTTCTATTTCGATGGCTTCTCGTATTATCCTAGTTTTGTAGTTTTCGACGTTGCAGGTACCGCATGCTACACTATACACACCTTGGTTTTCTAGTTTAATTTTCTGTTTTGGATTTTTTAATGTTGTTCTTATGGTTTGATGTGGTTTATATACAGTGGATATATTATGCTTACGAAGAATGCGACCAATCCTATCAGTAGTTCCTTTGATGTATGGCAATATGGTTTTTGGTCTGCTTTCAGAGTCTTCCTGTTGTTTCTGCCTTGGATGCTGTTGCAGTTCTATTGCTTTTCTGATTGTGTTATCTTTATATCCATTCTGTTTTAGAGCCGTGGATATCTTTTCTAGCTCCTGAGGCCTGTTGTTGTCGCTGGTGAGCCGGATGGATCTGGAGATCAGCGTGTTTGCTACTGCCTGTATTTGTGATGGGTGGTGATGTGATTCGGCATTCAAGTATCTATTGGTGTGAGTTGGTTTCCTGTATACCGTGTGTTCTAGTCGTCCATGTTCATTTTTAAATTCATGCACATCTAGGAAAGGAAGCCGATTGTTTTCTTCGAGCTCTAGTGTGAATTGAATTCGTGGGTGTATCGAATTTAGATGGTCTAAGAATTTCCGAAGTTTCTCATTGCCAAAGGACCAAACAACAAAAACATCATCGACGTATCTAATCCATAGTTTTGGCTTAAGATTCGCTGACTCAAGAGCTTTATTTTCGAAATACACCATAAAAAGATTGGCTACTGCAGGTAACAGTGAAGACCCCATTGCTGCTCCATCAATCTGTCGGTAAATTTGTCCATCGTACATGAAATAGGCGTTTTGTAGGCAGTGTTTTGACAGTTCTATTATGTGCGTCGGGAGCTGTTCGTTATCTGCTATTTGTTGCAGTGCTTCATTTACTGGTATGCTTGGGTACAGAGATTTGACGTCGAAACTTGCGATGATGTCGTGCTGATCTATGGTGAGGGAGTCTATAATATGGGTGAAGTGTTCAGAGTTTTTAACATAAGAGTCTGCTTTTTCAACTATGGGTTGCAGTATACTAGCCAGGTATTTCTCTAAATTATGTGTAGGAGAGTTAAAAGCGCTGACAATTGGTCGTAAAGGGGCTCCGTCTTTGTGGATTTTTGGGAGACCGTAGAATTTCGGGCATCGACTCGATTTTTCTCTAGGAATGAGCTTCTGTTTGATATCTTCGTCTATGGGTGATCCTATAATTTTGGACTTCGTTGTTTTTTCCAAGTATGTTGTAGGGTCTCTGGAGACAGGTTTGTAGCTTGGATCGTTTAGGAGTTGTTTCATTTTTGTGTTGTAGTCCTCAGAATTCATGATGACAGTGGCATTTCCTTTATCAGCTGGCAGAATAGTGATGTTTTCAGCCATATTCAGTTTCTTGAGAGCTTGTTTCTCCTGGTGACTTAGATTAGGTTGAGGTGGTTTGGAAGACTTCAGGATCCTCGTGACATCTTGTCGTACTTGCTCCGCCGTTTGTTCGTCTAGAGTTGATAGGCTTGTTTCTACGTTAGAGATAATACCTTCCATAGGTATTCTTCTTGGGGCAACTGCATAGTTAAATCCTTTGCTCAGTACACTTGTTTCGGCGTCGGAGAGCTGGTATTTTGATATGTTGTGTACCGTATGGCTGTTGTTCGACACTGGCCGTTGTGGTTGTCTTCTGGAGTTTGCTTGCAGATTTTCTAGCTTTTTCTGTAGTTTTTCGGATGTTAATTGTTTATCAGCTTCGGTGCGCCAGTGCGTTAGGAGCTCAAGACGGTCCCACAGCGTTTGATGAATTTGGCGACTAAGGCTTAGGTGAAGTTTGTAAAGTTGTCCTTCGATATCACTTACTTCATGACGGGTTCGTCTTATTTGTTCCTTTAGTAGAGCGGTGCTTGCTTTGTCCAGTATGGCTTGTGTTCTCCTAGTTTTGGTGTGATAGGAGAGTTTCGTGAAAGTTGGGCGCATGTTCTCATTGCGGCAGTTTATTAAAAAGTTGAGGTTGCACAACAAAGTACATCTTTTCTTTTTCTACGAACGGATGTACTCCCGGATCAATATTTCTTCACATTTCTCCATCCGTGAAAGTCTACGTTCAAATATATATATATATATATATATATATATATATATATATATATATATATATATATATATATATATATATATATATATATATATATATATTTTTAGATTGTGCAGAGCAAGAAGAGTAATAGAAAATGCATTTGTAATTCTGGCGGCCAGATGGCGTATTTATAGAAAGCCTATAATAGCGTGTGAAACTACCATAATAGCTATTGTAAAAGCTACAGTTTGTCTTCATAATTTTTTAATGAATTCTGGAGAAAATTATTACTTTACTCCTGCTAGTGTTGACCGTGAAGGAGAAGACGGGAAAGTTATTGAAGGTGACTGGAGGAATGAAGATAATACAAACCTTCTTCCAGCGCCAAGAACCAGCACAAATATGTATGGAAGGAGTGCAGAACAAGTGAGGGAAAATTTAAGCAGATGCTTTTTAAATGAAGGTTCAGTTCCATTTTAGTGGAATAGATGAGAATGATGAGAAAAATTGCCAGTTTTTTTTAATAATAAACTTAGTAGTATTTTTTTTATATTTCCTAAATTCTTAAGGTGGGTACCCAATAAAATTTATATACTCTTAACATTTTATGAAGGTGAATGCTAATTTTATTTAAAAAGAAAATCCAGAATGTTTGTAATCATTATACTGGGTCTCCCAAAAGTCCCGCATAAAATTAATATCAATTAAAGGAAAAAGATCTAGGAAAAATGCTTGGACCCGTACATTTTTATTTTTAATTGTGCATTTTTTGGCATAAAAAAATATTATACAGGGTGTCTCATAGAACAGTTGTCACATCTTTGACAATTTTTTTAAATGAAATGCCGAATTTTTTATTAGGTTTTCAAATTCTACGAAAAATTCTAAATATTTTTTATGTAGGACTTGCTATCCCCATTTTCAGCTGTTTCCAAGATATTGACATTTAATTTGAAAAGTAAAACAAAAAGATTATCCATAATAAATTTTTATTTTTTACTAAAATGAAATTCTAAAAGTGCAGCAAATTCTGGAAGTGTCCACCGCCTTCTACCTGACACGCCCCTAGGCGATGGTAAAATCCATTTACTGCATTCCTTATAAAATCAGGAGGTATTCTATTTGTTTCTGTCCTTATTCTTTCTTTGAGATCTTCAATGTTGTTAGGTCTGTTTCGGTACACACTTTCCTTTAAATAACCCCAAAGAAAATAATCCAGCGGTGTTAAATCCGGCGACCTAGGTGGCCACTCAATAGTACCCCTACGACCAATCCAACGGTTTGTAAAGGTTTCATCTAGGTACCTTCGGACCTCCACGCCAAAGTGTGCAGGGGCACCATCTTGTTGAAACCATAACATCTCATTTGGAATATCTGTATCCATCTGGTTAGGAAAAAGAACTGCTAATGCCGGAATTAAATCAAATGTTAAAAAATCCAAATAACGTTCAGCGGTAAGGTTCTCTTCAAAAAAATATGGTCCCAAAATTCTATTATTTATTATGCCTGCCCAGACATTAACCTTACCAGCATATTGAGTGTGCGTCTCAAGTAACCATCGCGGATTATCAAGAGACCAGAATCGATAATTTTGTCTATAAACTTGCCCGTTTAGGCAAAATGTAGCTTCATCAGAAAATAAAATATTACTTGAAAAGGCATTATTAGTATCAATCCTTGCCATCATTTCTTCGCAAAATTCAAGCCGTCTATCATAGTCATCTTCTAGTAGTTCCTGTACAAGAATGGGTTTATAAGGATGTAATTTTTCGCTTTTAAAAAATCGATGTACTGTACTACAAGTAGCTTCATTATCTATCGCCAAAGTAACAACTGAAGAGAGGGGGTTTTCAGTAAGCGATAACATTAAATCGATTTTTTTATCCTCGGTTAGAACGAGTGGTCGACCGCTTCTAGGTAAATCTCTAACTGTACCATGCTCCTCATATTTATACAGTCGACTGAGTAATTTGGTTTTCTGGATACTTTTCGTTAAAAAAAGTACAAACCTCAGCTTGAGTTCTTATTTTGTCCCCACACCCCAACATAATTAAAATTTCGATGCGCTGCTTTTCTGTTAACATTTTTAGGTAATTGACAAATTACTTAAGTCAAAGTCAGTATTGACATAATTAAGGACGGTTGATGACAGTAAGATACCTTATTTATTTAACATGTTCTAATAAATACAATATGAACTAAAAGTATTACCTTTAATAAAAAAAATTTAAATGTCAATATCTTGGAAACAGCTGAAAATGGGGATAGCAAGTCCTATATAAAAAATATTTAGAATTTTTCGTAGAATTTGAAAACCTAATAAAAAATTCGGCATTTCATTTAAAAAAATTGTCAAAGACGTGACAACTGTTCTATGAGACACCCTGTATAATATTTTTTTATGTCAAAAGATGCACAATTCAAAATAAAAATTTACGGGTCCAAGCATTTTTCCTAGATCTTTTTCTTTTAATTGATATTAATTTTATGCGGGACTTTTGGGAGACCCAGTATAAATTTTATAATACGTACCAGTTAAAATGACAGTAAACTGTTTTAAAATTTGAAATAAATGTTTGGCTTTCATTATTAAAAATCTATTCTTAAAAATGATGTTTTCTACAATCGAATGTTTGATTTCAACTGTTAAATTAGTACTTAATAAACTTTTTAGTAGACCAGTATATATTCCTATTTCATGTCTTCTTAAAAAAAAGTATGGACAGGTAAAAGATGAAACTTGTCTTATAGATCATATCATATAATAAAAATACTATTGTGCTGTAGGTACTTGTCCCAATAAAAATCCTATTTTTGCTACTAATAAACATTTATTTCTACAATATTTACAAAAAATCTTTAGCGCCCTCATAAGCCGCTTGTAGCAGCTGAATCTCTAATCCTGTACGTGCATTTTGGGGCATTTGATTCAGCATTTCTAAAATTCTGATACACATGGGATTTACTGGAAGGGGAGGAGCTTCCACAGTAGGGATATTTATTCTGTTAAGGGCATTCAGAATCGCTCCTTCCAATTTTGGGATTGGTGTCTCAGCACCCTCAACACGTTTTGGTCTTGAGGTACCTTCTTCATTTGAATCTTGAGGGGAAAGTAAGGGGGGAGGAGTGGTGCTGGTTCCTGGGGATGTTAAATTTGTTATGGTGGGTCTAAATGTAATGGTTTCGCTTAAAAATGACATCGAATCGAAGTATTCCCACTTTTTTTTGCTGCAAAGCCACTAGGAATGTAATCTCCTTTTATGCGTGCATATGTATCTCGTAGATTTCTCCACTTATTTATCAGAAACTCCACAGAAAACTCTGGATTCGTACCAAATTCTTCATAAATTTCCAACCACGAATTATCCCGACGAATTTTACCACGTTGTTTAATGGGTAATCTGGAATCCCATAATGGAGGCCTTGCCATGACACAACTAATCAGTAGTTCTTCTACTGTTGTGCATGTTTCTGGTTCTTCCTCGGCGTCAGAAACCTAAAATCAAAATGACGCAATGATAAAATATCTCTGACTTCTCTGAGACAATATGATAATAGCTTCACTTTTTAATAAAAGTAATTGTAATTTTTTTTTGCACTCACCTGCTCATCAACCATTATATTCAATTCTTCAGCGTCCATAGATAAACGAGAAGCAACTAAGTACAGAAATAAAGAAAAAAAATCGGGAAATGAATTTTATGATTTTAAGTAAGGTTAACGTCTACAAATAACGTCTTCTTTTTAACGTCTTTTTTCATCAATGGACTCTTGGACATTTAAGGCTACCTGCTGTTCATTGATTATTATTATTTTTTTAATTCGGACAGAGGCATTTCATCTTCCAAGTCATAAAAGTTGTGCGTTCCAAAACCAGCTTTTCTGAAGCAGTTTTGAATAGTCGCTTGGGTTACATCTACCCTCCATACTGTCGCCGAAATATGAATGCAATCCAGAAGATCAATTTTAGGGATGGTGGCATTGGTCTCAAATACGTCTAGTATTTTTTGCAAGTTTATAGTGAATTTTAAAACTTTTTATAATGCCCTGATCAAGAGGCTGTAGTTTGGATGTCATATTTGGTGGAAAGAAAATCAACTTTATCGCCTTTAATTGATGATCGATGCAAGGATGCGCAGGACAGTTGTCAATCAGAAACAAAACACGGTTTTGAAGTAGAAACTGTTTGTCCAGGTTCAAAAGCCCCTCTTCCAAAAGTTCACTCGTCATCCAGGCCTTTTTATTGCTGTAATATTATGTCAGCGGTCAATTTGTAACTCCTCGAAAACATCGTGGTTTTGCTCTTTTTCCTATTAGGACAAGTTTTAATTTTTCAGTGCCAGTCATATTTGTTGCTAATAAAAGGGCCACCCTTTCCTTAGACAACTTTCCTCCGTGACATTTTTCATTTTTGAACGTTAAGGTTTTGTCTGGTAAACATTTGAACAATAAACCAGTCTCATCTGCGTTAAAAATGTCGTTTGTTTTGTAGGGGGCCAAAAGAGCCGGAAGGGTATCTTGGATCTAGCCATCACACTTTGTTTGATCCACGGCAGCACTTTCACCACATGCTTTTTTTTGTAATACGTCATATCTAAAATTTAAAAAAAGCACATGTAATAAACAAAAACATAACAAAAAGGACACAAAAACATGTTCATACCTCTTTTTAAATTTGTCCAGCCACCCGAGCTTGTTTTACAATTTTCATCTCCCAGTTTTTTGGCAAAATCCACTGCCTTTTGTTGCATAATGGGCCCTGAGATAGGCAAATTTGCTTTTCTTGCAGTTTTAAACCACTTAATGAATGCAGTGTTTGCTGTCTTCATAGGCTTGTTTCGCTTCACTTCACCTGGGTTAGCTACTTCAGCACCAAAGTGCACTACAGCCTTTTTCTTTTCTATTATAGTGAATAACGTATTTTTTGGAATGTTATATTCTTGGCAAATAATCTTTTTTTGAACACCATTCTCTACTTTTTTCGATCGTTAAAGTTCTTAAGTTTTCGCGGCGGTGGCATCTTGCCAACTAAAAACGCTTTTAACCATGAAATTTCATCCGCGGCATTACACCTGCTTAGGGGTATCCCAAAATATGACACAGTCGCTGCTTGCGCTCGATGAGATTCGTCGATTTCAAAGCGCGCCGCGCTGCCACCTTGCGACCAGACGCCAAAACTCAGCTTTGATCGCTTTCGAAAGTTCGACTTATAGTGATTTTTTACTTTGGCAGGATTCGAGTTATAGAGGTCAAAATACATGTCAATCTTGGAAAAAGTGCAGAGTGTGCGAGTTAAAAAGAGGTTCGCATTACAAAGGTTCGAGTTATAGAGGTTTACAGAGGTTACAACTTTAGGGTAAAAAATTTATTAAGAAACATGACGAGAGGGCGCTTTTAAAAAATATATTTCTAGCTTCGATTTCTTCAAATATTTAAATGCAACTATTCATCCATTTTTAATATCTTTTACAGTTTATTAGTTACTACAGATAACTGCAAAAACCGGAAGTCGTTTTCTCTTGTTTTTTAAAAGTTGTCGCAAAAATAGTGGGAGAGTGTAATTCCACATTGGCTTTTACCAAAGTTTTGCTATTTTCCTTTATTAAAACGTTGAAATCCTACAAACATGGCCTTTTTTGGCTATGTTTACTCATTTTCAGCTTTTTTTTAATTAAATTATATTATTGTGTTTTTTATTTTAGATATTTATCTAAAAAATGCAATAATAATCTAAATGTACATTTATTGCCAAGGCGGCCATGGACAATTACGAAATAAAACAAAAGAATTACCTTGGCAATTCCGTCTAAAATTATATAATTTGAGGGCTCTTTCAGATGGCACGGTTTTCTGTCGTGGTCGTGTATGGCAACGATATCGTATATAGTGGTTACGCATTGTTTTAAATGGAAGCTGTCACACCACATGATTTTAATCGGAGCCATACACGACTATCGTAGCATCACTACAAGAAGACTGCGACGGCACGATGCCGGAGTCGTGTACGACAACAGTGATTTATACAAGTCTATGCAAGTTTACACACACTTGCCGTGCATTGATACGATATTTATGCCGAATAAAACATGACTATTAAAATACTGTGCTCTCGCAGATCGTGAAATAGTGTTACAAATTGACCACTAAATGTCTATTTTCAAGAAGTGGATGAATCCCAGTGGCGGCTTGTGACAATTTGTTAGGGGAGGCAGACAAAAAAATTTCTTACAACAAAACAGATTATTAGGAAATCGGAAGGACTTCTACTCGGTCAATAAAATATTTTATATATGCTATAAAAATATGTTATTGTTCAGCAAAACCAACGGGAAGGTGTAGAGTTTCCATTAAATTATTTTATCTGCTCCTATTAAATTATATATTAATTAATATTATGGGTTAACCAGAAAAACTACTAGTTTGACTTAGTAAACTTCCACTATGTTGACAAAATTATTGACATGTTTCGCTACACTGTAGCTTCTTCAGAATAAGTTTTACGAATGAGTGGTGACTAACAATTGCAATAATGTAAACCTCTAGGGTAATTAAATAATATAATAAAATAGGGGTAGGTAGATGATTTAATCTGGTACATTTGGGTTTTCCTAAAGCTTAAGATGAATATAATATTTTATTTTTACAAAGGGGTGTTATCAGACAAAATTTAATGAGGTAGAATTACTAGTAAAGCTTAAGATGCCTAAAATATTTTATTTTTACAAAGAGGTGTTAAACAAATTTAATAAGGTAGAATTACTAAGCTCTATTTGGTCATTAAGAAGTACGTTGGAGTTTTTAAGTTTATTTATTTCCATGGACTCTAGCAAATTCAATTTGACACCTTTATTTTCAATATGTAAAATTTTATAATTCGGATCAAAATTATGTTGATTTTCTACTAAATGGCAGGCATAATTAGAGTCTTGTTTATGTTTAATAAAGCTATTGTGATGTTCTTGTATCCTTTTACCAAAATTCCTACCAGTTTGGCCTATGTACGTCTTCGGACAGTCTTTACATGTTAATTTGTAAACACCGGATTTTTTATTTTTGTTTGTTTTTGTTTTACTATTTCTAATGAATCTGCCTAAAGAATTATTGGTTTTGTAAGCAACGTTGATATCATGTTTATTTAAAAAATTGCCAATCTTTTTAGTAGGCTCTCCAACAAAAGTAATAAGGTTAAATTTTTTATTAGGGTCCTTGATGTGTGGATAAACTAAATCAATGGCTTTTTTGTATGTTTTTTCCTTAAAATTTGATCAATTAGATTAGAGGCATATCCATTATTAATAGCAATTTGTTTTATTATGTTCAACTCTTTCAAAAAATCTTCTTCATTTAAAGGGAAAGTTACAAGTCTATGAATCATGGTATGGAATGCTGCTAATTTATGTTGTATGGGGTGGCAAGAATTATTAGGTATTGTAGTATCTGTATGAGAAGGTTTGTGGTAGACAGAGAAGACATGTTTATTATTTTCTGTTTTTATAGTTAAGTCGAGAAAATTAATTGAGCCATTTAATTCTTTTTCTATAGTAAATTTGATATTATTATGTAAGCTATTGATAAATTCTAGAAAAACTTTTAATTGTCTATCAGTACCTAGAAAACATGTAATGACATCATCGACGTACCTAAACCAATAAAGAAGTTGTTTAAAAAGAGGGTGATTACTGATTTTATTTTCCAAAAAATCCATAAATATTTCTGCTAATAAGGGGCTGAGGGGGTTGCCCATAATTAGTCCATTTTTGCTCGTATAAAAATTATTATTGAATTCGAAATAATTTTGTTCAAGGCAGACAGAGATAGACTCTATTATTTCTTGCTTTTTAATGATATTGATATTTTGTGTACAAAGAAGTTGCTCAATCAAGTTAATAGTTTCTTTAGGTGGTATGCTAGGGAATAAATTGGTAACGTCAAAGGATATTAACTTTGCATTATTAGGTATTTTAATATTTTTTATCTTTTTAATGAGGTCTATTGAATTTTTTATTCCGAATTTAGGTGAAAATTGTGTATTTAATTTGATTATATCTATTAAAAAGATAAAAAATATTAAAATACCTAATAATGCGAAGTTAATATCCTTTGACGTTACCAATTTATTCCCTAGCATACCACCTAAAGAAACTATTAACTTGATTGAGCAACTTCTTTGTACACAAAATATCAATATCATTAAAAAGCAAGAAATAATAGAGTCTATCTCTGTCTGCCTTGAACAAAATTATTTCGAATTCAATAATAATTTTTATACGAGCAAAAATGGACTAATTATGGGCAACCCCCTCAGCCCCTTATTAGCAGAAATATTTATGGATTTTTTGGAAAATAAAATCAGTAATCACCCTCTTTTTAAACAATTTCTTTATTGGTTTAGGTACGTCGATGATGTCATTACATGTTTTCTAGGTACTGATAGACAATTAAAAGTTTTTCTAGAATTTATCGATAGCTTACATAATAATATCAAATTTACTATAGAAAAAGAATTAAATGGCTCAATTAATTTTCTCGACTTAACTATAAAAACAGAAAATAATAAACATGTCTTCTCTGTCTACCACAAACCTTCTCATACAGATACTACAATACCTAATAATTCTTGCCACCCCATACAACATAAATTAGCAGCATTCCATAGCATGATTCATAGACTTGTAACTTTCCCTTTAAATGAAGAAGATTTTTTGAAAGAGTTGAACATAATAAAACAAATTGCTATTAATAATGGATATGCCTTTAATCTAATTGACCAAATTTTAAGGAAAAAAACATACAAAAAAGCCATTGATTTAGTTTATCCACACATCAAGGACCCTAATAAAAAATTTAACCTTATTACTTTTGTTGGAGAGCCTACTAAAAAGATTGGCAATTTTTTTAAATAAACATGATATCAACGTTGCTTACAAAACCAATAATTCTTTAGGCAGATTCATTAGAAATAGTAAAACAAAAACAAACAAAAATAAAAAATCCGGTGTTTACAAATTAACATGTAAAGACTGTCCGAAGACGTACATAGGCCAAACTGGTAGGAATTTTGGTAAAAGGATACAAGAACATCACAATAGCTTTATTAAACATAAACAAGACTCTAATTATGCCTGCCATTTAGTAGAAAATCAACATAATTTTGATCCGAATTATAAAATTTTACATATTGAAAATAAAGGTGTCAAATTGAATTTGCTAGAGTCCATGGAAATAAATAAACTTAAAAACTCCAACGTACTTCTTAATGACCAAATAGAGCTTAGTAATTCTACCTTATTAAATTTGTTTAACACCTCTTTGTAAAAATAAAATATTTTAGGCATCTTAAGCTTTACTAGTAATTCTACCTCATTAAATTTTGTCTGATAACACCCCTTTGTAAAAATAAAATATTATATTCATCTTAAGCTTTAGGAAAACCCAAATGTACCAGATTAAATCATCTACCTACCCCTATTTTATTATATTATTTAATTACCCTAGAGGTTTACATTATTGCAATTGTTAGTCACCACTCATTCGTAAAACTTATTCTGAAGAAGCTACAGTGTAGCGAAACATGTCAATAATTTTGTCAATATAGTGGAAGTTTACTAAGTCAAACTAGTAGTTTTTCTGGTTAACCCATAATATTAGTTATGGACTTCCACCAAGTATCGTCCGACTCAATCAATTTATATATTAATTATTCAACTACTTTTGAACAATTAATAATATCTATAAACAAACAACATGAGTTGTAATAACTCACTGCTATAACTCATTATAATAAATCGGAAAAGATTTACGAACCGAATATCAAGGTGGCTCTGTACAAGCCGATTGGCCGAAAGGAAACAGTCCATTATTGTTATTGAGGGAAGTAATGTCACTCGAATAATTTTGACGTTTTCAAATTAAGTTAATACCTAATTATTGTAAATTTTGTGCTAAAAAAGATGAATTCAGATAGTGAAGATGAATTATTATGTACACCTCCAGAAATAAGACAAATAGCTAATGTAACCATACAGAATTTATTGCCCGAAAAATCCAAAAACAAATATAATGCTGTATACAAAAATTTTCAAGATTGGTATAGCAGTAAGAACATTAATGCCCGGTTGTACAATTTGAGCTTAAGCCTCAGTTCAGCTAAACCAAGTTGGAGCTTAAGCCGATATTAAATTTATCACAGCGTTGTACATTTTGACTTAAACTTAAGTTTAGATAAACTTGTCTTCTTAACAAAATTTTTATTTCACAAATTGACAACGTTGTATTTGAGTGTATACTGCAAAACCCACCTCACAAAAAGAAGATATTTTATGGTTAGTTTAAAAAATATAAAAATTGTTGGTTGCTGCCTGCATATCCTTTTATTTTCTTTGGCTGCCTGTACGAATTATTAAAAAATATGGACGTATAATCTGATACTGCTACGAAGAGAACGGCAAATTTTACGCACGGAGAAGAAAACCTTCTCGTGTGTTTGGCAAAACGGAATAAACAGTAACGGTATAAACAGTAACGGTATAAACAGTAACGGTATAAACAGTAACGGTATAAGTGTAGCTAGCAATAAACTATTTGCAAATATTTGTGCATCATGTGCCGACCCTGGCCATCGACAAACGACATCTTGAAACATGCAGTTTGCATCACAGACAGCCTGCACATTATAGGAGAAATACCCTTTACGATTGCGGAAAATTTCCGCGTTATCTCCTCCAGGAGAAATAATACGGATATGTGTGCAATCCAATGCTCCTATACAACGTGGAAATCTACACAGATCGTAAAATGCCTGAGAATTAGAACGCAGTTCAACATTTGTTGAAGGCATCTTAATAAACTGGGGATACAAACTTGCAATCGCTCGTGTACATGGCCAAATATGTCTACTGGCTGTACTTTTATCAACGCCAATAGTGTCACCGATAGTTTGAAGAAATCCTCCTGTGGCAAAAAAGCGTAATGTAAGAAACAGGATTTCTTCACTAGACAAAGCATGGTTCCTAATCCTAAAAAATATTTTATTGTGTAATAGTCACAAAATAGACGCAAATAGTATCTCACCTTTCCGTGGGTAATTCAATTAAGGGCAAAATTTGCTCCAGGATAAAAGCGACACCCTCCTTGGAAAACCGAAATCTTTTTTTAAAGTCGCCGTCATTCCATTTCACAAACTGATTTGCCCTTTCCCTAAATACTTGCGGCCTTCTTTCTGGTTGCTGTATAACATGGATTAAGTCCATAAAATCCTCATCATCCGTAATATTCCCAAAATCATCCATCTTGTACACAAAATGTTAATTTTATCATGTTATCATTTTTATCGTGTTTTATTATGTTTTAGAAAACCTTTTTACCTTTTTTTTTTTGAACCCAGAACATTGGGCGCTTTGTTAAACAAGCATGATAAACTTAGTTTTACTAGTAAGCCATGATTGTACAACACTATAAACTGCTTTAAGCTTAGCTTTGCTTTAAACCAGAGTTCAACTTCATTTGTACAACCGGGCATAAGTCATCGTTTACAGAAAATGTACCTTTGACTTATTTTAGCGAACTTAGGACTAAATATAAAGCATCGTCTCTATGGACTTTCTACTCCATGCTAAGAAGCACACTCAACATAAATAATGGAATCAATATAGAGAATTATTTAAGATTACGTGCGTTTCTTAAACGTCAATCAGAGAAACATGTAGTTAAAAAGGCAAAAACTTTTACTCCAGAACAACTTAATAATTTCATAAACGAAGCTCCTGATGAGAAATATCTGGCGACAAAGGTAGTAGATCTCACAATAATTCTATTCTTTTTATCATCTAGTCAATTACATAATTTATTTTAGGTTGCTTTAATAATTAAAGGATCAAACAAACTTACCTAAGTGCAGTTCGATCCTGATTATCTGAGACCTCGTTGAAATAAATAAGTGATTACGTAGTACTCCTTATCGCAGTCTCAACCACACAGTTAAAAGAAAATAAACAAACCCCTCTCGCCGCACCTGTCCACATCTCCTGGCTGATCTCATTTATTTTAGAGTTTGGGTATTTTTATTGTTGCTATTGGGATTTCTTTATTGCATAAAGTAAAAGGGTTTAGGGAGGGCCTTATTTACTTCAAGGAGGCATCATATAATCAGGATCGAACTACACTTAGGTAAGTTTTTTTGATCCTTTAATTATATTTCGGCCTCGTTTCGTAAATAAGTGATTACGTAGATGTTTAAAGATAGATGCAACAATAAATAATTAGATTTCCGGAATTGTCAGAATAAAAACTAAACGTGTTTATAAACGTCCTTGTTTATTAGGAAAAGAAAACAAAGGAAACATCAAAATAGTAAATGCTATGCAACTGTGCATAGTTCTTACATTTGGAATACGATAGAAGTGTATCTGAAAATAATCTTCAACAACATGAAATAAGAAACCTTTAGAGTTTCTTATACCTAAATCTTATATTAATTGTTACAATTTATGTTAGTAGTACAACTATAATCATAATAATATATGATATAAATGTGTTTTAGCATACAACATTTAAATTTTTATATTCAGCATTTTAACAAAATGTTTTAACATAGTGCCTAGATTAATGTAAGCGGTATGGCTCAACCAGGCGCGGCCCGTCCATAAGGTCATTTGGTCAATGACCCACCTAAAATTTTCAGTGATCTACCTAATAATTTATTTTTTAATTTTTTAAAACCAAAAAAGAATCTTTTGTTTCCAAGTTCCATGCGAAAACTCCCCAAGAAAGAATCAAGTCAAGCCATCGTCAAAGGATATCCAACCTTGTTCCGGGATGGGTCATATTGTAAATTGATCGTATAGGTTTATATGGACGATATAAATTCATTAAAAGCAAGAGAGAAACAGACATACGCGATTTAGGAAGTTAAAAAGAGACACAATTGGTCGACGGCCCACCCATAATATCTGGCCACTCCCACTATGGAAATACTCTCAAACCGCCCCCTAAAATATATTATTTCAAAACATTTGGTTCGGAACAAGAAAAACTAATTAGCTACCTAATATGCGCATTGTATTTGCATCGTATTAATCATATTAATTGGTGGTTAAACATAAAAAATTATAAATACGATTTCTGTCAGGCCAGCGCTAGGCATCAAATTTAACGGTATCGGACCGATTTTCCTACATAACCGGCGTAGTCCAAGGGATATGATTGCAGCGAGATAATCCGACGCTCGCGGGTTCGAATCTGTGTTGGGGCAATAACTTTTTTAAAATTTTTTGTTATTTAAAAAATTAGATCGGCTCTAAAAGGTGTATTGGCAACAAGTTCTTCCTCGATAAAATATTTTTAAAATTATTGGCAATCTCATATTTACTACAGTTGACAGCCTGCACGTGCGTATACAAATATCGTATTACTATGTCTAGTCGCCAGCATTGTATTTATTAAAGAAACCGGAGTTTCGGCAGCGTTCCTAATTGTATTTTACGAATAGTCATACTTTTAGGTCAGAATTTTTTTCTGTTTATATTGTGGGCTTGTAGTACAAGGCGCGACACCTATTGAGGAGAAGCTAAACTTTTCACAACGGAAACCGCTAAAATCTACTAATTTAGAGTATTAAAACACATAGAAAAAAGTCATAAACAGAAAAGTGATACTAAAAGTCATAAACATCAAGAGTACTAATGTTCAATATTCTGCAGTACCTATTTTATGATTTTTGCAGTGTTTATTTGTAGGTAAACAATTTCTTGACACATTATTAAAAAACCTTTCTTAATTAAAAAAGTGAATTTTGCTTGTTGCGTTGATATCACTAGTTGCCCACAAAATTTTGACCCACCTGTAAAAAAACTCACGGGCCGCGCCTGGGCTCAACTACAGTGTATAATTGAAAAGTTCTACTTATTCTGGCAGTTTCAATCAAAAATTGTTGAATGTGTTAAGTATTTAAGACTACGTCTAAGAACTTTGAACTTTCGGCTAGAGACCAACCAGCTGATGACCTGATTAAGTCTATATATACCCCCTTTCGCGCTGCAGCCGATGTGGCCGCGTGTCTAGTGCTGTGTGCGGTAAATATAGATGTATCTAACCCGCTTTTTTCCAAAACCGTCTTTATCCACCTGCTGATCGTTTGTGACGTCGCGGTATGATATGGTTTTTTGAAGGTAATAAATAGAAATTTTGCTGCTGATATATTTCTGAAATTTTTGCTTTTTTCTAGGTATAATTGTAAAGTTGTGGCAACGCAAATGTTGGTTTCTTTGTAGAAAGGTAAATTAAGGGACGGTTGGCACCTTTTAGGTGCCGAAGTTTTTAATCTATTGGGTATTTTAATTCTCAGCCCTTCAGTGGAGGTTTCAATGTTGGCGATTTCTATGTTTGCCAAAGTTTGAACTCTTTGTCCAGTGGTTAAAGCCAATAAAGATGCCAACTTTAGGGTTAAGTTTTCTAGGGAGATAGTATCAGCTGGTTGTTTTCGTAAATAGTCCAATACGATAGAGGGGTCCCAAGTGGTGTTGTACTTTGGTAGGGTAGGCCGCACGTTATATATTCCTTTAAAAAATCGCTTGACTCTATAGTCACTGGCTATGTCAGACTGTGAAATTTGTGCGATTGCTGATCTATATGAATTAAGGGTACCATACGAACACCCTCTATCGTATTGACTTGTTAAGAATTCTAAAAGGATAGGGATAGATACTAAAAATGGGCTTATATTCTTATATGTACAAAAATTCCACCACAATTTTAAACCGGTATTGTACTGGCTAACCGTTGAGTCCCTTATTGATGACATGCATATAGGGATGGAACACTCTAGTACATTGCCTAACAGGAGTGCTTCCCTGATACAACTCCTGCAACCAGGGTAGTCCTTGACCAGAGGTGGTGAGGCTCCCTATCAATAGACGAAAGAAGTGTTTTACTTGGTGGAAAATAAAGGGGTTTCTTAACTAGAAGTGATCTAAATAAGGGGTACCATGGCTGAGCGATCCAGAGTGGTACCACTATGACGCCTTCGGTTTTATCTTTTATTATTTTTTGTAATACTTTCAAAATCATGCAGAAAGGGGGAAAATCATAAAAATAAATATTATGCCAGTTTATGGTGAATGCGTCTATGGCATGACATTCGGGTTCTCTCCTCCAAGAGACAAAGCGTTTGCATTTAGTGTTTGTTCTAGTAGCAAATAAGTCGATTTCTGGAGTTCCGAAAGTCTGGATAATTTTAGTGAAAGCTGTTTGGCTCAGCTCCCATTCAGTATCTGACGTGTTTAAATTTCTTGACTCAGCGTCAGCTTCTTTGTTATCTTTTGATTTGATGTAAGATGCAAATAGGAATATATTTCTTTGTTCACACCATTGCCATATATTGCGAGTAAGAATGTTTAACTCCGGAAACTGAACGCTACCCATTCTATTAATATATGATATGGCTGTAGTGTTATCTATGCGGCAAAGAATGTTACCGACATTTAAGTTTTTTGCAAAGCATTTTAGACCAAAGAAGGCTGCAAGCAGTTCTAAATAGTTTATGTGAAGATTTTGTTCGTTTTTACTCTCCAGAAACCGTGCGATTTTTGGCCATTGTAATAGACGCCCCAGCCAGTTTTTGAAGCGTCCGTGTAAATTTCTAAGTGAAATCCTATTAAAAATAATTACAATTCGATCAAATCCGCTTCTGTCTGTTGTTCTTCGTTTCCCTGTAATAAATTATTAAAAGTTATCACCCTGTTGCCAAATTATCAAATGTTTTAAATAATTACTATGTGAAAAGTATAAGTAACATTATCAGTAGATAGTACAGATTTTTAAATATCAACCAATGTATGTATTTATTTGCGATTTTTTTGATATTTAAATTAAGTGACAGAGGAAAATTGAAGGAGTTTGTTTTTATTTTAAAAATAAGAATGGCCCAGATTATTAAGACATAGAAAGAATTAAAAAAAAACGTACAGTAGTATTGAAGATTGTCTAATCAACTTGGTAAACTGCTCTTTGGAAACTGGCATTTTTCCAATGAACATTATATATATTATCAACATTAAGACTAGTGCAGAGAAAGACGAATTATTGAAAATTAACGCAAATAAAACAAAATTTATTATTATAAATACAGAGAGGGTAAGAAATTAATTTATTTCAAATAATTATTCGTTAAGTATAGGGAGGTTCTTTAATTGAACGAGTTAGTAGGATTAAGTATTTGGGAGCGACTGTTGATGACAAATTGACATTTAACAACAAACAATCTCGATGATCACTGGAAAACAAACTACTAGTCTACAAAGCCATATTAAAACCCATATGGACATATTATGGGATCCAGCTATGGGGCTCGGCCAGAAATTCTAATCTGGAAATTCTACATTCCGAAACAAGGTCTCGAGGGTAATAGGGAACGCCTGATAGGTGCCAAACACAGTGATAGACAGAGAGAGACAGAGACCTGAAAGTTCCCAACATTAAAGAAGAAATCAGCAAATGCAGCAAAAAATGCGCTCGGGATAGAATCGTCCAGTAAACAGGGTGAGTGCGCAGACTAAAGCGATACAAAATAACTGACCTGACATGTAGATTAAAAACCATAACATATATGTATCTAACTAATTAGGTTAACAGTTAGAAGAATAGTAATCGGAAAATTTCACTGAAATTTTTCTCTACATGTCCATTGTCTGACAAGGGACCCAAAACATTACTTGTTTCTAGAGCCGTTTTCCACCAGTAGATATCATTTAATAGTGACGGTGGGATAGTCATGCAAGCATTATAATTCCCGTCGGACTTTTTTAATTCTAAAAATGTTTGCCTTTCAAATAACTTTGTCTATAACCACCCATAGAGAATAGCATGGCATGCGGACGTCAGAGTTCCGATAAACCGTGCAAAATCCCTGATCTTGCACTCTTTGTTTATCTGAGAATACGTGCTAAGTAGCCCATTTATTTTTATGACCTTTCTTGGCGGCAGAGAGACAGTCATTTTTATGGAATCATAACAAAACCCTAAATACTCGCATTTCCGGCTGGGAATTATACAGCTTTTTCGGTAATTAATTATAAACCCTAAACTATTTAGAAGTTTTATTGTTTGATTTACATTTGTTGTGCATTCTTTGAATGAATTTCCAATTAAAAGAAAATCATCCAAATATAGTACAGATATAAAACCTTGGCCCCGTAAATATCTTATTATGGGTTTCATTAATAATTTAGTAAAGGTAAAGTGAGCCCAGTTTAGGCCAAACGGCATGCAGTTGTATTGATATATTGAACCTTTGAACTTAAACCTCAAGTATTTTCTATCAGACTTGTGTATGGGTATTAAAAAATATGCATCTTGTAAATCAAGGGAGGCCATAAAACAATTAGTTTTTATGAGTTTTGACACTATTTTATGATCTTCTATTTTAAAGTGCTTAGTTGGTATAAATGTATTGAGGCGTTTTAGGTTAAGAATAAGTCTGTGGCTGCCATCAGGTTTTTGTCTTAAACATATATTTGATAAAAATTGCCCTTTGCATGAAGAAACTTTAGTGATAGCTCCATTAGCTAGTAATTTTTTAATTGAAACTGTTATTTGAGTAGATACCTGAGTAGACCATAACGGCTCTTTTGGGATTAAATTTTGCAGTGGTTTTTCAGCAAACGGTATTCTTAAACCATTAATCCATGACAGTATATTTCTGTCGGCTGTTATGGTCTCCCAATTTTTTGTAAAATATTTTAGCCTCCCGCTGATTTTACTAACCTTGGTATTTTCGACTATCGTTTGTACTGCTGAAATTTGTGGTAGTTCCCTGATGCTCTGCGCTGTTGGTTCAGAGGGTGTTTCTCCCTTCCTAGGTATTGCTGATTTCGGGGGTAGTATGTCTGTCGTCCGCCCTGACGCCCCCTTTGTGCTGGTCTGGGCAGACTCCTGGTGTTTAAAGGCTTGTTACTGTGCTGTACTTGGTTAGCGTTACGAGGGGGATTCGTAAAAGTTTTCTTTGTTGATTTGAACTCCAGAGCCATACGATCGAGAATTTTGGAGGATTTTACCCGCTCTTCCAATTCTTCCCCGAACAACCATTTGTCCACAGGGGCATTAACCAGGGTGTCTTTTAGATTTTTATCTAAGTTTAGGGGGGCTAATTCTCTCCTACTTACAGTTTCTATATGGAAAAGGTCTGCTAGGATTCTCCCTGCATCACCTAGCTGTTGGACACAATTGTCTCCCCCCCTCTTTAAATAATGTGGTTATCACATTTCCGATAGCCGTAAGTGCGGTACCAATTTGGTTCTGTATGTCTACTAAACGGCCATCTCGTCGAGCTGTTGACTCAGATATAGCTTTTTCCACCATCGGATTAAGTTTTGGTGGGGACAGAAGATCGCAGTTTTCAGGAATCAAGTATTTTCCCATGATTTTTGAACGTTCTTCTTCCCCCAAACCTGTTTTTAGTATGGTTTGCCATCTAGCCGCTAGATCTTTTTGGAATCGCGGCCCAACACCGCTAATTGTGGAGATATCCGTACCAATTAGTGATAACTGCTCTTGATTTAACTCAGGAGAACACGGTTCCACTTCTTGTTCTGTATGTACATTTGCTTGGAAAGGACTATCATGATCTGATAACCCTTCGCTTTCAGTGTCATCATCTTGTGATGGCGTTTGCCTGGGCGAGCTACCAACAGTGTCCTCATGTTGGGGCTCTTTGGCAACATCTTCGTGCCAGGGTCGCTCGACAACGCGATCGTGTCGATGTCTATGGCGATGAGAGGTCACATCTTCGGACCTCTATTTTTTAGCTTTTTTGGAAACCACTCGTTCAGTGGTTTGGGGGCTGCACGATTTGTGTCTGTGCCCTCGCCTTGGTCCATTGGATTCTAAGTGCTTCTCCAGCTCCTGTATTCTTTTCTTGAGGCACTTCCACTCATTATCCACATCCCTTTGCGGGCTTTCACAATTTTTCCGCCTTTTGGACCGGGTGTCCTTTTCCCGAGAATCCCGGCTCGCACTTCTATCTCGCCGGCGGCGAGATCTATCTCGCTTCGGCATGACACGTACGTGAAACAATTATATCAAAGCACGACACTGTGGTAGTCGACACACGAAAGAAGAATGAGATCAGCCAGGAGATGTGGACAGGTGCGGCGAGAGGGGTTTGTTTATTTTCTTTTAACTGTGTGGTTGAGACTGCGATAAGGAGTACTACGTAATCACTTATTTACGAAACGAGGCCGAAATATAATGGGCATTATGGGTGCTTGTCGTGCGGCAGAATTGCACTCTATGCAAATTACAGATTTAGAAGATCATGGATCTATTTTTATGGTCAGTGTACCAAATACAAAAACAAAAATTGCCAGAAAATTTACTGTTACGGGAAATTTTTATACCATAGTTAAGAAATATTTAAATCTGCGTCCTACTAATATATCGCAAACGATATTATTCTTTAAATTTCAAAATGGAAAATATTACTCACAAAGAATTGGCATTAATAAATTTGGAGCAATGGGGAAGGTGACCGGTTAATTGGGGAGAAAGAGCAATAAAATATTTGATGGTCAAAAAAGGTACAGGTAAATCCGGGAGAGGCATCTTACCAGGTAGCAGGTAAACTGAGGAGGAAAAATAGGTACGTATTTACTATTTAGAATTTAGATATTAAAATAAAAGTCCATTTTATACCAAAAAAATTTATTAAAAATCATATAACATAAAATAACAACAGCAAAAATTCCCGTAAAGCTTCCAAAAAATTGTTTTACTTCTATACAAAGAAACAAAATGTCTTTATAAAAAAGTTAGTGAAAAGTAGGTGGTACATGATTGGCTACATGACTTTTTCCAATATAGGAAACACATTTAACAAAATGTATTCTTGATATTTCACCATTTTAATATTTTTCTACATTCGATCTTAGCAATTCTTGTTTTGTGCGGACAGCTTTATTTTGTATTTTTTTGGGAAGTGTACTACTATTAATTTTAATATAAATATGTATCAGTTTGGAATTGTATTAATACATTAATAAAGTTAAATAGCGATGGATGCGCACTATAAAAACACTTATTAAATTTAGAGTGGAAACTCTCACAAGCATTTGTGGTATTCTCTGTAGAGCTACAACATGAAGCCCATAATATTGGTGGAAATTTAGCTTGCTCAGATATATAGTTCTCAACTAAACTGATATACTGATAATAGCTTTTGTATTCGGTTGACACTCTACAATTGTTAGGCGGCGGTAGCTCAGTATGAGCTGGAGAGAAAAAATGGAATTTTGTATCATCCACAGGTGGTGATTAACACCGAAAAAAAGCGGGTTCCCAATTGCGTTAAACAAGGCGGTATCAAAGAGGACACTGAAACGACTTACCTCTTGGTGTCTTGATCTAGCTCGGCTATTCCAGCGGTTCTTCGCAAGGTACCTTTGGAGGCCGCTACAACACAGTTATTTCGACACAGTTACATAAATCGTTCACTACATTGGACGGGTGTAAAAGCGTTACCCACAGGGGGTGGAAATCACTCAACTTGTGAGAAATAGCGAAAAAGGCGAAAATATGCGTGAGTTCCTTCTCGGGGTGAAGGTTGTACTGGACGGGTGTAAAAGCGTTACCCACAGGGGGTGGAAATCACTCAACTTGTGAGAAATAGCGAAAAAGGCGAAAATATGCGTGAGTTCCTTCTCGGGGTGAAGGTTGTACTTCTACTTTTAAACTGAAGAAAACGTATGCGCCATTCTCCAAGCCGTTCAGTGTCTAGTCCACTCTTATTAGAGACTTAAATTAGAGACTTAACGCAATTGGAGAAACATATCAAAACGAAACATTCTCCCCGGCCAAAATGGATTGTTGAAGACAATACATTTTAGGAGGCTCCATCGATTAAGCGAGATTGGAAAAAAAATAATTAACTTCGATTAAATAAGGACTTAGAAAATAAATTTGCATTAGTATGCCGCAGTCACAACAGTATTAAAAAAAATCCATATAGGCAGCAAAAAACCAATGCAAGAGAAAAAAAATTAAAATATTCAGCGAAAATAAACTATATACAAAAAAATTCCCTTTTAGTCGATAGGAAGAGGGCACAACTTGACCAGAGGTCGTTTCAATGTGCCACTAGCGGTTTTTACACTTGCGACACGCGCAACACCATCTTCCCCTGTATTCAGGGAGAGAATCCGTCCCAACAACCATTGAGAGGGAGGAGTATTATCAGTTTTTATTAAAACTAATGCACCGATTTTCGGTGGGGTATCAAGATCTAACCATTTGCTGCGTTGTTGCAACGTATGTAAGTATTCTCTATGCCAGAAATCTTGATGCATACGTTGCAACAGTTGATATCGCGATAGCCGATTAAGAGGAATACTGGTCATATCAGGTAATGGTAACGAAGAAACGGGCTCTAAAAGTAAAAAATGCGCGGGAGTGAGAGCGTTAATATCATCTATGTCAGAACTAGTAGGAGTAAGCGGGCGAGAATTTAATGTAGTCTCAATCAAGGTCAGTACTGTGTAAAACTCTTCATATGTAAGACTTTGGGTTCCAACTACCCGGGTTAAGTGCGATTTCACTGATTTAATTCCGGCCTCCCAGAGCCCCCCAAAGTGCGGAGCAGAAGGAGGGTTAAAATTCCAGCTAATATTTTCGCTCGAAGCCGCACTTTTAATCAGAGAATGTATTTCTTTTGCTGCGCCAACAAAATTGGTACCACAATCACTGTACAGACAATTGATTTTGCCTCGACGAGCTATAAAGCGCTGAAGAGCAGCAAGGAATGCTTCAGATGACAGACTACTTACAAGTTCAAGATGAACGGCCTTGGTAGCAAAGCACACAAATAGACATATATAAGCCTTAAAAATTTTAGCGCCGCGATATCGACCCATTGAAATTTTGAAAGGGCCACCAAAATCAACACCAACGTGACAAAAGGCTTTGGCTTGACGAATTCGAGAACCAGGTAGGTTGCCCATGGGAGGCTGGTATGATTTTGGTTTCGTCTTCCAGCAGGTTATACATTTACTTATTACAGAATGGATGGCTCTTTTGGGACAAAGAATCCAAAAGTGCTGAGCTAGCAAAAAATGTAGGGTGCTAAGACCTGCGTGTAAATGTTTTTCATGAAAATATTTAATGACCATGGTGGTCAGGGGAGATTTCCTAGGCAAAAGCATAGGATGCTTAGCACTATAGGCTAAAGTGGAGTATTTTAGACGGCCACCAACACGCAATACACTATGACTGTCCAAAAAGGCTCCAAGTTTGCGGAAAGGTTTGGAAAAAAATTTACTATTAAACTCATCTTCAAAATAAATTTCTTGTGTGCGCTTCACGAGAACAAAAAGAGCGTTTGTTAGTTCATCGACCGAGAGCGGTCCTGAAACTCTCAAAGCGCGCGGTTTGGCGTTTTTAATAAAGCGTAAAATATAAGCTAGAGTGCGTTGTATGAAGAAAAAGGAAGAATGATCTTCAACAAGACTGTCAAGAAAATTCTCATCAGAAGGAAAGACAGCATAAACGACATTTCTTTCTTCCGTTTTGCCTACAGTTTCAAGAACATTGGAATCAAATGGCGTATCCGGTATATTAGTCGCAAAACTTGCGCTGTCACGTAAAAAGGTCGGTCCATAAAACCATAAGAAATTGTGTAACAACTCTGACGGAAATAATCCTCTAGAAGCGACATCTGCGGGGTTGTCTTTGGAAGGAACAAAATGCCAAGAAGCGGGAGATAACTTTTCTTGAATATAGGCCACACGGTTTGACACAAAAGTCTTCCATCTGTGTGGAGATGACCGAATCCAACTGAGAGTGATTTGAGAATCCGACCAAACGTAAATTTGTTCAAACTTAAGGGCATTTTTATAAACATTTAGAACATACGATAAAAGTTTGGCCAAAAGAACAGCTCCACATAGCTCGAGTCGTGGAATGGTGATGCTTTTAAGCGGAGCTACCTTGGTTTTTGAGCAGAGAAACTGCGTGGCTATACTGCCATCAGACTGAATCCTACGTAAGTAGACAACCGCAGCATAGCCTTTTGATGAGGCATCACAAAAGCCATGTAACTGGTGAACATCGTTATCGTCCGACAAAATCCTTCGGGGAATTTGGAGCTGTGATAAGAGCGGAAGTTCTAAATTATATTGCTTCCAGGTTCGAACAATGTCGTCTGGAGGACTTTGATCCCAAGAAAGTCCAAGCGACCAGAGGTTTGAAAGAAGTATTTTATTATAGAATGTCAGCGGGGCCAAGAAACCGATTGAGTCAAAACATCTGGCTAGTTCAGATAACATGTTACGTTTTGTGCATGGGCGGTCTAAAGGAGAGATTGAAAACGAAAAGCAATCTTTTGTTGAATTCCACTGCAACCCTAAGATTTTTAAAGAGGCATCAGTACTTTCATGCTCGAATGAAATAAGATTTTGATTTAAGTATTCTGAAAGTAAATCCTCCAACAAAGGAAGGCAATTACTGGACCATTTTCGAAGTTCAAAACATCCCCTTTTTAAAAGTTTGATAAGTTCACTTGTAAGACGCTTAGCTTCTTCGAGATTAGAAGCTCCGGTAGTTACATCGTCGACAAAGGTATGGTTGCGAATAGCGTAAGACGCGTTTGGAAAATGTGAACCTTCATCGTCAACTAACTGACGTAAAGTACGAAGCGCTAAATATGGAGATGGGCTTAACCCATATACTAAGGTTACCAGTGCATATTCTTGTAGAGGTTCCTCTGGTGAAAACTTCCAAACAATGCGTTGATAATCATGTTGATTAGGAGTTACTAGAATCATCCTGTACATCTGTTTTATATCGGCACAAATCACATATTTATGACAGCGAAAATTAAGCAGAATATTTACAATATCAGGCTGAAGTTTAGGGCCAGTCAATAAGTGATCATTTAAAGACATTTGATTTGGTAGTTTGGCAGAACCATTAAAAACAACGCGGAGTTTAGTCGTTGGACTATCCGGGCGTAAAACGCAGTGATGCGGGATGTAGTAGCTAGTCGGTGAGATTTCAGAATTTAAAACTAATTTCATATGCCCAAGCTCTAAGTACTCTTTCATAAATTCACAATATTGAGGGTATAAGTTCGGTTGCTTTAAAAGACGGCGTTCCAGAGATAAAAATCGATTGATAGCGAGCTCGCGCATACCTGTAAACGATGGCGAGTGATCTTTAAACGGCAGCCACCCAAATTTATCTACCATCCTGATTACGCGCACGCGTAAGCATAAATTGATCTTCGCATCGTTTGTCATCTGGGGACAACAATGTGGTAGGAGCGGGGATAGATTCAATTTCCCAAAACTTTTTAATGGTAGAATCGATTGACGATTCAAAATTGTTACAAAAAAATGATAATGTTTCAGAAAGATTTTGCTTATGTTTACCCATTAGTACGTAACCAAAAAGGGTATTAATAGCGGAGGGTTCAGTGTCTGTTTCAGGAATGTGAGAATCTAATAAAATTTTTGAAAATAGATCGGCACCTAACAAAGCATCAATTTTGCCAGGGCGATAAAAATTAGGATCAGCGAGATTCAAGTTGCGAAGGTGCGACCAAGTATTAATATTAATTTTTTGACTAGGCAAATTATCGCATATTGTTTGTAAAACTATAGCGTCAGTATAAAAACTAATATTAGCGTTGCCAAAAGGGCGAATTTTAAGCGGTACAGTGCCGTTATTAGATTTTACGAGCATAGGACCAAGTCCCTTAATTTCAAAGTGACCCTGATCTTGTCGCAAACCTAACCGCGTCACGGTACTTTGCGTAATAAAAGAAGGTCTGCTTCCTGAATCCAATAAACATCTCATCGATTGGAAACAACCTTGGTTATCCAAAACTTCAACAACCGCGGTAGCTAAGAGAACAGAAGCGTGTTGATGCAGAATTCCTGCACCCACAAAAGAGGAAGAACTTTCTGAACGATTGTTTGAGGACAGTGGTTCAGATAATGTCTGTGGCGGCGAGAGCGAATTAGAAGTCACTCCGGAAAGCGGTAAGTGAAGCGGCGGTGGCGGTGGAGGCATTATCAAAGAACTGGTACTTTGACTGGAAGAAGATGGATTCAATCTAGGAAGATGTAACAGGGAATGATGGCGTTGACTGCAAGTGCGGCAAGTCATAACAGATTTGCATGTTTTTATATCATGTAGATTACTTAAACAATTAAAACAAACATGATTATTGCGGCAAAAATTAAAACGTTCTTGTGGTGACTTCTTCCTAAACTGCGGACAATGATATAAGACATGATTTTCTTTGCATAAAGTACACTTTAAGCTTTTATTTTTAGTGCTATCATGAGTTAAAAATGTGCATGTATTTTGCGATTTAGGTTTTAATTGCGACAAATTTAACGTATTGTAGGCTATACAACACTGTTCTAGAAATTCTACTAATCCTCTTAACTTCGGTACCTCATTAGAGCCATGGCTCAATTCATATTTAGTGGCAGTATCGCCATCCAGGCGATTTAAAAGCATCATAACTATAATGAAATCCCATTCTTCTGTAGGAAATCCTAAATTTCTTAAAGCGCTTAAATTTTCAGAAAAGGTGTCTAGCAATTTTCGTAAACCGCTGGCGTATTTAGAAGTCAAAGGCTGCGTATTTTCTAGAGTTTGCCAGTGCTCTTGAGCACGAAGTCTTTTATTTGAATAACGTTCTACAAGAATGTCATAAGCAGTCGTATAATTAGATGCTGTCATAGGCAAAGCGCGAGCAAGTGCGAACGGAGCGCCCTCTAATGACGAAATTAAATAATGAAATTTTTCAACATCAGATAAATCACTATTAGAGTGAACTAAAGCATTAAAAAGATCAATAAAAGTCACAAAATTTTTATAATCCCCTTTAATGATATGAATGCTCAGAAAGCTTCGATAACTACATACAGAGGCTGGAAAATTTTTTTAAATTAAAAGGACTGGACAGAACAGACAAAGAAACCGACGAGGCTAAGGTAATGGTATTGATAAATTGTTTGGGCACTAAATATTTTGCATTACTTTCTAATTTAGTATCTCCGGATTCACCTGCAAGTAAATCGTACACCGAATTAATTACTTTATTAGGAAACCATCTAAAACCAAAAACAAATGTTTTAGTACAACAACATAAATTCTTTTCTCGAAATCAGGAAAAAAATGAATCCTTATCAGATTATTTGGCAGCATTAAAAGAACTAATGAAACACTGTCATTTTGAGACAAGATGTTCAGATATAACCTGCGCTAAGTCGATAATGGATAATTTGTTAAGGTCACAATTTATAAGGGGACTCAATGATGGAGAAATCAGAGAGAAGATACTCCAACATTCAAATTTAACGCTCGAAAAAACATACGAAATAGCTACAGCAATAGAAGCGTCGAAAATAGGCAATCAGGAAATAACAAAATACTCTACTGGCACTAACATTGATGAAATAAACTATAATTCATTTTCAAAATCTAGAAATGTTAAAAGTAAAAAATCAAACAAATATGTCGATTTTCAAAAGTTAGGAATAGCCAACTTATGCTTACATTGCGGTCGAAATAATCATAAAACAAACGAATATTTTGCTAAAGACAAATTGACCTGTAAAGCGTGAATAAGAAGGGTCATATTGCTAAGGTGTGTATTTCAACATTGCAGAAAAAATTAAAGCAACCTATATACAATATAGACTAAACTTGAATTAAGTTTATTATTTCATCAATACTTTGTTTAAACGTGCAAGGGCTTTAAATATTTAACATGCTCTACATCAGTGAATACAGCTGTAAAATCCTAGGGTCATAAATACTTAAATGTAGTCCGTACAATGAGAGAACTTTGTGTTGGCAATGCATAAAATTTCACTTGAACCAATAGAAACTGAAAAGACTAAATTTATAATTTACAGGAACATTTCAGTTGTCAACATAAAACTCTCGCCATAATAGGGACTATAGTGTGGGCTGTTTCTCGACCTCATTAAGTAGGTTTATGTTTATAAAAGCAGTGGCGGATTTTAAAATTTTAAAGTTGTATATCTTTGTTTCTACTTACGGGACCCATGCCAAGGTCGGGGGTTTTAATAGTAAGCCTACTAGAACTGTTTTGGTAAAAAAAATATTTTGTAATTTGCGAAAAAAAGGTGAACTTTTGTTGCATGGGGCATCACTGACAAAAGTCACTGTATAAAGCAAAGGATGTACTTAAATCATATCAAATTTGAATCTTACCCTACTATCATGTGCAGAGCCAGGATATCCGGCAAATATATAGGGAATCAATTTTCAGCTTGTACAAACAGCCATCAAGTTGATGGAGCGATTTTGGTTTCGATCCACATAACTATCACGTTGAGTTGTTGAGACTTATTTTTATATGGATTCCATCCACAGCACCAATTGAATATAAAAGTCACAATACCTATAACCCAGGTTAAAGAATCTGATTAAAGTGCCATGTGGCATGAACTAGTTATATAAAATATTTCAAATGGAAATGTTTAGACAAACTTATACTGACTAGATTGCAATACTCCCTTGAACAGGATGAAAAACCATCATTTATAGATTGTCTCTGTTCTTCACTAAGCGGCCAAACAATATACTTTGTTTTTATACGAAGAATTATGTATAAAAATGCATTAACGATATTCATAACAGTGGATGGTACAATACTGAAACGATCTCCATCTGACTGCAATGTATCTTGTTTTGAAATCTACCACAGAAATATATGCAAGGCTTTGTCTGGTTTTTATGGGACAATTTCCACCTCTATATATATTTTTGATGAAACAGTGTTATCCAAAATTTCCTGAAGTAATGTCTGGGACGTTGCCCTTTTCATTCTGAAAAACCGAAAACACTCCATTTCTTGGTATTTTCAATCCATATCTTATGATCCATGACTTGCCATGTATGATTTACCGTTAATCGCAAATACATCCTAAAATTCCTTTTTTTGTGTAATATGTTTCCAAAATAAAACATTATTCTTAAAAAATAAGGCCGGGTTTATCCAACTACATAAGCATAACACTTAAACATATTCTTTAGAGATAAACATAAGCATAGTGATAACTCATAAAAATCTGTTTATCCACGTACATAAACTTAATTTTATTGCTTAAATAAAAATTGACACTTGGCAGTTTGGGAACGCAAGACAGAGAAAACCTAACCCAACTTTTTAGTTGCTAAACATTTAAATTTTTAATATGAAAGTTAAAAGAATATTAGATAAAAGGGCTGCTACAGTAATGGGCTTGTCATATGTGTTTCTAACATTATCAACATGCATTAAAGCCATAACAGTTAAAAGGCGTACTCGGGTTAGAAGATTTGGTGTTCGCCCCATGAACAGGAAAAGAAATAGTGAAGGGACTTTTGCCACTCTCATTAAAGATATGTTGTGTTTAGAATGGGATGAAGACCAATTTATTAAATATACACGAATGACAAAAGCACAGTTTTTACATTTGCATCATTTAATTTTTTCACATATTAAAAAATGTCGCAGAAAGCATCACATAGCAACAGAACAAAGATTAATCATGACCTTACAGTAAGTATTAATTTTTCTTACAAATTTTATGATGAAAAATAATTTTTTCAATAATGTTAAATCTGCAGGTGGAAGTCTCTCTCTATTAATAAGTTTATCTGTATCTTTTAGTTTAAAACATGCTGCGTTTGTCACGGCATATAGGAGAATACTGACGATCTGATATTGTTAAGATAGATAAGCGGAATTCCTGCCTTTTTTTATTATATTAGTTAACTTTTTACATTATTTTTAACCGGTTAATTTTTTTATATTTTTATTGTTCTTTGGTGTGGGTGTTGATTGTTTTCATTTTGTGTGATTTGGACGAAAGTAAAGTTTAATGTTTGTGAATTAATTAGATTTATTTAATTATGTTGTGGTAAATTTTGGCTAGATTTTTCGTATCTGTTTTTGAATTTATGCTTTTTGTGTTTTTTTGAATTTCGATCATTTCGTAAAATTCTCTTTTTTTTTGTATGGGTTTCTGTCCGTAAGATTTTTACACTTTCAAAATCAAAGGTATGTTGTTTTTCTAAGCTATGGTTGGTTAGTGCTGTTTTGTTTTTTTTATCGTATTTATGGCTGTTGAGTCGATTTTTTAAATATTGACTGGTTTGACCGATATATACACTATCACAGTCTTTACAAGCTATCGAATTAACGCTAAACTCCACATACTTTATGTACAAAGAAAAATTTTATAAACAAACTGAAGGTTGCGCAATGGGAGCGTCAATTTCCAGCGTAATCGCACAACTCGTAATGGAGGACCTTGAGGAAAACATACTCAACAAAATAAACTACCAAATCCCTTTCTTCTTTAGGTACGTTGATGACTGCATCGCAACAGTACCTAAAGACAAAACTCAAGACATATTGGATTAATTTAACAGTTACCATAACAAACTTCAATTTACAATAGAATTAGAAAAACACAATAAAATCAGCTTTTTAGATCTAACCTTACACCATATAAACAACCATATAAAAACAGAATGGTACACAAAAGAAACATGGTCCTCCAGATACGTAAATTTCAACTCTCAGCACCCAATCTCTCAAAAAAAATCAGTAATCATTGGTCTTGCGGACCGCGCAATAAAACTATCCAGTCCCGAATATCGAGAATATGCCATCAAAAAAGCTAAAGAAGCACTTAAGCTCAACAGCTACCCCGAAAAATTAGTAAACAATATATTTAAAAGAAGAATACACATGTTTTATAACAAGACCCAACCAAAAAATGACTCAAAAAATAAAAACTTTCTTTCTCTACCATACGTCCCGGGGTTATCGGAAAAAATAAAAAAAACCTTTAGTGAACATAACATTACAGTCGCTCATAAAGGACACAACCTTTTAAAAAAAAACAACTTTAGCACCCTAAAATCTAAAACTCCTAAACACAAAAAAAGTCACGTGGTCTATCAAATACCCTGTAAAGACTGTGATAGTGTATATATCGGTCAAACCAGTCAATATTTAAAAAATCGACTCAACAGCCATAAATACGATAAAAAAAACAAAACAGCACTAACCAACCATAGCTTAGAAAAACAACATACCTTTGATTTTGAAAATGTAAAAATCTTACGGACAGAAACCCATACAAAAAAAAAGAGAATTTTACGAAATGATCGAAATTCAAAAAAACACAAAAAGCATAAATTCAAAAACAGATACGAAAAATCTAGCCAAAATTTACCACAACATAATTAAATAAATCTAATTAATTCACAAACATTAAACTTTACTTTCGTCCAAATCACACAAAATGAAAACAATCAACACCCACACCAAAGAACAATAAAAATATAAAAAAATTAACCGGTTAAAAATAATGTAAAAAGTTAACTAATATAATAAAAAAAGGCAGGAATTCCGCTTATCTATCTTAACAATATCAGATCCTCAGTATTCTCCTATATGCCGTGACAAACGGAAAAGTTATTTTAAAAATGTGTACGTGCTTTATGTTTTTAAATTAGTATTTTAGCAAAAACCAATATCTACTCACAAGATAATTGTCTTTCAAGGTAAGCCATATTGTTTTATAATTTGTACAATTGAAATTTATCTGACAAGCTGTTCTCTTTCAGCTATGTAAATAAACAAAATGACATTCTAAATAATAAAAAAAATAAATAAAATTCTGAAGAAGGTCGAAGACGAGACCGAAACGTCAAAAGTAGAAAAAACACGATTTTTATTTCATTACGACTAATAAACCCAAGATTAAAAAAACCTTCTTAGTTTTTAATTAAGAAGGAAAAAGTAAAATATATATATATATATATATATATATATATATATATATATATATATATATATATATATATATATATATATATATATATATATATATATATATATATATATATATATATATATATATATATATTCTGTTGGGTGGAATTCTGTGGTATCACTAAGTAATGGAAATGATGCTTTAAACTTCATTTTACACGTTAATTAGTTATTGCAGGAAATTTTTGCAGCATGAGTTCCGAAAATTATTCGCTCGGAATTTTTTTACATAATCTTGTTGAAATATACTAATTATATAAATGCATGTTGCCGGGTGACAACCTGTTCAGTTATTTCTTAATCCAAAATGGTTTAAACACAAGGCAAAAGTTAACATTTTCGCAAGTTACAAATTTTTCCCATATTTTATGATGAATTACGAACAATGAATTTTTTACTCTACAATTAATATTTTTAAAATTATGAGTCATTTAAAGTTAAAAAAATTACTTAAAATTGTGAGTAAACTCAACGTAAAACAGGGTGATGTAAACCTCTGTATTCAAAATTTTACAGGCGATTCTTTGGCTGGCCAAATATAAGAAGAAATATATATATATATATATATATATATATATATATATATATATATATATATATATATATATATATATATGGAGGGTTCAGAAGCTAATCAGTGTAAGTCAGTAATCAAAAAACTGAAATAAATTACCTTTTTATTTTAATTGGATATAAAAAAATAACAACTTCTGTAAATTTGCAGAATACATTTTTCGTTGTAAGATAACATACTGACACACCTAAATTCAAGAAAACTAAAACAGAAATAGTAACTGTTTTTTTTTTAAACAAAAATTTTCAAAAAAATCTGACTTAAGCTTAGTGTCCTCTGATTTTTTTTTAAAACTTAATCTATGTAATCTGAGTCGTCACTAGCACCGACATTTTCTGCTTCTACATTAACTTTGGAAGTCGAAGCTCGTGTTCTCTCGTTTAGTACTGGCAAACTTTTATAAAACTGGTGGTAGTGCGGCGGAATATATGTCAGCAAATCAGACATGTGCTTCTTTTTCATCGGCTTTACATGCCTACGATTTGGATAGAGTGGATCCTGAACAATATTAACCAAATTGGGAGGTCTTCCTTTTGCTAGAGCCTTTGCAATGTTGATCTCATAAAACGGAAAATCATGTTGCAACGTTTCTTTATAAAAGATTGAATTTGGTTTATTTTTGCAATATCTAAACCATTTTATTTTTAGCCAATTAACTTTACCCCTTTCAGTATTAATTTTTCTATTACAAATGGAGTCTTCCAACGGTTTCGTCGAGACAAATTCTTCTCTCTTCATTTCTGTTACGTGAAATGAATTAGTTTTTTTGGCACTTTTAACTAAATTGGTCCAATCTGTAGGACCGTAAATAAATTCTTTTTTTCTTGCTTTTGACTCAATGACGCCAAATTCGGCGTCGTTTGGAAGATAACTGTGCCCAGATACCAGGAATTTGTGGTCAATAATAGATGTAATCATTCCTGGCTCTTGAGCAAGTTTCAGCAAAGATAAGCTTAATTTAATATTTCGGTTCTGGCCTGTGCAACAGTCGGAGTACATAACGATATGATTAGAATTGCTAGCATGCTCTTTCAGATGTTTTACCAGGCACGATGCAATTTCTTGGGAACCCCGAGACCCCTCTGTTTCATCCCACATAAACATGTATCCTTTGTTATTATTAAAACAATGAACTCCAAAGTTATAAACATACATGTTTACCTTATAGTAAGCAACAGAAGTGCTAAGTTTTGGAAATGGAAGAGCTTTTTCTAGATCGAATGTATATACGTAAGTGGTCTCATCAGCAGAAAGTTTATCATTGTTTAATGATGTTCTTGCTAGTTCTGCCTTTCTTAGGTGAAGTTCTTTTTCTGTGACTGCTTGATGTTTTTTTTCATCGTTTTTCTCAAAAGTTATGACGTTCTGCAAATTGTCGCATAATTGGCAGGTGTCTTTAGATGGTGGCTTAAAATGAAGATTAAAATGTGTAGAAAAGACGTGATAATACATGTTTTCTTTGACTGGTTCTGAGCCTTCTTGTTCGCATTTCTCTTTATACAGCTGAAACATTTTTCTGATATTTAAATCTGGATTTAAAAATCTCCTGTTGGGAGCATCAGCAAGGGAATAATGGCTTTTGTAACAAGGAAATGATTGAATATGTTCTTTGACGTTTGTAATATCTATTTTATTGCTTGCTTCTTTATGGCCCCTTTTATCAATGCAAGCGGATGGCTCTGATTTACATGAGATTTTAAAAATACGTGAATCGCTAACTTCAAACGTGTCTATGAAAAATTTTTTACACACGCGAGTTGACATTGTTGAGGTGGTTAAAAAATATTTTATTGACTTTGATTTTGGTGGTCTTAACGAATTCCTGGCACGGCGCTGTTTAACAGGGCTATTATGAATGAGCCCACGAAGATAAATATTTTGCTTCGTATTATCACTTAATTTATAAAAGGCATTAAAAATAATTTGCCTTTCTTCAGGTCTTACGTTAGTAAAACAGCGCCGCGCAACATTTTTAAATGTTTTTCAGATACATTCCTACCGCTTCTATTCACGTAAGCTTTTCCAGAGTACCTATTTGCAGCATTGACTACTCGTTTCCATGTACTTGGGTTTCTTTTGCGTTTTCTTCCTTTAGTTGCAGTCTCCGTGTTGGTACTATCGTCATTCTCGACTACGTTATTCTCCATCTCGACTTCATTATCTCCAGCAAATTCTGAACAATCTGAAACAAAATTTCCGAGGTCAAACAATGTAAGTCAAAAAACATGATAATGTAATATGATGTGCAAGAAATTTTACCAAATTCATGTACATTTTCGCAATTAAAAATACTAAAATAAAGCATAGAAAGCATTTCCATGGAAATGTTACATCTTTCAGAGGTTAAGAAATCACTTACCAAAATCCTCGTCAGAATCCGATGGATTTTCCTCATTATCCTCCCTTTCTGGTACATATTCTGATCCACTATCAGAGTACGGATCATTTTCATCATTTTCTATCGATAAACGAAGTATATGTTCACTCATTGTAACGTAAGTATTGTTTTTAACACGCCATTAAACCTAACACGACGTTCAAATGACTTACACTAATTGACATCTGAACAATTCGCATTTTTTTAATCGGTGGTCAGAATAGGTGTCGCTATATCTATTGCTGATATCTCAAAGCAGTGACTTGGGCGCTTTGTCTACAAAAAATTTGAACAATGGGGTAGGACTTACGGTACATAAGTCAATTTCAAGAAAATATTATATATATTATATAATATTATATATATATTATATATATATATATATATATATATATATATTTATATATATTATATATATATATATATATATATATATATATATATATATATATATATATATATATATATATATATGGATGGCGCATGTTACGAAGCCCACTACAACCCACACATGAAAGGAAGCCCGAGGTTTACGGGGTAAGGGGATTTTGGTGATGTCGTTATTCTCGTGTTTTACGAAGCCCAGATGTATATATGAGTTTGCAATGTTTAGAGCACTCATATTATATGAAGCCCGACAATGTTGCCTGAGTGTCAGACAATATTTAATTTATACCGTAGTAAGTACGCCGATTGTACGAAGCCCGTAGGCGTATATATAAGTTTATTTATATCCTGCCGATTATAAGCAACCTAGCAATATTGACATGTGTTTACCATTACATAAATACTTGGCCTGGGAATAGCTTCACCTAAATCTAATGACGAACAGGTATCTTTTAGTAATATAAATGTCCGTGAAGCCGTTTTTTTTTTAAATATGTTTTAAGGACAAAGTTAGACAGAAATAATGGTTTATAGACTTTTCCTGACTACCCTCAAATTAGAAGCAAAATCGGTGGGGGTTAGGAGTTGAAAATATTTAAAAATGCTCCAAAAAATCTGTCTTTATTTTGTTTCGTTGATTTTGGATGAGGCTACATATTTACCGTTTGACAGGTGATTGATGCTACTAATTTAGGCGAATGTCTGGAAGGACCCTATCAATCAAATATCAAACGATAAATGTGTTGTAAATTGTCAAATTATTAGGAAAAAAATAAAAACGGAATTTTAGGTGCATTTTTTTATATTTTCAACCTAAACCCGTACCAATTTTGCTACTAATTAAGGAGTAGTCAGGGGAAGTTTATTAACCATTATTTCTATATACTTTTTTCTTTAGAACGCATATTTTTAGAAAAACTATTTGTATGGAGTTTTGGTGTGGATGATTTTGATTTTAACGCTATTAGCAACCAGAATTTTACCACCGCAATGAATAAACAAGATGAAAATGCCCTCCCTGATAATACCAAAGAACTTGAACTTAGTAGTTCACCAATGACCAGCCAAAACCTTCAAAACGAAAATCCACCACCAGGATCTACCAGTGATTATATTGCACCAATACTCAGTCAAATTAATGAAGATGTAAGCCGTCGATGTCAAGAAGGAAATGCACGTAATATTGGATAAAACCTTCAAGACGAAAACACACCTTGTGATAATTCAAATAACGACTTTGCACCGATGATTAACCAAAATGTTCGAAACGAAAATCCACCTCCAGGAAATACCAGTGATTATATTGCACCAATCCCCAGTCAAATTAATGAAGATGTAAACCATAACCTTCAAGAAGAAAATACACCCGATATTGGACAAAACCTTGAAGACGAAAACACACCTTCTGACAATTCAAATAACGATATTGCCGCTATCCAGAACTTTCAAGGTGACAACATACTCCTTTGTATTGTTAACGATTATACTGCGCCAATGATTAGCAAAACTAAACAAGATAAAAATGTCCTGCCTGATAATACCAAAGGTTGTATTTCACCAATGACCAGTCAAAATCTTTAAAACGAAAATCCGTCTCCAGAAAATACCAGTGATTATATTGCACCAATGCCCAGTCAAATTGATGAAGATGTAAACAATAACCTTCAAGAAGAAAGCACACCCAATACTGGACAAAACCTTCAAGACGAAAACATACCTTTTGATAATTCAAATAACGATATTGCAGCTATGACCAGGAATAAAGAGTGCGACAAATAATAATAAACAACAAAACAATAAACCTGAGCAAACAGGCATTTTTAATGGCCGAAATAGTGTAAATACTATGGACAGGCGACTGCAAAATCAGGCATTCCTCAAGACGTGATATAACTTTAAACTGATCTGATTCGACTCGATAAAAATGAAACCCAAAGAAACATGGCAAAAAGGAGGATGTTTATCATTGCACCTCTTGAGGAATGTTTCGTAGATTTTGTAGTCGTCTGTTGAATTAACACCTTTGAATACAGTTATGATCCGATATTTCACTAATTTCAATATTTAAAGATCTTTTGTCTAAAATCAATACATATCAGATTTATAACAGATTTGTAAGACATGTAAACACTGCACTGCACGTTCATTTTAAAATAAATAATTACGTCTAGTGCATTTTGAATACATACAGGGTGGTGCAACCAAGATGGGGTGGACGATTGTGAGTAAACGGTGAGGAATTTCGGAAACATTTTTTTTGGATATTATCGATAGTCAAACACGCTATGTTTTAAAATTATAGCCATAATACAGGGTGGTCCGAAAAACTCGTGGCGAACCAAAATTGTATTTTTTAAATGGGACACCCGGTATATAATTGTCCCAATTGAATCTCCTGTTCGTTACGATCATTTTGATATAGGGTTTATTGGGTCTAAAACTTATAGTAAGGGAATGGGACGCGGTTAAAGTTGAAAAAATGCTCACAGTTCGGCCATTTTTTAAAAACATTTGAAACAGGTATGGAAAAATCAAATATTCCATAAAACGTTACATATCCTTGAATACATTAATCGCTTGTAATTTGTTTAAAATTATTCACTGTTATACAGGGTGGTCAAGTTTTGCAACTACGCCCTGGGATCATTGTTTTTAAATGGAACACCCTGTATATTTTATTTTCATGTTAAAGATAACATCACTAGCTTTCAAAAAATACCATACATGATGCCTTGCTGACCAACAGTTTTTTAGTAAACTAGCCGTGGAAGCAAAGTTTCTTCATTCTAATACGATTATACTGAATTTACGTTGTTTATTATTAAATATCTAATATTAGGAGGCCATTACACTATCATAAATGAGACAAGAGATTGACGAACTTGTCAAAGCTACTGCCGCATAATCCATTATTTACAAGTTAAGTGTAGGTGGCCCAATAATTATGAGGTAAGAAAACTGAGATCCCAAAACTTTTACATGTTTATTAGAGATATTTCAAAAAACAGAAAATATTGTTTTTAGGAAATGTAAAGTAATTAATAAACCAGTTATAAACAAAGATAATCAGTTCTCAGGTATTATTAATAGTGTGAGAAACTTAATTAAGCAAAAAGAGAACATCTTTTAAAATTATTTAGGTATGTTCTTACTTGTAAACCTAATTTAATATAAACAATTAAAAAAGCTCATATATGGTGTTGAACTAAACCACAATTTTGCTGAAGGCACATTTCGAGTCTATCCATGAATGAAAGTTTCACTTTTCTCAAAGTCTGTTCTGAAATGTTGCGAAATCTGTTTCTTATTCTTGTCTTCATATCTTTCACTGTGGTTGGAACCTCTTTATAGACTTCTTCTTTAACATGCCCCCATAGAAAAAATCTAGTGGTGTTAAGTCGGGTGATCCGGCTGGCCACTTAACAGGTCCACCTCGCCCAATCCAACGATCTGTCTTCCAATTATCGACAAAATTCTTACATTCCTATGGTAATGCGGGGGCGCTCCATCATGTTGAAACCATAAGGATCCCCTTACCACTAAAGGTAAATCTTCAAGCAATACTGGCAACTCATTTCTCAAAAAACTGGTTTATTAATTACTTTACATTTCCTAAAAACAATATTTTCTGTTTTATGAAATATCTCTAATAAACATGTCAAAGTTTCGGGTCTCAGTTTTCTTACCTCATAATTATTGGGCCACCTACACTTAACTTGTAAATAATGGAATATGCGACAGTCTTTGACAAGTTCGTCAATCTTTTGTTTCATTTATGATGGTGTCATAGCCTCCTAATATTAGATATTCAATAATAAACAACGTAAATTCAGTATAATGGTATTAGAATGAAGAAACTTTGCTTTCACGGCTAGTTCACGAAAAAACTGTTGATCAGAAAGGCATCATGTATGGTATTTTTTGAAAGCACAGTTGTAAGTAGTAATGTTATCTTTAACATGAAAATATAATATATAAGGTGTTACATTTAAACACAATGAGTCCAACTTGACCACCCTGTATAACAGTGAATAATTTGAAACAAATTGCAAGCGATTAATGTATTCAAGGATATGTAACGTTTTATGGAATATTGGGGTTTTCCATACCTGTTTCAAATTTTTATAAACATGTCCGAACTGTGAGCATTTTTTCAAATTTAACCGCGTTCCATTCCCTTACTATAAGTTGTAGACCCAATAGACCCTATATCAAAATAATCGTAACGAACAGGAGAAGCAATTGGAACAATTATATACCGGGTGTCCCATTTGAAAAAATACAAGTTTGGTTCACCACGAGTTTTTCGGACCACCCTGTACGATGGCTATAATTTTAAAACATAGCGTGTTTGACTATCGATAATATCAAAAAAAAAAAATTTCGAAATTCCTCACCGTTTACTCACAATCGTCCACCCCATCTTGGTTGCACCATATGCACGATAGACATAAATTACGTTTTCAACAATCAATCCAATTTTTAGATTTTTATTCTTTTGTTTTTAAGATGTCAACCGAACCAGTTTTGATAAAACACCCTGTATAAGACCTCAGCATAAACCTAAATGGTTCGAATTTAATTAGTATTTTTATTAAAATAAACGTTGCCAAACTTCCGGGCTTCTGTTAATCGATGGAACATCTTCGGCTTCGTAACATGCGTAGTATTCCCGAAGTGTATATACATTTTTCCGGACCGCCAACTGGTGGCAGTTACCATGAACTACAAGTGTATTTTTTTAGGGATCACACAACCCTAAACAGCCCGGGCTTCGGATAAGAAATTGCATTTATAGAGTCACCTATTGTACTTTTAACAAAGCCGCGGCAGTCATAGGAAGCCTGAACCGATATGCAACCTAATGCACTTACTTGTAATGCAAAAAGATAGCGCTAACTACATGTTTTTTAGAAAAAACACTGAAAAATTACGAAGCCCGAAATCGGGCTTCCCAAGTCGGTATCGGGCTTCGCATACTAGGTCCAATATAGCGTTTTTGGCTTCCTAAAGGTGGAATCCATATATATATATATATATATATATATATATATATATATATATATATATATATATATATATATATATATATATATAGAGTAGAAAAATGGAAGATTTCTTGGCCTATAGGTAATATAATAAATGTAAATGCGAAGATTTACTTCTTCGCTAGTGCAGCGAAAAGGCCGTGAATGAAAATTAAAAATAATGAGGACTATCTTTGATTCTGGTCTGGGTGACCTCCTGCTATCGATTTCTGGGCCCTTACCCATCTGCGGGCAGGCTTACACCCAGGGTGGCTGAAGAACAGACCACGATTTGACCAGAATCAAAGAGAGTCCTTATATCCAAAATGATCGGAAAGGATGGGTAAGATGTAGTGGCTCGCGCCAACTAGTTCACCCAGTGTTGCTCCAAAAATGTTTGGCTGCTAACACAATAATACTCGAAAGAGTCGAAAGTATGTCGAATGTCGATTTTCTCGACGTCGACGGTACAAATGCACCATTGTACAACAATAGTAGAAAAATGGAATTACATTACATTTATTATATTACCTATAGGCCAAGAAATCTTCCATTTTTCTACTATTGTTGTACAATGGTGCATTTGTACCGTCGACGTCGAGAAAATCGACATTCGACATACTTTCGACTCTTCCGAGTATTATTATGTTAGCAGCCAAACATTTTTGGAGCAACACTGGGTGAACTAGTTGGCGCGAGCCACTACATCTTACCCATCCTTTCCGATCATTTTGGATATAAGGACTCTCTTTGATTCTGGTTAAATCGTGGTCTGTTCTTCAGCCACCCTGGGTGTAAGCCTGCCCGCTGATGGGTAAGGGCCCAGAAATCGATAGCAGGAGGTCACCCAGACCAGAATCAAAGATAGTCCTCATTATTTTTATTTTTCATTCACGGCCTTTTCGCTGCACTAGAGAAGAAGTAAATCTTCGCATTTACATTTATTATATATATATATATATATATATATATATATATATATATATATATATATATATATATATATAATATATATATATATGTATATATATATAAATATATATATATATATATATATATATATATATATATATATATATATATATATATATATATATATATATGTATATTGTGTATACAACAATTATAGAGAAGAGTCAGATAAATTAGAATTTAGAGTGTAAAGTAGGTCGTTCAATTGAAATTATTGAAGTAATTTGTGCCTGAATGTCATATTTTGTAGCACTTCCGGTTGAACCGGAAGTGAGATTGTCATGACACAGTCATACAAGGCCCCTAAAAAGAAGTAAGAATAATATATTAAACTTTTCGCATATTCATTTGTTTTATGTTAAAACAGTATAGTTTGCGGCTCTTCCGACATTTTCAAACGCCATTTTCTTGAAAACTGTTAAAGATAGGTATGGGGTATGATACATATTTTATAATTAGAATTTTACGTAGAATAGAAATTTTAAAAAATATACAGGGGGTTTCGTTTAAAATAACAAAGTTGACTGTATTTCCGGTTGAACCGGAAACGATAGTCAGATGTTCGAGCACTCAAAATCTGCATCTAAAGCAACCATACGAGTCCCCAAAATTTCAAATCGAAATATTATATATATATATATATATATATATATATATATATATATATATATATATATATATATATATATATATATATATATATATATATATATATATATATATATATTTTATATATATATATATATATATATATATATATATATATATATATATATATATATATATATATATATATATATATACCGGGTGCCCACGAGTTTACTGGCCAGCTTGTTATTTCGTTAAGAAATAATATTTCGATTTGAAATTTTGGGGACTCGTATGGTTGCTTTGGATGCAGATTTTGAGTGCTCGAACATCTGACTATCGTTTCCGGTTCAACCGGAAATACAGTCAACTTTGTTATTTTAAACGAAACCCCCTGTATATTTTTTAAAATTTGGATTCTACGTAAAATTCTAATTATAAAATATGTATCATACCCCATACCTATCTTTAACAGTTTTCAAGAAAATGACGTTTGAAAATGTCGAAAGAGCCACAAACTATACTGTTTTAACATAAAACAAATGAATATGCGAAAAGTTTAATATATTATTCTTACTTCTTTTTAGGGGCCTTGTATGACTGTGTCATGACAATCTCACTTCCGGTTCAACCGGAAGTGCTACAAAATATGACATTCAGGCACAAATTACTTCAATAATTTCAATTGAACGACCTACTTTACACTCTAAATTCTAATTTATCTGACTCTTCTCTATAATTGTTGTATACACAATCCCAGGTCTAAAGTTGATAGTTCTTGAGATATGGACAGCTAAAAATTTAGATGCATTCCAAATTTCAATCTTTCTAATTTTATCTAGGCGGCTATGGAGATCATTTGTCGCTTGAACTGCTTCATGATCATAACTATGTCAATTTCCAATTATTTAGTCAAGATGGCTATGAATACAAGACACCTGTCATTTTTTCTGTTAATATCACCCCCAAAACAAATGAACAACGTGCTCAGGGAATTTGAAAGAGTTCGTCTGAGAGAAAACCGTCAACAATTCGAACACTTAATTTATGACTAATTTCTTATTTTTTATAATGAAAACCTGATAAAATTAGGCTGCGGTCAGTATGGCACCGTTTTCGGCCGAAGTATTTTTCGGGCGTTTGCGTCCGATTCCTCCGAACGTTTTAATTTCATGATATTCTATTGACTGGGTCACAGTACATCTGATTCGGACCGATGAGTTCGGTCGATTTTTTCGCGCATCGGTCAGAAACAAAATTCTTTGTTTTTTTCGGACGTTTCCGTCTGTGATAGAAGTGAAATTATTAATGTATTAACTCTTTTTTCCGAAATGGTAGACTGTGAAGTTCTGATTAGCTTAGTTTTTGAAAACAAAAGTTTGTGGGATGTCAGGCATAAAAATTATCATAACAGAGACATGTCTCGGAAACTATGGAAAGAAATTGCCACAGAAATGCAAAGTACAAGTAAGTGTTGAGTATTTATTTATAATGACGACTTAAGTTAGGACAAAAAAAAATTGTACAGAAATACTATAAATCATTAGTGACGTACAATAGCTCCTACAGTATTAAAATATTGTTTAAATGTGTCGCGTATTTCATATGCTGCCCTTGTAGCACGATTAAAACGTCTTAATCCTCTGTTTTCATTATTTATATCCTCTTTATTTAAAGTGCTCATTTCTGAAAATGTTTTATGGGATACTCCTTCTCTATCTATTACAATATTGTGCAATACGCAAACACATTGCACGATAATATCCACATGATCTGGGCGAAGTTGTAGTTCTGTTTTAAGGCACCTCCATTTGCTGACTAAAATTCCAAACGCACATTCCACCGTGCGTCTAGCTCTGCTGAGTCGATAATTGAAGGTTTCTTTTTCATTGTTAATATGGTTGTCAGAAGGATACGGTCGCATTAGGTATTCTTTTAGAGGATATCCTTGATCACCTAATAAAACAAAATGTGTTATAATGTTTGTAGGTTGCAGTTCCCTGCTTGGCGGTAAATTGAATGAATTTGTTTCCAAACCATGATACACATTCGTCTCACAAAAAACTCCACTGTCGCTCTGCCTTCCATAGGCTCCTATATCCACCGTAATAAATTTATAGTTAGCATCAACGATCCCTTGAAGATGAATGGAGAAGTATTTTTTATAGTTATAAAACTGAGATCCGGATTTTTGTGGACACTTTATTCTTATGTGTTTACCGTCAATACTGCCAACACAGTTTGGAAAATTCCATAAATGATCAAAATCGTCAGCAATTTTGTAAAAATCATTCATTGTGGGTCTAGGCATATGTTTTAAATGAAATTTATTCCATATAGCTTCACATGTTTCGTAAATAATATTTCCTATGGTATTATGCGCAATTATAAAAGAAAAGGCTAGCGATCGGAAGGCAATCCCCGTTGACAGAAATTTTAAAAAAAAGAATTCTAAATATTATTTGTCTATTTTATTATACTTAGGTATGTAGGTATATAAGAATAAAATAAGCTTAAAAATATAGTTTTCTGTACATGCGATTTCATATTTTAATATTTTTTTAGCACTTTTCTACTAAAGAAAGAGAGAAATTTCTTCTTATTTTTAATGAAAGCACGTTATCAAAAGTCACTTTTTGCCGAAAAGTAATATTTTATGTTTTTTATGCCTTAACCATTGTGTTATATATTACGTGTCTTTAATTTCAGGCGACGCTGTAAAAAATAAGTGGCAAAATCTTAGGGACACTTATCGCAGGGAATATATGAAAAATTTGCCAACTGGTTCCGGGTCTGATGGTTCTACCTCTAAATGGAAATATTTCGAATTCTTATCCTTTTTAGATCAAACCCTAGCACCACGACGGCTATTAAGCAACATTTCGAATCCTAATTCACAAACGAAGATATGCCCGGAATCTGCAACAACCCTTCACGATGAAATATACAATTCTGATTCCAATTCAAAAACCGATTATGGGGACCTTTCTCAAGAGGGTGCTCCAACAACTTCACACTCCAAAACAACAAAAGATGTTGAAAAAGCATCAACTGTGACAGACGAACAGAAATGTGTGACTTCATTTGTAACACCAAATAAAAAACGATCTCGAGGACAGAAGGATCCAATAGGTGATCTGATCGAAATCGAAAAAACCAAAATTGCTCATCTAGAAGGAATCGCTTCCCAGCAGAAGTCAGAAATTGAAAAAGACGAGGACTATTTTTTCCTAATGAGTTTGTTACCTCACTTACGCCGTATTCCAGAAGATCGTAAACTTCCAGTTCGTATTTCACTGCAGCAGTTGATAGTAGATGAACAGCAAGGATCTACTGAAAGGTCCAGCAAGTCGACATGTCGCCTTCCAACTCCATCACCTTCAACTTCAACCAGCTGGACACAAGAAGCCAACAATCCCAAGAATCCACTTTTATCACCATCAACACAAGACTATCAAGAGCGGCATATAAGTCTTCAAGAATTAAGCCCAATGCCAGCTAATAATTTTGCTGCTTTACATGAATATTTACAGTTCCCCCAAGGCAAATGAATATATAAATAATATATATATATATATATATATATATATATATATATATATATATATATATATATATATATATATATATATATATATATATATATATATATATATATATATATATACTATATATAGTATTTTCCTTTCGTTCGCATTTTACTGTTTCCTTGTATCAAATAAAAAATCTATTCTATTGTACTTACCTTAGAGTAACAACAAGCCTTTCCTCTGGAGTAATACACTGGCGAAAATTTGAATGTTTTTGGATAGGTTTTCGAATTCCCTCTAATATGTAGTAAAAAGTTTCTTTGTTCATTCTCATATATTCAAAAAACTTTTCTGGTTGTTCCAGTAATTGGGGAAAAAGAGTATGATATTCACCAAATTTAGTCCTGGAGTGAAAAATATAGTTGGTGTTAAATTTCCTCCTTTTTTTTAATAATAACGTTTTTAAGGCGGTACTTGTTTCTGCAGATAAAAACGTTTGTAAATTCATTTTGCGGTAAAGAAAACGTTACGTTTAATCAATCATCATCATAACCTGAAACACAGTTTAAAAAACGGGCTTTCAGTTACGCGTCTTCTATACTGTGCCTGAAACATGACATTCACAACAACCTCAAATTTTCGTCCGAACACAGCGATACAACAGACCATCTTCCTCGGCCGAGCTTTTCGCCCGTAAATGCCCGAAAACTACTTCGGCCGAAAACGGTGCCATACTGACCGCAGCCTTATTCTTCAAGCACTACTCTGATATTATTAATTATGTGTATCCTTTCTACATTTTCTTAATGCAAATGGTCTCCATAGCCGCCTAGGTAAAATTAGAAAGATTGAAATTTGGAATGTATATAAATTTTTAGCTGTCCATATCCCAAGAACTATCAACTTTAGACCTGGGATGGTGTATACAAAAATTATAGAGAAAAGGCAGATAAATTAGAATTTAGAGTTTAAAGTAGGTCGTTCAATTGAAATTATTGAAGTAATTTGTGCCTGAATGTCATATTTTGTAGCACTTCCGGTTGCACCGGAAGTGAGATTGTCATGACACAAGCATACAAGGCCCCTAAAAAGAAGTAAGAATAATATATTAAACTTTCCGCATATTCATTTGTTTTATGTTAAAACAGTATAGTTTGCGGCTCTTCCGACATTTTCAAACGCCATTTTCTTGAAAACTGTTAAAGATAGGTATGGGGTATGATACATGTTTTATAATTAGAATTTTACGTAGAATCCAAATTTTAAAAAATATATAGGGTGTTTCGTTTAAAATAACAAAGTTGACTGTATTTCCGGTCGAACCGGAAACGATAGTCAGATGTTCGAGCACTTAAAATCTGCATCTAATGCAACCATACGAATTCCCAAAATCTCAAATCGAAATATTATTTCTTAACAAAATAACGAGCTGGCCAGTAAACTCGTGGGCACCCGGTATATACATACCGGGTGCCAACGAATCTATTAGACAAGTCATAACTTCTAGAGTATAAGGTACATAAAAATTAGATTTGGTATAGGTAAATGGTATGAAAAGAGGGGAGTTTTCGCATATTTTTTATTTTCCGGTCACTTCCGGTGTCACCGGAAATGGCTCCGGTTTTGAATTTTTAAATGGAATACCCTATATATTTTAACATGTTTGGATTTCTGAGACAATTCTGGATTAGAATTTGACATTTTGAAAAGTTTTTACGCCTTCTTGATTTTTTGAGAGCCGCTTTTAATATTGCATCTAGGTGGCCATGATCGCTCGCAAACTAACCAACGGACCTCAGGTGATGTCAGAAAATTACAATCGCAAAGTTTTAGTAAATAGTATGATAGATAGGAATAAGACAAGTTGGAAAAATCACATTTTCCTGTCCAACTATTATTTTTCAAATGGCGACCCTTTTTTGACCAGTACTTTTCGAAAAAAGAATTTTCTGACGAATTTACCGATACTAATTTATTTGCGACTGGATTAAAAAAATTAACAAAATTAACACATTAACATAACAAAATTAACAAAATTATCTAACAACTTTAATGATGCTTCAATTAAAGTACTACCTATCTAAAATTTATCAAAAATCTTACTGTAGTAAATGTTCAAAGTGCATTCCTCCGTGTTCACGACACATATCAGCTCGTTCAATTGTTTCTCTCAACGCGTTTTGCAACATTTGAGGCGTTATACTTCTGAATGCCCGTAGAATTCTTTCTTCTAAGATTTCAAGAGTGGCTGGGGCTGTTGGATAGTAGACCTTTTCTTTAATATATCCCCAAATAAAAAAATCAAGGACAGTAAGATCCGGTGAGCGGGGAGGCCACCGTACTGGACCATTGGTTGCAATAACTTGATTATTAAAATGCCCACCCAATCCCACCCAACCCAGAACCCAATCAAGAACTTCCCACCCAATCAAGAACCCACCCAATCAAGAACTTCTCTGGTATTGTGAGGACCACCCAATCAAGAACTTCTCTGGTATTGTGAGGAGGTGCTCATCAAGAACTTCTCTGGTATTGTGTATATAGGTGAGATATTGTGTGTATAGGTGCTCATCGTGTGTATAGGTGCTCATCAAGAACTTCTGTGTGTTATTGTGTGTATAGGTGCTCATCAAGAACTTCTGTTATTGTGTGTATAGGTGCTCATCAAGAACTTATTGTGTGTATAGGTGCTCATCAAGAACTTCTCTGGTATTGTGAGGAGGTGCCGACCCAATCAAGAACTTCTCTGGTATTGTGAGGAGGTGCTCCATCTTGTTGGAAGTAAATTCGCCGTAAATCTTCTAAAGGTAGATGTTCAAGATGTTCCTCGGTTTCATTTTGTAGAAATCCTAAGTATCTAGCCCCTGTTAACTGGCCTTGAAAGAATATGGGCCCAATTATTCTGTCTTCAACGATACCAGCCCAGACATTCACCCCAAACCTTTCTTGAAAATTGCCCTCTCTCATTTCATGTTGATTTTGTGTGGCCCAGTAACGGGTATTTTGCTTATTGAACATACCATTATTTGTAAATCGGGATTCGTCGGAAAACAGAATAAAATTGATAAAATTGGGGACAATTCTATGATTTTGAAGCAGCCAATCACAAAACACTACCCGTCTATCGCCATCGTCAGGATACAAATGTTGATGTAACTGATATTTGAATGATCGATATCCGTGCTTTTTCAATATTTTTCTTGTTGATTCATAACTTATCTACGAAAGCGTAGAAGGGCCACAACTAACTTTTTTTTGAAATTCACACTTTTTTTACGAAATTTCGTAAAAAGTTTCTGAATTCACACTTTTTTTACAAAATTTCGTAAAAAAAGTGTAAATTTTAATGTTTTCTTAAAAAAAGTGTGAATTTACAAACTTTTTACGAAATTCACACTTTTTTTACGAAATTTCGTAAAAAGTTTGTAAATTCACACTTTTTTTTACAAAATTTCGTAAAAAAAGTGTAAATTGTAGTTTTTCTGTAAAAAAAACTGTGAATTCACAAGCTTTTTACGAAATTTACACTTTTTTTACGAAATTTTGTAAAAAAGGTGTGAATTTACAAACTTTTTACGAAATTTCGTAAAAAAAGTGTGAATTTCGTAAAAAGCTTGTGAATTCACACTTTTTTTACGAAATTTCGTAAAAAGTTTGTAAATTTCGTAAAAAAAGAGTGAATTTCGTAAAAAGATTGTAAATTGCAAATGGCCGTTACTACGAAAGCGTAGAAGGTTACATTCTTCATTCAATGTTTTATTATTACGGTTGCTCCGCCTAAACGCGCATCGCATGTGATTTTTAGTGCATCTTAGTATAGCTTTTTGAACAGCGGATACAATGGAGGAGGTAAGTATATAAAAATCTCTGTTTAGTTATTTTGAAGTAATAAATAATTTGGCACATTTTTAATATCTTCTGTAGCTGATCTGTGACGACTACTAAAACGAGTCTTTATATAAGTATAATTAACTTCAATTGTGTTCACTGGTAAAAAAATTGTTCATTATGTCGGTTCATTTGCAAAATTTTATGGTTTTAGAAAAAAATGTTCATTCTAATTCATGCATAAAGTAGGTGTCTTTTAGGGGATCTAATCCCGGGATTTCGGGATCCCGGGATCCCGTAAAAAATTCAGCTTTTTTAAGATCCCGGGATTATAATTTGAGATCCCGGGATTATAGTTGCAAATTTTATTTCTAAAAATCGCTTCCCAGTTAACACAAAACTGTTCCTTGGACGTCGCAGCGACGTAAATGTGGGATCTTTCCGACATCCCAGGGACGTCCCGTAATATCCCATATAATCCAAAGGACGTCTCTGGGACGTACTTTTGGAACAGGTCAGGGTGTATCTGGGATCATCCTATAAAGGTTACTTAGGACTTATATAGGATCATTCTAGGACATTCCCTAGGCCTTAAATGGGCTGGATACATTTTATAGCATTGTCAATTTACCGCAATTAAGCCGGAGTTTTTTTTGTTATGTCCTATATAGCACAACAACTGTCCTTGGGACGTCCCATCGACGAAATTTTGGGACTTTTCATATCTCAGGAAATCCTGCAATTAGTGCAATTTGTCATATTTTGTTCTTACACGGTTAGATGACAAAATACTTATTCAGACTGGAAAAAACTACCAGGATAAAGTAAGCTTTTTCCTTAGGTAGAATATTACTACATATAGACCATAGAAAAAGTAAATCTTTAACATTATCATGTCGAATTACTGAAGCCGCATGACACCGGCAGCGCCATCTCCTAGCAGTTCCAAACAGTCCTAGTAGATATTTACCGTAGGCAGTTACAAACTAACAAAAATGACACAAAAAAACACATTTTAGTAGTGATAGAGGCATCAATATAATAAAGGTTCCAACAGTATTTTGTTTTTGCACTTTATAAAACTTTTTACCAATTTTCTTTTTTTAAATCCCATTTCTGACGTTCTTGGAACAGCAATATAAGACGTCCGTAGGACGTCACATTATGGGGCATATTTGGGATATTTGTAACGACCAAGGGATGTCGCAGGGATGTTTTACCTGGGATCATCCCAACTAGGATGTTGCGGATCAAAATGGGACGTCCTGGGGATAATTTTTGCTAACTGGGTTGAGGTATCTCAAGAAATGAAAATATTTCAAAACGGAGGTCAACGTGGACCTAATCTACAGTTAGCATATGACATTCTATGTAACATACCTCCTACAAGTGTAGAAGCGGAGGGTTTTTCTCGGCAGCGGGTTCGATTTTAACCAAATTTCGTTTTTCTATGTTAGACGAAACATTGGATAATCTCATCCTTTTGCGTTATTTTCTTAAAGAAAAAAACTGATATTATATCTAAAAAACAAACCTTTGTATATTATTATTCTTTTTTTTTTCTAAAAATACTTAGGTTGCTATTTTGTAGTTCTTATTTCAATGTTTGTTTAGAATTCATTTTATTTTCTTTTAATATTTTACTAGTTTTAAAAATAGTTTGGCATTATTCTATGGAATGACTAAAAAAATTTGCTGTTTAGGTTTTTGTTTTAATCCCGGGATTATTCCCGGGATCCCGGGATTAGAAAAAATTCAATCCCGAAATCCCGGGATCGCAATATTGACCGGGATTGGATCCCCTAGTGTCTTTCCCGCATTTGATTTGACTGCTTAACCACACTCGCTTTGCGGCGTTCGGCTCAACAGCAGTGGTGTGTGGGAAGGTATACCTGACTTTCTACACTTTTTAGGATAATGACTATACCATGTTATTTATTTTAGGATGAATTAACGACCAGTATTATATTAAAATATTTTTCTTATGGATTTAAGCAAAAAGAGATTTTATTAATGCTGCGAACTTTACATGGTTTTATTATTTCGCACAGAACCCTTAAAAGAGTACTTCAAAAAGCGAATCGCTACCGAAGAAAAAATTATTCATCTATTAGGGACATAGTTACTTTTATTGAGAACGAGATAAAAGGATCTGGACAGTTACATGGTTATAGGTGGATGCATCTTAGATGTATTCAAAATAACTTAGTTGTTACGCAGGAAGTAGTCGCTGAAATTTTGCGTTTTTTGGACCCAGAGGGACACGATATACGTAAACGAAAAAGACTTAGGAGGCGCCAGTATTTAAATAAAGGACCCAATTTCTTATGGCATATAGACTCTTATGATAAATTAAAACCCTACGGAATATGTATAAACGGATGTATAGACGGATTTTCCAGGCACATCATTTGGCTAAGGATGGGGCCCACATCAAATGATCCTAAAGTAAGTCATGCCTCTTATGTGTTGTAGTGTTTAACCACTGAACCATAAAAATGAAAAAAAAAGGTTGATATAGATAGTGGGATTTTTCTCTTTTAATAAAGTATCAGGGCAAAGTACAGTGCATTTCATTTTGGCCAGAACAAGTGAAATTCATTTTCCACAAATTACATTAACATCACAGAGAAGTAAAATTAAACTTGTAAACAAAATACCTAAGTTTTATGTAAGCAGTGCTTATTTTTAGGTAAATATCACATATATTTTTTAAAAATGCCTAATTTCACTTTGCTTCGCTATTTCATTTTACCTTGATCCCTACTCCGTCAACATGAAATTTCGTAGATTTTTCTTAACTCTGTAATTTTTAGGTTATCGGTGGCTATTTCTTGGATGCCTTAAGAATCACAGGTGGATGTCCTAAAACTGTTCGTTTTGATATGGGAACGGAAAATGGAGTGGTAGAACGTCTTCAAAAAACATTGCACGAAACCTTTACTACTGAAGGAAATGATAGACCACCCTACCTATATGGAAAAAGCACCCATAACCAACGAATTGAATCTTGGTGGGGTATGCTTCGAAAACACTGCGTTCAATATTGGATGAATATTTTTCAATCACTAAAAGAAGAAAATTTTTTTCAAGGAACTACCCTTGACAAAATGTTAATTCAGTTTTGCTTTTCGGTTATTATTAAGGTAGGCAAATAAATAACTACGCCATTCTAGGTACTGTCGGAACGCCACAGGGCCGGGCCAGCGTTACAAACCTCCTGTAGTTTAGGTTCGCTTACTAATTCATTCTTTTTAAAATATTAGTTCAATTTCTCGCAGTGTGTCTCTCGATGAGAGTATGTTTTACACTATCGGCTTCGTTTCTATTATTTCAATAGATTTCTTCATTATAGACAACTCTGTACGTACTGGCTCATCTCATTCGGGATTTACAACTTCTGAATTATTAAGACGAGGGGTTCTAAGTCTCGCTAAATTGTTTTCAGACAAGGAGTCTGAATCTTTGTATGATTTATTTAACAATCTGAATGTCCTTATTCAAATCATTCACAGCATTATCAAAATGAATTTCATTAAAATATATATATATATATATATATATATATATATATATATATATATATATATATATATATATATATATATATATATATATATATATATATATACAGTGTGTTCAATTTAAATTAAAAAACTTGCTGTAAAGATATGACATAGAATAGGTAACGATAAATTGTTTTGGGTTATATTTTCATAAATTTTTAAAAAATTATGCGGTTGCTGTATGTACACTTTTTCTGTAAGTAGCTCTATTAATAACGGCAATAAGGGGGGTGGGAAAACACAGTGAATCACTCTGTATCTCTAATTAAGTAAGTACTTTGCGCATTATTTTGTTCAAAAGCTGAACTTCGCACACAATTACCTACCTAAATATCGCAGGTACAACGCAACGTTGTATATTTTATTATTCATTTTTACATTATTTTCCACCAAATTTCAAGACAGCGGACGGCTTACAAAAATAGGCAATGAAGCACACAGAAACTTAAAAATGGCGGTAAAATTTCAGAGAATAAAAAATTATATATTTTATATTGTTTCTACCCATGCGCTACAAAAAAGTTCAGCCATTTACGCAACACTGGTAGAAAACCCGAAAACAAACAGGCTACTGATTTGCTAAACTTTCTTTATTACATGGGTAAAGCTTTCCCTGGTACTTGGTGTTCCTATGCACTGACGGTATTATTGTTTTGGTACCAGTAAATTATTCATTCAAATGGAGATATATTTACTAACTAATAATTACCTAAAAGTTATAACAAAATTTTTGTTGTTATAAGTAAATATTTACTTGGAGCAAGAAAATAAGTATCTGTTGGAGCATATAGCTAAAGTATTCCTTGATTCAACAAATCCTTTTTTTCTGTGGATCAGGTATTACATGAAGGTCAAGTTTTCAAATGATTAAAACGTTTTCTATTCCATAGGGAGTTTTAGCTGGCCGCGTGACGTAACCTGCTAGGGGACGTACGAGGGTGATGCGGAGGTTCCTGGTGAAGATGCAGTGCCCCCGCGGCCCCTGCGGAAGTTTTATACGCCCCGTAACTAGATACATCCCGTAGCAGCTTAAACTCTATATGTCAAGCCAAATGACCATTCTTACCGTAACTATAATGAACCCGACTTAAATTTTATTTATTTTTAGACTGAGCTGGAACAAGTTGTTCAAGAATGGAATACTCATAAAATAAGTAAGACAAGAAAAAGTATTTCTCCAACTGGAAGACCTGTTTTAATGTACGAAATTCCGTCTTTATATGGAGCTAAAAGTTATTTAGTGCCAGTACCTACATTTGCTATTGAAGAACTTTCCTCACATTGCACGTTTTTAAATTATCCTTGCAACGAAGATTTTTATGAACTTTGTACAATTTTAATAGAAGAGCATCAATACAGCCAAAATAACAATCCTACTGATTGCATAGAATTGTATAAAAAATTAAGAGGAGATTTGCATAATATATTTAACATTACTGTTTAATAGATTTAGTTTATGGTCACAGCAACACAAAACCAAAACGCAGTTTTCGTGATGCGTTGACCCTAATTTAGGTATAGGTAAGTAGGTATGTACTTACCTGTAATATTTTGGTGTGTTGACATTAAAACAAATTGCAATTCCTTTTTGATGTTTGTAGAGAGCAGTTAATAAAATAATGTTTCTGATGAAGGTACAATGTGTCATTTTTGGGACACCCTGTATTATGGCTTAAAACACTATAGGTTACATTTTAAAAATTCAATAAAACAACATTTTCGCACTTTAGTAATAAAAAGTGCACCTTTTATTCCTCATTTTGGGGATAAAACTGTCACTTTTTATCCCCGAAATTTAAAACAGATAAAAAGTAAAAAATACCTGTTTCAAGCAAAATCAGGGATATAAGTAAAACATATTTCCTGTTTCAAGTAAACACAAGGACAAAAAGTAAAAAAAAAACCTCTTTCAACTAAAAGCAAGGATAAAAAATAAAAAGAAAAATTCTGTAGTTATCCATCTTTACAGATTATTTATGGACTCTAATTTAACTAGGTATGCATGTGTTCAATAAACAGTTTTCAACATTTTGCTTTTAGTATATTCCCTAGCTACACGAATGCCACTTATTGATTTTATGGGGCAAGAAAATACAAAAATGCGAAAAGTAGTGATAACTAAAGTAATAATGTATTTTTATTCCGGGATAAAAAGTGACACTTTTATTCCTTGGTGTATAATATAATATTCTTCCATCTGTAGGTACCCAAATTTAAATACCACAGTACTTGTTAAAGAAATAAAAACCTTTTATAAAATACAAACCTTTTATTGGGTACTCTCAACAACTTAAACAAAATCTTTCTTTAACTTAGTTAAATGGATTAAAGACCTAAAACTACTAGGGGAGGAAGTGAAAAGCAGACAAAATGGAGACACTTAAACTTTTTGAAAAAACAGATGCCTTAACCCCTTAACATAACACGTATTTCTGTATAACATAACTACTATTTTAATTATCTAAAATATTAACAGAGGTATATAAAGTATAGAGATATACTGAGACAAGAGTGTTTAATTTTAAATTATGTCCATCACCCAAATGCCTGCATCTAGAATGTTATTTAATTCTGATCTGAAAATCATAAAATTTTCGTAAGTAGTTGGAAGTTCTAATAAATTGTTGCAAGTATGCGCCACTGGCGCTCGACTTAAACCCGTGCTAGAATTAAAATCTACATTTATTTCACCATTCGCCAAATTCGAACCCGTGCAAAACCGAAGAAATGCGGACCTGCACTTTTCATCGCTCTCCTTGATATATTTTTTTAGGAACAAGACGACCCCCTTTTGTTCTTCATTTAAGCTCTCCGGAATTTTTAAAATGGACAAGATATTTTTATCCGTCGGAGCATGTTTTGCATATATTTTTCCCAAATCTAAGTGACTTAATTTTTTTTTGAAATCATTTTGCCAACAGGCTTGCACGTAGTTAGGTTTTTGTATTAACTCTTCTATAGCTATCTGCGTTATTAATTTTTTGAAGTTTTCTTTATTTGGGACCCACTTTCCGTCATAGCTAGAACAAAATTCTAAGATGTCATCGAACTCTACCGCATCGAAGTCACTTAAAGCATTTTTAAGTAGTAAAGAGTCTGACCTAGAAACATATTGCAAAAAATTTTCCAAAATTTCATCATCGTAGTATGCTTGCCCCAAACAACTTTTCACAAAAACAGGTGCAATTTTTATAGGAAAATAGTTTTGCCATAAGCAACTTTCAACAATGATTTTTCCGATAGCTGTCCATTCCTTATCTTGAAAATCGTGACGTAATGTGGGTATTTTCATTTCGGTGCCCATAGTGCACACTTCATAAAATGTAATGAAGAATTCGGAAATGGCGTCCCGCAGAACCCCACCAACGTCTTCAGCCTTTTCCGAACTCCCATTCGGAAGAACCATTTCAACTTCAATGCTTTGAAATGAAAGATTGCGTTGTTTCATGGCATCCAGAATTTCATAGAACACGTGCCCTCTGTGAATAATTAATGTATCCTTTTCTTTCTGGACATCAGAAATATTATTATTGCTTTGTGTGGTTTCCGGTAAATTGTAAAAATTGCTTTCGTCCAAATCAAACACTGGTGAATCCTAAAATATAAACATATTTTAGAAGTGATTATTTTTAGTGTCCTGCTAGTACGGAGGATAAGAGACAAAAATCGATCCAACCTTACAAAAAGCAATAAAACTTGGTACACATAATTAGTGGACGCCTAGATAATTATTGAGATGTGTAGCCAGAATGAAACCTCTGCTGAGGACCAATATTCCCGAAAGTAAAATACAAAAATCGTAAAAAAATTATAAAATATGGTAGAGCGATAAAATTTGGTACAGATGTCCAGTAGAGTCCTAACAAATTTTTCACATATGTTGGTCATTCAAACTGCCTAGCTGAGGTCCCCACTTTACATCGTTAAACAAAATAAGAAAAATCCAAAATATCAATAGTAACCCTGCAAAAACTGTTTGAGCGAACAGATTTGGCACCATTATTTGCTGCCACAAAAGCTAAGCTAATTTTTATAGGATTGCTGCAAATATTTATTTGTCTTATTATTATATATTTTTTTAGATTTTTTTTTTTTAGATTAGGACTTTGAGTGATTAACATATGTCATAAATTAGTTGGGACTTAAATGAACATCTTTGCAAAATTTTATCGCTCTACTATATTTTATAATTTTGTTACGAAATTGGAGGATTGATGAGTAGTGATTTTCGGGGTAAACACAAAAACTGTTTTTAATGCTAAGACACCGGGCTATACAAAGTATTGACATCTAAAGAAAATCAAGTCGAAGTCATAAAAGTCCCTAATAAGAAATTTAAAAAATACCATTCGGGTCTGCGGTTTAGTTTAGCTTAGTTTTTGAGTGAATGCCCACAAACCTTTTCAAATTTTTATATTTACCCTCACAATTCTTTTATTCTATATTTTTATATGTTTTAATTTTAACTTGAAAATAGAAAGCAATCACCTTGAGGTGTGCCACATTTTTTGTCCTAAGCAACTGACACCAACCACAAAGGCAAATGACTTATTTTTTTAGCACTATGGATACGAAATTGGTCGGAGGGTATCTTTGAGGAACAAGGTTGGTGAGGACTGTGCAAACCGAACATGTCGAAAATGATACTTTGGTTTTGTTTATAGATTTGTACTCACCAATGGAAAGGGCTCATTCTCTACGAAATCTTCATAAAATGTCGTTACATTTACATTCTCTGATCTCTGATCTGATGTCGAGGTAGATGTCCCTGTCTCCGTGTGCAGGCAAATAAGCCGAGAGCTCTTGGTCTGTCATTACTTTAACTGCGGCAAGATCAATCTAAGAGAAAAACATACAAGAAAATAATTAAATTTAAAAATATTTTTTTTCCCAAATCCACTACTACTATCCACTACAAATATAACGGTGAAAGGGATATATATATATATATATATATATATATATATATATATATATATATATATATATATATATATATATATATATATATATATATATGTATATATATATATATATATATATATATATATATATATATATATATATGTATATATATATATATATATATATATATATATATATATATATATATATACAGTGTGTCCAAAAAAGTATGCAACATATGGAAAACTTTTTTATTACTGATTTCTCAGAAAATTTTTGCCTTGATAAAAGTTGGTGCTTGCCTTAAAACGGTAATATAATATTTTAGATTTCATGCACTGCTTATAGTAAGGGAGCAAATGCCATTTTTTCCAAATTGCATTAAAAGTAAAGTGCCTTAATTTTTAAAGATAGAGCAAAATTTCATAAGAAAAAGTTGTTGCAAATTAAAAACTTAGTTCAAGTTCTAAATTTAAGTGTGGTATCTTAATTTTTAACTTTTGTTCTTCTATCGCGATTTTTATTAAAACGGACGCCACTGGTGATATTTTTATTCATGCGATATTAGTATATTTATCAAATAACTTAAGCATGGGTTTAAATTGAAATTAGACGGTATTTATAACAAAAATGTCTTTTACTTTAAACTGAATTGTTTTCAAGGCCTACTTTTTAAAAAGCAAAGTACTTATTTTACACGTATTTTTAGAGTAGGTATTTAGAGTAGGTAATGACGCAAGAATTGACATAATTTTGCTATTTACCATTTTTAGTGGATTAAGTTAGAGGGTAGGGGGTAGGGTCTCCTTCCATGGATAGATACCTACTAGATACCTAGGGCCTCTTTCCATGGATAGATACCCACTTACTCTTTCCATTTTGTTAAAATATACTCACCTTTTCATCTATAAATCTCTGTATGGTTTTGTCTTCAACGTTGCGAGTTTTCAGAAATAGTTCTAACGAATAATTTTGTTCTTCCTTAAAAAAAAATATACAATCTGAAATTTCAGGAACTGCTACTACTTTGCATGAGGATCCCGATAACCTCTAGACATACAAAGTAGATTAAATTATGCAAAGTTATGAAATTGGATGCTGAATCATAAAGTGCTCAGACCGAAACTCAGACCATGCTAGTGACAAAGTAAAATTTATTTTGAAATACCTGTTAAAATAAAAAATAAGTTTTCCTAGCTTCCAACACTTCTAAGCAGTTTATAATTCAGCATTCAACTGCGCGTCTTTGCACCAATGCGGTTCACTTCGTATCTCCTGCGGTTACCGAGATGCTCGAATTTGTAGCACCTAGTATGTTAAAACTAATATAACAAAATGTCGAAAAAAACATTTTGTAATAGTTGCTATAGATTTATGCATGGTTAATACTAAAAGTAAAAAGAAAATCAAGGTCAGTACGGTCCTGCTCCCTTATAATATTCTCGCGATCTTCATGTGTGTTTGTTTGTATTCTTTGCAGCTTGGATATAAATAGACATTATATATTAGTAATATTACCATTTTCAGTCAGCTTTTACACAGATGAACAATATCCAGTCTCAAAAGTACCCACAGTCTAAGTAAGTATAGGAATAGATAAACTAAAACGTGACGAAAACGAATACACGTGCTTACTGGCTGATTATTTTGTTGAATACGGCCAGAACTCATATTATAATGTAACGCCGTCACCGCACGCACTAATGACAAAAAAACTGCATGCACACTAGGATCTAAACCGCGAGAGGCTGATATCGTTAACGCATGCGTGAGTTTTTGGTGATGGCTAGAGATAGAATATGAATAACAGATTCCAGTGACGGATTCCGTCGAAAGGGAAATATTCACAAGAAAATATAATAAATATTTGTTTTTTCAAAACTTAAAGTTTATCCAAATCCAATATGGCGGACGCCCCAAGATGGCGGATTACCTTTTTTTCTTTACAATCCTCTTGATATGGGTATCAAATGAAATGGTTTGAAAAGTAGAATACGATAAGCTATGTGACGTCATTCCAAACCCAATATGGCGGACGCTACAAGATGGCGGATTACCTTTTTTTCACAACCCCTTTGACATGGGTATCAAATGAAAGGATTTGACGAGTAGAATACGATAAGCTATGTGACGTCATTCTAAACCCAATATGGCGGACGCTACAAGATGGCGGATTACCGTGCTCTTACCCACTACATATGCAAGAAATCAATTTGTAGTTACTGTGCATAATTTTAGCTTGTAGATCTCTTTTAGCATTTACTGTGTTGATACCTACTGCGCATTACTAGAACCTATGAGTCTGTGAAAAGTCAGTTATATACTACTGCGCATATGTACAACTTCTTAGTACCTATTGCGTATGGATAATATCTACTGCCAATATGAAAAGCCAGTCACTATATCTTGTGTATGTATACAATATCTTAGTACGTACTGAGTATGAGGAGCACTCACTGGTTACTTTCTGCTCATGGATAAAATTATTTTAAACCGTTTGAAAAGTCACATCATTAATCGGTTGCTTAGTATGTCCTTTTAATTACAAATTTATCTCTGTCAGTAAATTTCATACTTAACCTACCCATTTAATATGCGATTTAGCTTATCTGCATGCACCCGCCCATCTGCTAGTTACACCTCAAGAACTCCGAATAGCAGTTTTAATGGAGGTCAGAATTAATAAACTATTTAGCAGTACATTGAATCCGACATGTTGGGTTTTACAAAATCAAGTTTAGATTCGTGTTCACACCTAAAAACACCCACGTACTAATTCCGATGGAAAGAAAAATGGGAAACAAAGAGGACCAGTCTCTTTTGCTGTTGGTATACAGTTACTTAGACACTGATCGTTTTTCTGTTGTTTTGACAAGTTCAAACTAGAAAATATTTGAATCTACAAGTTTTAAAATATTTAGAAAGTACTTTTGCTTTCTTTAAATTAGGTTTTAGGTTAGGTTTCTAACTTAAAATATATCAAAACCATTAGTAATAAATATTACCATTACGATATGTTTAGCTTTTGCTAGAATTTTTTTTTATGTGCTACTTTTACATGCCTAATGGCGTTTTGTGTAGTACTCAGTCTGGCACAGAGCGAGGCATTCGTGTGTCACATTTACCTTCAACATTGCAAGTTGGAAACAGATAAGACACACATACAGTATCGCACTCAGTCCCCATTTTTGAGGACCATTCGGACAGGCGCGGCTCGCCAAGGGACTCAGGTGATGAACTGTTTCACCTAAAATTTTCGGGTATATCTCCTCTTAATTCACAGCTTTGAAAGTCAAAGACTAGATTTCATATTTAAATAATAGATAGCAGTGGATAAGTACCCTAAGAGAGATTTCTAATGTAAAATGGCGAATACCAGTGAACACAATTGAAGTTAATTATACTTATATAAAGACTCGTTTTAGTAGTCGTCACAGATCAGCTACAGAAGATATTAAAAATGTGCCAAATTATTTATTACTTCAAAATAACTAAACAGAGATTTTTATATACTTACCTCATCCATTGTATCCGCTGTTCAAAAAGCTATACTAAGATGCACTAAAAATCACATGCGATGCGCGTTTAGGCGGAGCAACCGTAATAATAAAACATTGAATGAAGAATGTAACCTTCTACGCTTTCGTAGTAACGGCCATTTGCAATTTACAATCTTTTTACGAAATTCACTCTTTTTTTACGAAATTTACAAACTTTTTACGAAATTTCGTAAAAAAAGTGTGAATTCACAAGCTTTTTACGAAATTCACACTTTTTTTACGAAATTTCGTAAAAAGTTTGTAAATTCACACTTTTTTTACAAAATTTCGTAAAAAAAGTGTAAATTTCGTAAAAAGCTTGTGAATTCACAGTTTTTTTTTACAGAAAAACTACAATTTACACTTTTTTTACGAAATTTTGTAAAAAAAGTGTGAATTTACAAACTTTTTACGAAATTTCGTAAAAAAAGTGTGAATTTCGTAAAAAGTTTGTAAATTCACACTTTTTTTAAGAAAACATTAAAATTTACACTTTTTTTACGAAATTTTGTAAAAAAAGTGTGAATTCACAAACTTTTTACGAAATTTCGTAAAAAAAGTGTGAATTTCAAAAAAAAAGTTAGTTGTGGCCCTTCTACGCTTTCGTACTTATCTGCAGTTCTTGACTAATTTCTCTTAAAGAAGCCGTTTTATCAACCATAGCAAGAACGTTAATCTCAGTCTCTTCATTTATGATAAACCTCTGTTCCGCCTCTCGATTTCTTTCTTGCCTTAACCACTTCTCAACATACAGAAAATACTGATGACCTGGATGATGCCGATTGAGATATCTTTGAGCATACAACTCAGCAGCATTCCTTGAATTTCTCTGACATTCTCCAAATATTAACAACATATGAACTTTTTCACTTTGAGTATACATTATTTTGATGAAAAATTTAACTGAAATTTAACGAAAACTAAAAAACTTTCACTATCTGCCCATAAAGCATAATGTCATTGTTATTAATTAAGTGAGAATTTTGTTTTTCACAGAAGACTAGATGAAAATAACTACAAAATATTATGCACCATGGCTATCCATGGCACACTTCACAAAAGTAAATAAATTATTATCCAGTATTTTGCTTAGCAATAGGTAGGTATTTAATTTATGTTCTTATTTTTAGTCCAATCGCAAATAAATTAGTATCGTTAAATTCGTCACAAAATTCTTTTTTCGAAAAGTACTTGTCAAAAAAGGGTCGCCATTTGACAAATAATAGTTAGACAGGAAAATGTGATTTTTCCAACTTGTCTTATTCCTATCTATCATACTATTTACTAAAACTTTGCGATTGTAATTTTCTGACATCACCTGAGGTCCGTTGGTTAGTTTGCGAGCGATCATGGCCTCCTAGATGCAATATTAAAAGCGGCTCTCAAAAAATCAAGAAGGCGTAAAAACTTTTCAAAATGTCAAATTCAAATCCAGAATTGTCTCAGAAATCCAAAAATGTTAAAATATATAGGGTATTCCATTTAAAAATTCAAAACCTGAGCCATTTCCGGTGAAACCGGAAGTGACCGGAAAGTAAAAATATGCGAAAACTCTCCTCTTCTCATACCATTTACCTATACCAAATCTAATTTTTATATACCTTATACTCTAGAAGTTATGACTTGTCTAATAGATTCGTTGACACCCGGTATATACATAAACAAAATTTCAAAAACCATCAATAAAAGTTACGAAATATTGACCACCATCAGTGATAATGGTGTTACAGGACCAGCCACATCTGTATGTATTATTTGAAGTATTCTTTTAGCTATCGTTCTACTTTTAAACCCTAACCTAGTCATTTTACCACCTTCAAAGGACTCGCAAAATTCAATTTTACCTACGTGCACGTTTTTAAGACCAGTTACCATTTCTTTTTAACTAACCTCTAAATATGCATTACAAATGTGACCTAATCTGTTGTGCCATAATTTATTCATTTCATTTTGTGATTCTATATTTTAGAAGCAAATGTTACAAACAGTATTTTGATGAATTTTACTACATTTTTGACAAGTGACTGGCGGTTTTTGTCTGCTTTTCTAGGGCATACATAGCACCTTCTTTTGCCAAGTTTTTGTCTCCTTGCCACTTGATTAGTCTCTGGGTCTTCTTGTGCGTTGGAAGATGGTAAATCCTCAATATATCCTCAATATTTAAAATAATCATTTCTCTTTCTTTATATTCTTTGGAATAGATTTGAAGTAAATTATTCTTAGGATTTGTGGTTTAATCAACGCAGCAGCAATATTTTTCAAAAGATCTGACCTTTTGGGCTTATCGAAATTATTATTCATTGAGGATAAACAAAGTGCATTAATACCGGCAATATTAAGAATATTAAAAAAAGCTGTAAGCGGCCAACGTCGACTATTTCTAGCTACGTCATAATGAGCACACATTTTATCAACAACATCAACTCCAGATTTTGTGCGATTATATTCCAGTATAATCTCGGGTTTTAGAGAAGCCCTATCGACTTCGTCATCGTGGTGCATCGTTGAAATTTGAATTCTGTCGATAAAATATGAAAAAAGCTTGGAAGTAAAATTTTCTTCAGAACTTTCTCAGATCTCAGGTGAAGCGGCCCAAAAAGTTAACTTCGCAAATTTTAACATTAAATATTTTTTTACGACAATGTTTCTAGAGTACTCAATAGTAACATCCTATATTTTGGTGTGGGTCCGATGCGTAGGAACTGAGATACGACACATTTAAAATTTCAGGAGCCGCCAGGGGTAAACTCTGGTGGAATCTCCCTCTTATTTTATCGAAGTGCCCCATTATGGTCAACTTATTTTTTGCAATTCTAGTGCAAGGGGTATACTGGTAAACCAGTTATCCATGGTAATGTTCCGGTCCTTGCCTTTTAAAGGCTCCACCAGCCTTTTTACAACATTGGAAGGTCTATTAGGCGCCAACTTATCAAATGTACGTCTTTCTTCTCTTGTAGTAAGATCGTCAAACCTTCAGCATCGGCAAAGGAATCTAAAGCGGTTGTAGCTCATTGATATATAAATATTTTCAATCCCAGAACCATCTAAGCTCCATAAAGATAAAACATTTTGTCTACCAGATTTCAAAACACCAGCAAGATACAAGCTCCCTACAAATGCTTTCATCTTACAACCGTCAGTCATACCAGCATCTCTTTCTCTGTTGAAATTATGTTGAATGTTAGCTATATACCTATTTGTACAGTCAACAATAATGTTAAATGTGGCATCGTCAATAAAATGAGAAAAGCAGTCTTAAGGTGCGTTTCCTATGGGGCGGCTGACGCGCGCGGCTGCCGCTCAGCGGCCGTCTGACGCCAGTAATCCATTAACGTTGAAGCTTGCGTCTGACGCTCGAAAAGAAACGGATACATTAAATTGTCACATGAGCAGTACTAGGCGTCAGACGCTGTGCGGCAGCCGCGAGCGTCAGCCGCCCCATAGGAAACGCACCTTAAGCTAGATTTAATTAGTTTTGCATTTCCTACAGAGCCCGGTACTTTTAACATAAGGTTGTGTGCTTTTGTTCTAGATGTTTTGTTCCATTTAGTTTCTTTCTTTTTACCTAGAAAATACGGCCCGCCGGAATCTCTAGAAGCAACTGTTCCTTCGACCTCTAGTTCTTCTTCAGAATCTGCTTCTTGTTCAGTGTCTGTACAATCATCCTGCACTTCTGTGTGGTCTTTTTCCTTATCTTCTGGACCATCTTCACCATATATAACATTGTTATCGTTGTTATCATTGACTTCGATCTCTTCATACCATTTAAGCTATTGTTGTGGATCTCTAGATTGCTTTTCCATATTGTAATCTAAATAACAAGGTTCATAAAAATATAGCAAAAAAACATGATAGCCTATACTTACAAAAAATGTAACAAAACTACTCGCACGGGGTGTCAAAATACCCCAAGCAAATTGAATCGCGTGTTTTTCAACAGAACGTCGGCCATTCGCAACCACACACTAGCAACTTAATTCACATACTAAACGTAAAGAAGCGGCGCGGGTTTTCGCGGTACCCCCACCAAAAAATCTAATAAGTTAATGCGCCTGGGGTATTTAAATACCCCGCGCGAGTACTGGAGGGTTAAATATTGTACAATCTAAGCCTCATTTAATTTGGTTCTATTTGGATAATTAATTTCTTCAAATTCTTTTTCAATAAGATCCATTAGGTACTTGTTTTTCTTCTAACAATGTCATCATTCGAAATTTTCATGTTTGATAATTATTTGCATATAACAATTCCACATTTTTATTTGTAACCGCCATCCTAACTTTTCCTGTGTACTATTTGGTTCAATTTACTTTAACAAATAATTCTTTACATCATTCCTTGTTGCTAGTTTCTGGTTCCTGGGCCCATAACCTGTATTACATTTTCACAACTAGCCTGTTGTATTTCTTCCTACAATTCTTAGTGGAAGACTGCAGGAACGTAAATAAGGGGATAAACTGTAAAACTTCTATTTATGTGATAACGTTACAAATATAGTTCAATCATTATCATACAATAATTTTACAACCACCTTTTTATGACATACCAAAACAACTGACAGCGTTTTTTCGCGTGCGCCCGGTAATCAAACGGTCACAATTATTAGTAACCGCACCGTTTTCGCGATCTCTGCGGTTATAGGGGAAGGTGTAATAACGTTGCACATGACGACATTGTTTCTAAAAGCGGTATTCACTTTTGTTACCATCCTACTGGACAGGGTTACAAACGGTTCACAAACTAGACAATCGGATTTATTGTTTTTTTCGAGTTTTCTGATGTTTTTGTCGTCTGTAAAGTACATTATTATGGAGACTAATCTATTTCAGATAACATTAGATGGCACCGCTAATATTTTGTTAAATGGTAAGTATAAAAAATTAAAAATGATTATAGATTTAGGATTCATTAATGGCCATTGCCCCTAAGCTAAAGTAAAACCATTATGTACTATTCACACGTAGTCAAAGTATTTTATTCTATTCAACATTATAAAATTATGTATAAATGAAAGCGAATAAACTATGTGATTCTTTTAGGGCCTTAAGCAGCTAAAACTTACATCAGAGTACACACGCCGAGTCTTAAAATGTCGAGAATGCATTTTTTGAAGATACACCAGCACAGCAGACTGATTTAGCTGTACCATCTACTAGTGCACAGGACCATTGTGGCGAAATTTGGAAATCAAACCATCTAACCCCCAAGGACTATGAGGCGACGGAATTTTTTTTAAAATTAAGAGAAAAATATTCGCACCAATTTAATGACAAGAAAACTGGGAAAAATGCCTTATATCAAAAGACTGTTAGGGAAAAGAATGAAGAAGGTTATTTTGTAGGAATCGGAAATGGTGCCATTGAAAAGTGAAGGTTGATATTCAGCAATTTAACAAAGCAATATCTTGCCTATATAAGGCATACAAATGCAACAGGGGAAAAATATAAGGAGCTCCCCAAATTCTTCGAATTAATGCACAGCCTACTAGGGGCAAAGAATAAAGTATATCCGCAGAAACTGGAGGACTCCTTGGAAGGAGACATAGAAAAAGATGCCAGTGAAGGAGAGAGAAATGAAAAGCGACCAATAACAGCTGCTGAGCTAACAAATAGATTTCAAGCACAAAAAGAAGTAACATCAGTGAGACCTAAAAGAATCAATTTGAAACTTATAGAATTAATGGAAGAAGAACATAAAAAAGGTAGGGAAGAAAGTAGACAACAGTTTTTAATGTTACAGTCTTTATAACACAAACAAAATGAACAAAGGGACATATTTGTGGGCCAGTTTGAAAGATTATTAAAAAGAAAACGCTCACGTTCACCCGATTCTGATTCAGAATAATTCCTATTTATTTCAACACATGTTGGTAGGCCAGGTTATTGTTGATATTTTTTTGTAGAATTTAATTTAAATTTTTGCTTAGTATAATTTAAATTTATTTTAGAATGTTAAAGAAAATCATTATTAGTTACCATTTTCAAAAAGTTTTAATTTAATTTACTAACTCTAAATTTAGGCTAAATATGTTATTTAAATTCTTAATAATATAAGATTTACTTCATAAACTTGAATTAAGTTTATTATTTCATCAATACTTTGTTTAAACGTGCAAGGGCTTTAAATATTTACCATGCTCTACATCAGTGAATACAGCTGTAAAATCCTAGGGTTATAAATAATTAAATGTAGTCCGTACAATGAGAGAACTTTGTGTTGGTAATGCATAAAATTTCACTTGAACCAATAGAAACTGAAAAGACTAAATTTATAATTTACAGGAACATTTCAGTTGTCAACATAAAACTCTCGCCATAATAGGGACTATAGTGTGGGCTGTTTCTCGACCTCATTAAGTAGGTTTATGTTTATAAAAGCAGTGGCGGATTTTAAAATTTTAAAGTTGTATATCTTTGTTTCTACTTACGGGACCCATGCCAAGGTCGGGGGTTTTAATAGTAAGCCTACTAGAACTGTTTTGGTAAAAAAAATATTTTGTAATTTGCGAAAAAAAGGTGAACTTTTGTTGCATGGGGCATCACTGACAAAAGTCACTGTATAAAGCAAAGGATGTACTTAAATCATATCAAATTTGAATCTTACCCTACTATCATGTGCAGAGCCAGGATATCCAGCAAATATATAGGGAATCAATTTTCAGCTTGTACAAACAGCCATCAAGTTGATGGAGCGATTTTGGTTTCGATCCACATAACTATCACGTTGAGTTGTTGAGACTTATTTTTATATGGATTCCATCCACAGCACCAATTGAATCTAAAAGTCACAATACCTATAACCCAGGTTAAAGAATCTGATTAAAGTGCCATGTGGCATGAACTAGTTATATAAAATATTTCAAATGGAAATGTTTAGACAAACTTATACTGACTAGATTGCAATACTCCCTTGAACAGGATGAAAAACCATCATTTATAGATTGTCTCTGTTCTTCACTAAGCGGCCAAACAATATACTTTGTTTTTATACGAAGAATTATGTATAAAAATGCATTAACGATATTCATAACAGTGGATGGTACAATACTGAAACGATCTCCATCTGACTGCAATGTATCTTGTTTTGAAATCTACCACAGAAATATATGCAAGGCTTTGTCTGGTTTTTATGGGACAATTTCCACCTCTATATATATTTTTGATTAAACAGTGTTATCCAAAATTTCCTGAAGTAATGTCTGGGACGTTGCCCTTTTCATTCTGAAAAGCCGAAAACACTCCATTTCTTGGTATTTTTCAATCCATATCTTATGATCCATGACTTGCCATGTATGATTTACCGTTAATCGCAAATACATCCTAAAATTCCTTTTTTTGTGTAATATGTTTCCAAAATAAAACATTATTCTTAAAAAATAAGGCCGGGTTTATCCAACTACATAAGCATAACACTTAAACATATTCTTTAGAGATAAACATAAGCATAGTGATAACTCATAAAAATCTGTTTATCCACGTACATAAACTTAATTTTATTGCTTAAATAAAAATTGACACTTGGCAGTTTGGGAACGCAAGACAGAGAAAACCTAACCCAACTTTTTAGTTGCTAAAAATTTAAATTTTTAATATGAAAGTTAAAAGAATATTAGATATAAGGGCTGCTACAGTAATGGGCTTGTCATATGTGTTTCTAACATTATCAACATGCATTAAAGCCATAACAGTTAAAAGGCATACTCGGGTTAGAAGATTTGGTGTTCGCCCCATGAACAGGAAAAGAAATAGTGAAGGGACTTTTGCCACTCTCATTAAAGATATGTTGTGTTTAGAATGGGATGAAGACCAATTTATTAAATATACACGAATGACAAAAGCACAGTTTTTACATTTGCATCATTTAATTTTTTCACATATTAAAAAATGTCGCAGAAAGCATCACATAGCAACAGAACAAAGATTAATCATGACCTTACAGTAAGTATTAATTTTTCTTACAAATTTTATGATGAAAAATAATTTTTTCAATAATGTTAAATCTGCAGGTGGAAGTCTCTCTCTATTAATAAGTTTATCTGTATCTTTTAGTTTAAAACATGCTACAGATTTGAGTGTAAATAATATCATGCAGACTATCAGTGTTTCTTCTTTTAGCTATCTTTCTGAAGGCTGTTCAATGCAAGAAATTGGTTGGAATTATCGTACAGGAAAAACAGTAGCCAGAAATATAATCAAGGAAACTTGTGAAGCTCTTTGGAATGTGTTATACCCCATTGTATTACCTGTACCTCGTGCAACTGATTTTATTAGAATTTCAAATGAATTTTTTAATCGATGGAATCTTCCAAACTGTATAGGTGCTGTGGATGGGAAACATGTGATAATTCGAGCCCCAAAAAAATCTGGTTCAGAATGTTTCAACTGTAAACAATCGTTTAGTATTGTCTTAATGGCATCATGCGATGCTTACTGTAGATAGATGCTTACTGTAGATGGTTGATATTGGTTCTTCTGGGGAAAATCACGATTCAGCTGTTTTTAAACAGAGTGGCTTTGGTCATGCCCTTCTTAATAAACAACTCGATATGCCTCCTGTTAAGCCACTACCAAATACAAACATATTATTTCCTCACTTTGTGGTTGCTGATGCAGCTTTCCCATTACATGAAAATATGGTTAGACCATATCCAGGTAATCATTTGGGTGAAAAAAAGAATATATTTAATTATAGAATCAGCAGAGCAAGATTGAGAGTAGTTTTGGTATTTTGAGTCAGAGGTGGCAAATTCTGAGAGGACCAATTCATGCTAGTGTAGAAGTTTGTGAACTTATAGTACAAGCCACTGTTGTATTACATAATTATCTGCAGAACTGTGAAACTGATATTCCACCTGCAGAAAGAAAGTATTGTCCTACTGGTAAGAACTTAATGAAATATAATAGTTATTAGTTGATCATCATTAAGTCAATAGTTGGCGCGAGCCACTACATCTTACCCATCCTTTCCGATCATTTTGGATAGAAGGACTCTCTTTGATTCTGGTCAAATCGTGGTCTGTTCTTCAGCCACCCTGGGTGTAAGCCTGCCCGCTGATGGGTAAGGGCCCAGGAATCGATAGCAGGAGGTCACCCAGACCAGAATCAAAGATAGTCCTCATTATTTTTATTTTTCATTCACGGCCTTTTCGCTGCACTAGCGAAGAAGTAAATCTTCGCATTTACATTTATTATATTACCTATAGGCCAAGAAATCTTCCATTTTTCTACTATATATATATATATATATATATATATATATATATATATATATATATATATATATATATATATATATATATATATATCTGAATTGATTCGGCTTTTACTTGGTGGAAATCCATTATCAAACTGAAGTTTTAATACTGTGGTAAAATAATTTTACACTTTCCACTAAAATTAAATTAAAATTAAATAAAATTAGTGGAAAGTGTAAAATTATTTTACCACAGTATTAAAACTTCAGTTTGATATATATATATATATATATATATATATATATATATATATATATATATGACAGCTTGCTTTTTTACAGGTTTTGCCGATTACATTAATAATAACGGGGAGGTTCAGCTAGGTAGGTGGAGGGAAGGACCAGATCTTAGATCAGTGAGTCGGATAGGATCAAACAATCAAACAATGCTACAAATGCAGCAAAAAACCAGAGGGACTTACTTGCTGATTACTTTGTTTCTCCACAAGGAATGGTTCACTGGCAGGAGAGTTATGTTAACCGTGGAGGCTTGCCCACAAATTAATATAATTTTGGTTTTACCATCTTTACTTATTAATTTCAATAAGGAGGTTTTTAGGTTCATAAAAAAGATTATCACATCGCAACCATGTAGGTTTTAAGTTATGTATTTATGTTTATTTTTATTTTATTCTTGATTACTGTTATGGTTTCTAGTATATGTTATGTTTATAATAAAAAAAACTCAGCATAACGCTTTCTATCTTGTTTTAAAAGCTTTTAACCTGTTAAATATTTTAGTGAATATCTTAACTGATCACTGTTAGTTGCAGCATTTAAGTGGAACTTAAGTTATACTTCAACTTAACCATGTGTCACATGATGGAAAACTTAAGTAGACCTTAAGTTTTACTATGACATTGTTGTAAGTAAGCAGACAGGTGGTACGGCACTATATCATTATTATTATAAAATTTATGTTGTTTGCTGATTTAATAGAAAATTTCATATAAAAAATGTTGTAGTGTCATATCGCCCAAACAAATTATTCACACATGCAATGGAAGAGTTAAAAGAAGTGACTCTAGTTGTAATTCAAAATGCTGTAGGGTAATTTATTCAGTATATTGAAATAAGTAATACTTCACAATGAAAAATGTAACTTAAAAATAAAATGTATATATATCTATATATATATATATATATATATATATATATATATATATATATATATATATAGTAGAAAAAGGGGAGATTTCTTGGCCTATAGGTAATATAATAAATGTAAATGCGAAGATTTACTTCTTCGCTAGTGCAGCGAAAAGGCCGTGAATGAAAAATAAAAATAATGAGGACTATCTTTGATTCTGGTCTGGGTGACCTCCTGCTATCGATTTCTGGGCCCCTACCCATCAGCGGGCAGGCTTACACCCAGGGTGGCTGAAGAACAGACCACGATTTGACTAGAATCAAAGAGAGTCCTTATATCCAAAATGTTCGGAAAGGATGGGTAAGATGTAGTGGCTCGCGCCAACTAGTTCACCCAGTGTTGCTCCAAAAATGTTTGGCTGCTAACACAATAATACTCGAAAGTATGTCGAATGTCGATTTTCTCGACGTCGACGGTAGAAATGCACCATTGTACAACAATAGTAGAAAAAGGGGAGATTTCTTGGCCTATAGGTAATATAATAAATGTAAATGCGAAGATTTACTTCTTCGCTAGTGCAGCGAAAAGGCCGTGAATGAAAAATAAAAATAATGAGGACTATCTTTGATTCTGGTCTGGGTGATCTCCTGCTATCGATTTCTGGGCCCTTACCCATCAGCGGGCAGGCTTACACCCATACCCCACCCCATACTCGACGTATTATTGTGTTAGCAGCCAAACATTTTTGGAGCAACACTGGGTGAACTAGTTGGCGCGAGCCACTACATCTTACCCATCCTTTCCGAACATTTTGGATATAAGGACTCTCTTTGATTCTGGTCAAATCGTGGTCTGTTCTTCAGCCACCCTGGGTGTAAGCCTGCCCGCTGATGGGTAAGGGCCCAGAAATCGATAGCAGGAGGTCACCCAGACCAGAATCAAAGATAGTCCTCATTATTTTTATTTTTCATTCACGGCCTTTTCGCTGCACTAGCGAAGAAGTAAATCTTCGCATTTACATTTATTATATTACCTATAGGCCAAGAAATCTCCCCTTTTTCTACTATTGTTGTACAATGGTGCATTTGTACCGTCGACGTCGAGAAAATCGACATTCGACATACTTTCGAGTATTATTGTGTTAGCAGCCAAACATTTTTGGAGCAACACTGGGTGAACTAGTTGGCGCGAGCCACTACATCTTACCCATCCTTTCCGAACATTTTGGATATAAGGACTCTCTTTGATTCTGGTCAAATCGTGGTCTGTTCTTCAGCCACCCTGGGTGTAAGCCTGCCCGCTGATGGGTAAGGGCCCAGAAATCGATAGCAGGAGGTCACCCAGACCAGAATCAAAGATAGTCCTCATTATTTTTATTTTTCATTCACGGCCTTTTCGCTGCACTAGCGAAGAAGTAAATCTTCGCATTTACATTTATTATATTACCTATAGGCCAAGAAATCCCCCCTTTTTCTACTATTGTTGTACAATGGTGCATTTGTACCGTCGACGTCGAGAAAATCGACATTCGACATACTTTCGAGTATTATTGTGTTAGCAGCCAAACATTTTTGGAGCAACACTGGGTGAACTAGTTGGCGCGAGCCACTACATCTTACCCATCCTTTCCGAACATTTTGGATATAAGGACTCTCTTTGATTCTGGTCAAATCGTGGTCTGTTCTTCAGCCACCCTGGGTGTAAGCCTGCCCGCTGATGGGTAAGGGCCCAGAAATCGATAGCAGGAGGTCACCCAGACCAGAATCAAAGATAGTCCTCATTATTTTTATTTTTCATTCACGGCCTTTTCGCTGCACTAGCGAAGAAGTAAATCTTCACATTTACATTTATTATATTACCTATAGGCCAAGAAATCTCCCCTTTTTCTACTATTGTTGTACAATGGTGCATTTGTACCGTCGACGTCGAGAAAATCGACATTCGACATACTTTCGGGTATTATTGTGTTAGCAGCCAAACATTTTTGGAGCAACACTGGGTGAACTAGTTGGCGCGAGCCACTACATCTTACCCATCCTTTCCGAAGATTTTGGATATAAGGACTCTCTTTGATTCTGGTCAAATCGTGGTCTGTTCTTCAGCCACCCTGGGTGCAAGCCTGCCCGCTGATGGGTAAGGGCCCAGAAATCGATAGCAGGAGGTCACCCAGACCAGAATCAAAGATAGTCCTCATTATTTTTATTTTTCATTCACGGCCTTTTCGCTGCACTAGCGAAGAAGTAAATCTTCGCATTTACATTTATTATATTACCTATAGGCCAAGAAATCTCCCCTTTTTCTACTATTGTTGTACAATGGTGCATTTGTACCGTCGACGTCGAGAAAATCGACATTCGACATACTTTCGAGTATTATTGTGTTAGCAGCCAAACATTTTTGGAGCAACACTGGGTGAACTAGTTGGCGCGAGCCACTACATCTTACCCATCCTTTCCGAACATTTTGGATATAAGGACTCTCTTTGATTCTGGTCAAATCGTGGTCTGTTCTTCAGCCACCCTGGGTGTAAGCCTGCCCGCTGATGGGTAAGGGCCCAGAAATCAGGAGGTCACCCAGACCAGAATCAAAGATAGTCCTCATTATTTTTATTTTTCAGTCACGGCCTTTTCGCTGCACTAGCGAAGAAGTAAATCTTCGCATTTACATTTATTATATATATATATATATATATATATATATATATATATATATATATATATATATATATATATATATATATATATATATATATATATATATATATATATATATATATATTGGACATTAAATAACTAAAACTAAAAATAATACAGTATGTTGTTAACACACTAACAAATTTAAAATTATTATTCTGTGTTCATCTCTTCATCTTCCTGCTTCCCAATTACCTCAGCAATTTGGGTTAAAAACTTAGCTTTCAGTAATATTTTTTCTTTTTTGCTTTTAATATGTTTTAATGATTGGACCATAGACACCACAAAATAGTAGTCTTCTGAGTCCATATCACTATTTTGTGTCAAAAAATTGGATATGTTCTGGACTAATGAGGTTGCAGTATTTACTAGGGCTTCCAATGGCTCATCTGTTTTTGGTCTTTTAGCTTTCTGTTCATTTCTTTTAATCCTTAAGGTACCTATTTGTGTATTGGTATCTCGAGGGGTATCTGCAGCACTGCTACACCTACTTGTGCTTGGTGTACTCATGCTCTCTCTACTCGTACTTGGGGTTTCGGTAGCAGGTGTATTAGCAGTTGTAACAGATACAATATTTTCCTCTTCAAAAATATATTCGGTTTCCTCTTGAAATGGGGGACTTGTAGGCGTTGAGGATTCTTCTACGATTATTTCTTCCCATGTATCTAGCACATTGCTGTATTGTTTTTTGTTTTTTAGAATATTTCCCTTTGACCTGCAACAAATATGATATTAAATAAAGCTAAACATATTGCAGAATTATACAAATAAGATTTTTACACTGCTATAAATTTGAAGTTATTGCTACAAAATTGTAATTTTTTTAATATTACCTCCTAGATGGAATGGTTTTTTCCAAAAATCCAAGCCTATCATACATTTTCCACGTCGTTTCGGGCTGGGAGCCTGATCCGGATGGAATGGTTTTCTTTTTGTTTCTCTCCCGTACATATTTATTTCTTAAATATAGCCAGAAGTCCTGACATTCTTTAACTGAAAACAATAGAATCATGATAAATTTTTATCCAACCTTATTAAAAGTCAATAATGCTTATAATTTTGTGAGCATAGGTTGTTCATTGGCCATCACGACAGAAGTTACTGAAATTTACTTTCATCTTCTAGAGGCATTTATGAAAAGTAACCTCAATAGGGTAGATCTATAGCGTTGTCAGTTTAGATAATCTGTTGTGAGAAAGAGAGGACATGGATCTACCCAACCCAGGTTACTTTTTGTAAATGCCTTTAGTTAATACACATTATCTTTCAGTCAAACCTTTTTCAAGTATCATGTGACAGATAAAACATCCTTTTTTCTGTGTAATATATTATAAAGGATAATGTGTAGAAATATTGTAGCCAAGATTACTTCGAAAGTGTTAAATATTTGGGCTCTCCTAGCTTTACAATTTCGTCTTTTTTTTACAGATTAAGAAAGTCTTTATTATATTTTTGTGATGACTGCACACTTACTTGTAATTTCCATTATTACAGCCACTGTTTGCCAGGCATTCTCAACAGCTCTTTATCTTTATATTTTTCGTTCTTCTTGTCCCAAAGATGGGGAAATTTTTCAATCAAATCAACAAATGCTTCTTCGTCAATTAAATATTCCATATTAATATCCAAGAAACACCTTACAAAACAGAAATCAACCAAAAGATCAAAACTTTTTGAACACAAAAAGCAAACTGAAAACAGAATTGGGAAAGGTTTTCGGGGTTATGTTATAGGTTGACATCACAGCTGATTGATTTTTGCGCCTGCGCTTTATTAAATTAACTTAATTTTAATACATAATTCATAAAAAGATAAAAGTTGGGAACTTTCAAGGTCCTTTGTTATCTATTAAAATCATGTCTAATGAATTATGTATCTGTATAAACCACATCATAAGAATACATGTTTTTAATTTTATGATTATGTATTAAATTAACGTTTATGGATTAAAATTATGCTTATGTAGTTGGATAAACCCGGCCTAAGTCCTCTACGATTTCAACAACAATCGTATTCATTTTGACTTTGACAGCACAAACAAACCTTTTTAGGTTAAGAATTTGGTTGTAACGACAACCCCGTTTATTTTTGCGACCATACACCGGGAACAGCTCAGCTGTTGATAGTCAGGGGCGGGGATGTTACCGTTAATGTAATCGCCGGTTACCGACGGGCACTCGCCGGTTACCGACGGGCACTCGCCGGTTACCGACGGGCACTCGCCGGTTACCGACGGGCACTCGCGAAAAAACGCTGTGGCTAACACAACCAAGGCCTTAAACTGGGTAGGAGTGCTCAATGCCATTTAACTCAATGTTCGCAAATAGAACTGTCAATCATATGATTGTGTGACGTCACAACGTTACCTTCTTGCTTTGTTTGCATATGCTGATACGGTAGTTTTGTGCTGTTTTGCTTGTTTTTGAACAGTTTTTTAAACTTTTGGAGAGTTTATGTTATAGTTATTAAGTTGTTATTTTTCATGTTATTCCACTTTTTGTGTTGTTGTTTTATTTAGTGTCGGAGACTTTAAAGCCTGTCACGGGAACATATTTAAGCTACAAAATTATTCTTTGATTTTGTAAAAAAAGGTAATAAATTTGTAATTCTTCACTTAGGGGTTTATTTTGAGACATCCGTTTTTTAGGTATTTAATTGTAAAGAACATGCCTGGAATTCGTTGTGCCATATATGCATGCAGTAACAGTTTTGTTGTTGTTAAAAAGAAGGGAGAAGATATCCATTTCTTTACTTTTCCATGAGCTAGCGATATGGTGTCGCAAACTATCCACAATGAGTGGATAAGTCGCTGTAAGAGAAAGGGCAAATTAAATCCTGATAACAGCAGCATATGTTCGGTTCATTTTATTAATAATGACTTTGAAAGAGAAAGCATGAAGTGTATTACATTATTCTTTGGTACATGCATATGTCAGTAAGAAATTTTATGTTTTTACCTCTTTTACGTGAAATATAATAAATAATTTTCTCTTTAAAATTCTTAAACGTATTCTAATAAAGGTGTTTTTTAGGATTACCAGTAAGGAAGAAGCTGAAAAAGACCGCTGTTCCCACATTGTATTTGCCCTCTCAAACCCCAAAATTGTGTTCAACTGCCTCTGCTAGAGGGGGAGGCAGATGAAACGTGAACAAAAAGCATTCATAGGAAGATTGCTAGAAGACAGCTCAATTGATGGTGAAAATGTGTCTCAGAGTATAGTTTCTTCTATTGTTGAAAATGAAAATTCATTTTATGAGCTTCCTGCTTTGCTCTTTGCTCTTGCTTTTCCATCTTGGTATCTCCAGATTATGAAAAATTATATAAAGAGCTAACTGCAAAATATAATGTCTTAAACACTCCGAACTAAGGCATTCTAGTGGGAGAAAAATAAAAGCACTTAATGACCAGCTCAACTATTATAAGAATAAACAATACCACGTTCAAGCGACAAAATCAAGGAAGTCGGAAATAGCCACAACCTTATTAAAGAAAGTTTTGACATATAATCAAATAGCTTTACTAACAGGTAAAAAAGGGTAAATTGAACTAGAGAGGAAGTAGCAATGACATTTACTTTACGATATTATAGTAAAAAATGCTAAATTTATCTGAAACAGAAACTTCACTATCGATTGCCTGGTCTTTCATCCCTCCGAAGATGGGCTTCTAAAGAAGATGTTTTACATGACATTTTAATGATGACGAAACTTGCTGGTGAAACATTTTCTGAGTTTGAAAAACTGTTGTGTTGGCATTCGATGAAGTCAAAATAAAAACAATCGAAGAATATGATGTATCAAATGATGAGGTTTTAGGTCCATACAATCATATGCAAGTTGTAATGGCCCGTGGACTGTTCTCCAACTGGAAACAACCGGTATACATAGCTTGTGATCAGAAAATGACGAAAGACATTTTAGAAAATATGATATTGAAGCTTCATAACATTTCTTATAATATAGTAGCTGTTGTCAGTGTCTGTGGTGCAAGTAATGTAGGCCTTTGGAAGGAATTGAGGGTTAATATAGATAATACCAGTTTTAAACATCCTTCTACAGGTAAAAATATCTATGTATTTGCTGATGCCCCACATTTATTGAAGTTATTAAGAAACTAGCTATTAGATACCGGATTCCAGCTCAAAGACGGTACTTTATTAACTAAAGAGCCTCTACGAGCATTGGTTTCTATGACAGAAGATGAAGTCAATCCTTGTTGGAAAATTAAAAAATAACATATTGAATGTGAAAAAAGCAAGAGACAGAAAGTTAGACTGGCAGATCACCTTCTGTCAAACACTGTGTCATCTGAATTGCTTCGTTACACACCTGGACAAAATAAAAAAATGGCAACAGATTTGGGACATTTTGTTGGAGATATCAATGCTTGGTTTGATATATTCAACAGTTACGTGACTACTGGTAGTGTACCCAGCAAAAGCGCTTACGGCATTGGCTTAGAAGATCAAGAAGAACATTTAAATAAAATGATCGACATGATCTCCAATATGAAGGCTGTTGGGAAAAATGCACTACAGATTTTTCAGAAAGGAATGCTAATTTCTATCAAATCTTTAAAAAAAACTTCATACTGATATGAAGAACAAATTTAATGCTAAGTACATGTGTACTCACAAGCTGAATCAAGTTTGCTTGGAAAACTTTTTTTTCAAGTCAGAAGTCGAGGGCCTAATGAACATCTAAGTCCTTTAACAGTCATTTACCGGATTCGAATGATAATTTCAGGAAAAAATCCAGGCATCTTAGAATCCAAAGTAAACAGTGGGCGCGTTTAGCGAGCTAAACTGCTGAGAGTCATCAACAAGCGTTGGCTGACTGCTTAGTCGCAGCAGGTTGTGGGTTCGCTAAACGCTTCGACCCAAACTTGCGTGTTGGCTGGTTTTATGACAAGAGAAATTTTGAGGTTATGTGGTTAAATTTAATGAAAGTGTAAGATATTAAAAGAAAAATGAACAGAAACATAATGCTAGACTATTTACTAGAAGATGAACTGGATTTAAATCATGTAGAGGTAATTTTAAATGAGGCCGGTGAAAATAATATTGAAATTCCTCGTAGAAGAGGTGAAGCTACATATAACGAGGGCTATATGGAGAACATTGTACCGAATTACAGCCTTTCAGAGTTTAGAAGCCACTTTCGCATGTCTAGGCGATCATTTGAAGTTCTCTGTACATTGATAGCTCCACATTATAGAGAACAGCATATGTTTGTAAGTTTGGAAAAAAAAGTTTGTTTTTACATATGGTTTCTGGCAAAACAAGAAAGTTTTCTATCAGTTAGTGATAGATTTGGATTTAATAAAGGTACTGGACATTATATCTTTAAAAGAATCCTGTATGCAGTTTCACGTTTGAAAAATCAGTTTATCAAATGGCCCGATTATGCGGAATGTGCCCAAATTGCTACTAGAATCCATAATAAAAGTCGTAAGTGAACTAAAATTGTTATTTTCTACATTGTTATGTAACCTTTTTTCATTTTTTTCAAGGCATACCTGGAGTGGTTGGAGCAATCGATGGCACTCATATCACAATTAAACAACCAACAAATAATGCAGTAGACTTTTACAATCGCAAAGAACAACATAGTGTTATCTTGCAAGCAGTCTGCAATGATAAAAGAGTATTTACAGATGTGTTTATAGGCATGCCAGGTAGGTTACATGATGCTCGAGTATTTCGAAACAGCCCTTTATATGAGAAGTTATTGGGAGACCCACCTCTGTTACAGCCTGAACAACATATATTAGGAGATGCTGCATATCCCTTATTAAAATGTCTATTAAAACCATATCGAGATAATGGACATCTTAATGTTCAGCAAATTAGATTTAATGAAATTATGAGTGGACAGAGATCTATGATCGAAAGAGCATTTGCTAATTTAAAAGGTAGGTTAACTTTATATTTTTCTTAGTGACAAATCAAACATTTTTCAAGATCATTATTTGAATAAAGTTAAAAAAACTTTAGTTATAGTTTCATATTAAATTATTAGTAAACATTTCAATGTAACACCTTTTTATTCAAAATAAAATTCTGACAGATACTTCCTATTTTTTTTCCGGTAATTTTTTAATACTGCTGTTCTGGTTCATATTTTTTTATTTTAATGTAACATACTGCATTTGTAGATATTACTAATATTGTTAAGAGTGTGCATATTAAATATCATAAACTGTTTTAACAAATATAGGTACTTAGTGGTTTTAAGAAAAAATTTAAAACAATCAAAATTTCTTAATTTAATCATAAGATGTAAATAAAGCGTCATATTTTAGGCAAATGGCGACGACTTAAGTATTTGGATATGTCCCTAGCTCATTTGATACCTCAAGTGATACTGACCGCTTGCATTTTACATAATTTTATTATTTTCGAAGATGCAGAAGAAATTGATGGTAACGAACCTGAAAATGTTGATGTAAATGACGAGATCTACCAAGGAGAGGATAATGCACACGAAGAAAATAACCCAAATGAAAGGAATAATTCTGGAGAATTAAAACGAAATTATATAGCATCATTACTGTAATTTATTTTCACTAACTGAAATATAAATGATTAAGAGATAGTTGTTAAATTTATTTAACCTTAACTATGAAGGCATCCTCTGGGTATGGTGTATTGCAGACATAACTAGTATTTGGTTTATTAAAAGGCTATTTAGTTATAAAAAAAATCTAGTAGTAGTTTCCCTCTCATCTTTGACTCCATATTATCAAAAAGTAATTTACCTAGTTTATAGTAACTTTATTGCTTTAGGTATTTTATAAAAATAAAAAATAATTCTTGCACAAATAGCGATAAATATTTTTGAACATTTTTTATTTTATATTACAAAAAAAAAAAAAAAACTTTAGACACTATTAATAAAAAAAAATTCCTAACAGAAATAAACATCCCTTGTAAGTGTCTCTTTTTTGTCCCAAAATTATGCGCCGAGAAGCTAAAAACACTAGTTAGGGTAAGACCAAAATGTAAAAGTTATTTTAAGGTGTCCAAATCTGATGTAACCATTCTTTTTATTTCAATAACCATTTGCATTTAGTGTTCTCTTTCAAGAAATTTTTTGAAAAGCTCAAGTTTCTCCCTGCCTATTCTGTTGCTCTCTGCAATTTCCAATCTAATTTTTTTCAGTTCATCCACCCTTTCCTCTTCAAGTTTGATCTGTCGTTTACGAAAGATATCAAGTCTTTTTTGCTTTTCCCTAGAATTTGAAGGAGTATCTGATAAAGATGGTGATGCTAAGGGAGTTGACGTTTGCTTATGTACATAGTCATCGGGACATTCTCGTTCAGCTGTTATATCACATGCCTCAATATTTGTTATATTTACAGTTTTATCATCAGCAAAAATTTCATTAAACCTGTCAAAATATTCCCAATTAATTTTGCCTCGTCCAGTTTTGGTTTTTCGATTGTTGTCTTTAATTTTATTGAAAGTAGCTTTCATATTTCGCATTTTGCGGTCTAACATATCTCCATCCACTTTATATCCCATAATATTCATATTGTTGGCTATTTCCTGCCAAAAAGTTTTCTTTTTTATGGAAGGATTACGAAATTTATGAATCCCTTTTTGAAATTCGTCCAGAAAAAATAATGTATTTGTATGATTCCACCTGAAATCAGCTTCTTTCAAAATACCCAAATTCAGGTCTTCTCCATCTCCGATTTCTTCTTCCACGTAAAAAGTTGTTGACCCCGGTAAATTTTCTGCAAAAAAAAACCATAGATATAAATATTTTTTGTAGTTTTTAGAAATATCTTACTTTAGGAACGCCCTTACCTTCATAACTCTCATAAGCGCCTTCCTTTTTACTTGAAACCACATATTCTTCTACAGTATATTCCATTTTTTAACAACGGACATAAATCGTTATTTTTTTGAATTTTTTAGGTTATAAAATCTGCCAAACTGTTTTCGATGATCGCCATCATAAATTCTTTTCGCTGCGTGTTTTGTTCATCAGCTGAAAGTCATCGACTCGTTGCCTTACCGTTTAGCGAATTTTATTACCTCGTCAACTCAGCCGCTGACGCTCGCTAAACGCGCCCAGTGTTAATGTTAAGCTTCCGGAAGTTCAGAACCCAAATCTGAATGAATCTGAAAGTACTTCTTCTGAAAAAAGTAGGTACAGGGTCTTTGACTATATTTACGTGCTTCCTAGAGCCTTTATTATGTCAGATAGAAAAAAATGTTTTATGCAGAAGTTGTAGGTTTTTTCCTATATTATCTTTTGAACTTATCAGATAGAAACAAAATCGCATCTAAAATGAAAAAATATTTTTTTAATGAAACACCCTGTATATTATGCGCTAAAATGAAAATTCTCCGATTTGGAAAATATATATGTTGATATTATTTGGGTGAGCTGTTTTTGAGATATATTAGCTTAAATAAATTGCAGAGAAAGCCATGGAAACAATTAGAAGAAATATAATTTATTTTCAATAGTCCAAATAGCAAACAAGTATCGTGATATCAAATTCATAAAATATAACCAGTAACAATTTTTTTGTTTCTATGGCTTTCTTGATATCTTTTTGAAACCTATTTGCAGTTTATTTATATTTATTTATGTTAAGATTTCTCAAAAATGGCTCGCCCAAATGTCATCACCGTATATATTTTTGAAATCAGGGGAAAAAGTTCTTTCATTTTGGCGCATAAAATTCTTCTATTAAAAAATGTAGAAGTAGAATATATTTTTCCGTTTTTCGATGCGATTTTGTTTTTCCTGATAACTTCAAAAGATAATATAAGAAAAAACCTACACCTTCTGCATAAAACATTCTTTTCTATCTGACATAATAAAGGCTCTAGGAAGCACGTAAATATAGTCAAAGACCCTGTACATTTGATGCCAATTCCCAGGAAGCGATCCATGATGCTTTGAAATATATTGCTGGGTATTTGGAAAAAAAATATAAGGAAACGCTTCCAAGTTTAGGTGACTATACCTATAAAATAAAAAGTGACCATTCTTACACTTGCAACATACCGTCGTGGGTTAAGCAGTTATGGAACAAATATTTTGTAAGTTTTCACGGAGAAGCGTATCAAAGGGGACCAGGAATGGAAGGAACTGTCAAGAAAAATTTTGAAAAGGGAGAAGTCTTGCCTTATAAACTGATTTGGGATTTTTGTAAACTGAGAACTATAATAAGAATAAATTTTAAAAATACAAATGCCGAGCAAGCAAAAAAGTCCATTAAAAGAAAATCAAGTGGTGCTTCCGATGATAATATTAGAAGTAAAATGAGAAAATTAAGCAAAATAGTTAATTAAATTAAAGCATTTTAATTTGCAAAAATACAGGCAAATCAGTATTTATATTATTTCATTTTCACTTCAATAATCATAACGTAAGCTACTTTAGAATTTTACATAGAGCGATATATTTTCCCTTATGGATTTTCCCTTATAGTGAGTTGTCCATTTTAGATAGGTACACTAAAATTATATCAAATTTTCAACTAAATTATCATTAAGTTTTCGACGAGGCTGTATGCTATAAGGGCAAATCCAAACAACAAAAAAAACAACAGTTGTAAACAATTAATTTTAATTAAAAAAATACAGTCAAAATCTTGTTTATTTAGCATATTGTTTATTTAGCATTTCACCATCCAGTTCCTAAAGCTGGCCAAAAATAAAATAAGATTTTAGTATTAATATTTCAGTTTATCGGTATAAAAAATCTCGCCTAAAAATATCGATGTATCGAACAAAAAATATCATTTATTTGATAAATTCATATTATTTCAGCATCCCTACTTTCTGCTGACGTTCTGTTTAGGCTTTTGAATGGTATCATCTCCATTTACTTCAAATTGTTTCCTTTAATTTAGTACATAAAACAAGAAATAGTACTATGTTTATCGCTCCACTTCATTTAACTAATTATGGCTTTTATAGCCCCATATCGCTTACGGTTCGCCGGTTTAACGATTTTAATTCCCTTTGGTGGGACTTTGATAGGGTTTAAAAGAAAATTGCGTAATGTCATACATGCAATCTAGGCAAACATTTGTGGTTAATTTCATTGCTTAATGGTATATTTGGTTCTATATTACAGATATGTATATTTTTGTATGTTTAGTATTATTAATTCATGTCCTGTATTTTCTATATACTTGTAAATAGTAAAATGGATTTTCCGTTGAAATAAATAAATTAAATTAAATAAAAGTCCTGATTGTTTTCAATATAATTCTGTTGTAGTGCATCCAACTAATTATTTTATCCATCCTAGAAAGTTTTAACAATTTCTCCATTCCTTTTTCAAAGTTCTTTGCTTTGCTGATAAGGGGAATAAGAATATTTAACTAAACTGCTGGCCACTCGAACTTACACATAGAGATTTTTAGGCAAAATTTAAAGTTCAATATTTTCAACAGGAATGCAAATTTTTGAACGCGTCTTGCAGATTTTAAGAGCTAGTTTTTTTCGGATTAAGCTGCATGACGTATATTTATCGTAGGACCATAGGTTTATTATATACGGGGTGATCAATGAAGTCATGCAAAAAATCAGAAAGTTTGTATGAGTGAAATTTCCGCGAAAAATTTTTTTGGTCGTTGCAATATGGTTCGTTACAAAGGTAACATCAATATCTCTAGACGTTTTTGTCACTTTTTGGATTAAGGCCCTTAGATCTTGTACACACTACTAAACATAAAATTTGGGTAGCAAAATTTTTAAAATGCTATAACTTGACATTGGATTGACGGTTCTTGATGATTTTTACGGATTTCGAATCCTTATTTCACGTAGATTTTCTATACTAAGCATTTTATTTGAGGGTTGAAATATACAGGTTGAAATTTACACATTATACCGGGTCGATAATAGACAAAAACATAGGGTACGACGCGCTCTAAGGTTTGGCATTATTTAAGTTTTTGTAAAAATAAATTCTCACCTCAAGTTGTTTTTTTTTGTTTAATGTCCTTCTCACTGTTCTGTCCAAAACTTTCACCCCAGTTTATTGTCTCAAAGAGGCATTCAGTTCTTTGTCTACCCCCATGCCCATATTTATAATCGGCTGTAATTTCTACGCGACGCACAGTGCGGAATACCTGTGACAAAAAGCTAATGGGCAACATGGTATGTTTTAAGCGGGAGCCGCGCAAATTGATTAAAAAATATCCGAATTATTTGTACAATAACACATTGGACAGTGAAAGTCCTAATTCTTGTCGAAACTTGTCAGGTATTTGAGTATTATGCTTGATGCGACATAGAGGTAAAATTCGCAGTACATTTTTAGTTGTTTATAATCAGTGTTTGTGTGTAGCAGCGTCTGTTTTTGCAAACGATATAGTATGGAAGGAACTCCCCGAGGTTAGTACTTTTTAAAAGTATTTACTTTTCAATTGTTACTTAGTTACATTGATAGATATCGTAACCTGAAAACAAGTATAACAAAATTTGTGATTTGGTAAGGTGTAGTAACTTGACCTAAGCTTTTTTTAAGTATGGCAAATGCAAGCATCCTACTTTTTGCTTTTCCGGTTATTCTAGATATTCACGTTTTTAAAACATAAAATATTTTTGCTACTAACAGCTACACTGGCTGCTATAATTTTTTGTAGTGGGTCATCCCAATATTAAATATCGAGATATTCTTGAGGTATGGATTTCTAGCCCCAAAACTGAAAAAGTTTCGAAAGTTATATCGGAAATTCTCAAGCTGTGCAACATTTCTGAATGTTCTGATTTACTGAGTGATAAAATTAAAGCAATATCAGAAACCTACATTGCTGCTTTAACTAAAACATGGAGAAGCTGCAAGCGGAACAAATTTTATTTACAAAAACGGTATCATGCGTGACTTAATATGAAAATTGAAATACCAGAAGATGTGTTTCTCGAAAAACCCCAAGCTTCTGACAAACCGGAACCGGGAACCAGTCGTGGGTGGCCGACAATTCCATTTAGTGAGGCATCATTAAGAACAAAACGGCGTAGGGTTCATCAAAAAAGAAAAGTAACGCTTTTGCTGGTATTGAAGAATACTTGGATCTTAATGATAACCTACATAATGAATCAGACATCTTGACGGACTATGACCTCGATATTAGTGACACAGAATCAGAAGATAGTGTTTAAACGCACTTCTGTTTTTCTTTTCATATAGTGATAGGTAGAATGCTAAATTGTTATTTATAACAATTTGTAATACTATTTCATTTTTAATATGTAGTTTGTATAATAAATTATTGTATTATATAATATTGTAATATAAATATTATATTATAAATAAAATGTAAATAAAATATTTTTCGTACTTATTTGTCCACTTTTACACTTAATATATGGATCTTTACCACTTAAGTAATATCCGATATTGCAGAAACCTTCACTTTAGTACCCTTTGTCCTTCTGGATATGATATTAATAACAATTACGAAAATCAGTGTGAGTATTGATTTTTGTCACAAAATTCACTGTTTTTCCGCACTGTGCGACGCGTCAATTTCAAAGTAGGGTTTTTAGGGATTGCAGGAACCTTTAAATTAGGTTTAGAATTAGAAATTTTGTAAGAATTGACTTTTGGCCGTTGTTAACCAATCTCGTATATTGTAGAATATAATGTAATAAACTTGTTCTTGTCGCTACGTTTTTGTCTATTATCGACCCGGTATAATGTGTAAATTTCAACCTGTATATTTCAACCCCCAAATAAAATGCTTAGATTTTAGAAAATCTACGTGAAATAAGGATTCGAAATCCGTAAAAATCATCAAGAACCGTCAATCCAACGTCAAGTTATATCATTTTAAAAATTGTGCTACCCAAATTTTATGTTTAGTAGTGTGTACAAGACCTAAGGGCCTTAATCCAAAAAGTGACAAAAACGTCTAGGGATATTGATGTTACCTTAGTAACGAACCATATTGCAATGACCAAAAAAAATTTTTGCGGAAATTTCACTCATACAAACTTTTTGATTTTTTGCATGACTTCATTGATCACCCCGTATATAATACACTTATGGTCCTACGATAAATATACGTCATGCAGCTTAATCCGAAAAACAGTAGCTCTTAAAATCTGCAAGACGCGTTCAAAAATTTGCATTCCTGTTGAAAATATTGAACTTTAAATTTTGACTAAAAATCTCTGTGTGTAAGTTCGAGTGGCCAGCAGTTTATTTTGTAGATTATCTTGGTAGGCATGCCAGCACAACTGTTATTTTCATGAACTGCACGGTAGTTCTAAAAAATAAATTGATGCTGGATAATGGACATCCAAAGAAAAGATACAGGCTTTATTACCTTTTTTTACAAACTGAAAAAGCTTCTTGTCTATAATACCAAGCCTTAATGTCTCTGTACATTATACTAGTGTTGTAAATATGCGAATTCTTACGGATATATCCGGATTATACGGAATCGGAACCAACTAATATCCGTATCCATCATCCGAATACGTATCCATTTCTTGAGCCGCGCGAAAGTGGTTACGAAACATAATATACGGAATTATTTCGCATACGGGTAGATAGGTGGATGCGGTATCATATGATTCGAAGTCGAAGGTTAGGGATAGTAAGGCACCGTCGATCGTTCTCGTTTCAATTCGTTCGGGTGAGGCGGGCCAAGTTTAACCAATGGGTCTCATCCCATATGATACCCGTTACCCCGATAAGTATGCTATCTTTTTTTAGGAAATGGTATTAGAAAGAGACAGCATAAGATCAAATATGCCAAATCGCAGACCGTGTTGTTCGCTTACACTCGATCCCGATTCCGTTTTATCTTTGCACTGTGCATTAACCACCCGATGCGTATTTATTTTGATTCCGAATCCGTATTCAAGTTTTCGGCCGGTTACGGATAATATGGATTCTTTTAATATTCGTATCCAACGGATTTTTGAATACTTATGACATCACTACATCATACCAAATTATGTATGTAAACCTAAATTACTAGTTTAATAGTTACAATAACAATATACATTCCAAATGTCCCAAACTTTATTAAAAAACTGGCGAAGATACACAAGTAGCCTATTCAATAAAATGTAAACAAAGCAAAAAGGTAATATCGTGACGTCACAGGACATAACCTCATTTGTCTGACAGATTGAGTTGATTGAGCACTCCTATCTAGTTTAGTACCCTTGTAACACAACAACTTCTGCACATACTTGATTAATAATAGTAGCGCCATCTCTATATGAAGGCTATAACTACAAATTAACCACAGAATAGTAAACTGATAGAAAGGAAAGCATTACCACAGAATATCATAATGAGTTAATCATATTTATATTCTCAACATAATTTAATGCCAACAAAAAAGGGTAAAGAATTGTAAAAAAAATCTATAAAAGAGAAATGAAACAAACGCTTATCTTTACAAAAAAATAAAGAGAATTGTTTGTTAGTTTAAAAAAAATGTTATGTTATGGAAACAATAGCATGTATCATCCGACTCCAACAAAAGTCAGGATGCGACATAATTTAACACGTTAAACGCCATGAGGTACAACGCGCGTGTCGCACCTCATTGTGCTCTTTGGGCTCCGAGACACACTTGCTATGTCACATTGCTGGCAGTTCTATTTTGCATTGTAACACAACCAGTGTGTCACGCTGATATAGTTTGCTTATGGAAATTGAAAAAGCGAGACCCAGAAAACCGCACCTTGCTATTGGTCCGTAAAATTTGAGTTCGGTTTTATTTTTTTTGTGGTATATTTTTTTAACGCTATGTTTTGAGCTCTGTTAGTAAAATAAAACCAATTAGAGTGTTATATTATCATTTTATTACTCCAAATAATAACATACGAATATGGTGAATACTTCCCAACAATGGAATCACCAAAAATAACATAAAAGATTTCTACCGTTTTATAGACAAAATGCAAATTGTGCAACTAAGAACTAATAAAAAAGCTAAAATACTAAGTAACTTATATCCTTTATAGAAATAAACAAGTAATTACGACGTGGCTGGATGCCGGACAGGCAAGAGGCCATGGGAATCCTCGAACAGAACAGAAGTAATTACGAAAAGAAATTACGCTGATCTTTTTTGGAATGATGATCTACAAAAAAGCATGGAACACAATAAACTTTGTTACAACCAGAACATTTCCATTTCGAACGCGATGCCTTACGTAGTGCAATTTTATGCCCCTCGTTTTTTTAGATTACGATAACATACTACACAACGTAACAACGACAAACAAGTCGATTAATGGTGAGGCAGGACTTATGTGTCGCGTGGTCCTAGAATGAATATTCGGTTTACTGGGCCGCGCGACATACAAGGAGTACCTAAAAAAATTAAAAATCAAAAAAATAAAAGAAATTTAGAACAAAGTCGACATTACTAAACCAATGCCAGAAAGAAGCGAATTTGACAATAAAAAAAAGTTGGGCAATTGGACCAGATTTTCAGATTCTGTGGTGGCGCTTAACGTGTTAAAATAACACGTATCATCAAGTCAAACTAAACCTAACTAGTTTATTGCAAAATACTATCTAATTAATTAAACTAACGTAACAAAAGTCAAGTTCAATATATCGTCAGTGATCTGACAATACCTGTTAGTTGATGCTACTTGGTGGGGTGAAAGATAGCAGATATTGTCGCTACTGTTAGGAGGTATTCAGGATAATAGATATTGTTCCGACTCAAAAAATGTCAATAAACACTTATTTGCAGTTGGTAGCCTTCGGCAGAACGTGCAATCCGAGCATATGGAGCTAACTGCGCGAAAACCCCATTTTGAAAAGAAAACTGTCACTTAGAGGTATTGTCAGATCGCCGACGATGTGGACTTTAAGATATATTAATCTAATTATAATAAATATCAACATACCTTTGTTTATGACAGCGTTTTCTTCAAAACTTGACAAAGCACCATGTACACTCCATATCAAACAACTGTAAACTTGCGTTGATAGGCGGTATTCCTCCAGAGAATACCGCAGATGATAATACACGGTATTCTACAAACCGGCAGTTACTCGTTTCCTATTGGTTCAGTTGATACGTGGGTTTTACGGAATGTGTATTATACTTATTATATTTTATTTATGGGAAAATCTCAATTTCTGCAAATTTGATGATACGTGGTATTATAATTCTGCCGTGGTTTGATAAAAGGCAGTAAGTGAGCCTGAGTAAGTTTTGAGAAAAAGCGATTTTTGTGTTTTTTCTTTACTGCAAGAAGATATTTTAAATATTGATTTCTCTTTTCGTAGGCTCTTTATATATTTTGGGCTAAAATTTTATGCTATATTTTAACTTGGGGAAAAATATCATATGACAGAAAAAAAGCACTTGCTTGCCTTTTAACTTTTTTTGCTAAAGTAAGAGTAAATAAAAAAGGCAGTAAATATCAATATCCGTAAATTAAAGAACGAAAACGTGTTTTTATTTAAGTCTACAAATAACAAAATTATAAACAACATCTATTAAATCTTCCACATCGTTGGTAGGGCTCTCTTTCCGGAATGCCCTTGTAATAAAAGTCATTTTAGGACAAAGATACTTTATTATGTTTTCTTTTTTCTTTTCGGGAATTCCTCTTGGTTTGAAACGCAACTTTTAGAGAAATCCTAAGACAAACTTGGCATTAAGAAACTTGGATTCATTAAAATCTGTCTGCTCATGGTTACATTTAAGAAATATATGTCTGGATTCTCTTCGAAACTGAACAATTTGCACATCAGATAACCGCGGTTTATCTTTGTATGCTTTATTTACTTTTTTTATAACATCATTCTGTAGGCATAGGACATTCATATTTTTTGAGTTGCTTGTAGCTACTCCTTCAGTGAAATGAGCAAAGTCGTGGATTTTTCCTTCATTGGCATTGTGGTGCTTCATGTTTAGTTCCACTCCATGATTAACGGCATCAGCGCTCATGAAAGTGTGATCCGCCTTAAAATATTTGATGGTTTTATAATGGGCAGCAGTTTTGTCGGAGTTTACGAGACAGACTAACATTGTAAAGAGGCACCAGTTTATATTTTACACCAGTAGACAATATGAAGGAAGCTGAGGCAACTTCTCCAGCTTTTCTACTTGCCAGACCTTCATGCCATAAAGAGACATGTTTTTCTTCTTTTTTTTTCTGCTTTTCGCCCATTGCACTATGGTTTCTCGAGTCCGTTTTTTGGGCCAAAACCTACAAAATATCCGCAGTAAAAAATGCATGAATTTAAACGTTCTTATAAGTAATAAGCACGAAAATGAAAGTTAAAAAGATATGTTTTATTTAAAACCAGGTACTCAGTCTTAAGCTGGATTTATAAACTCGACGTTCGCGTCGGCGCACAATGTGACGTGGTATATAAAATATGGACAAAATTCGATATCTCAAAAACTACGTACCAAATTTACATTCTGAAAACGGCGTTTACTTACTTATGGTAAGAACTATAATGCATAAAAAAATACTGGCCATAGCGGAAAAATAAATAGCTTTCATAAATTAATAAAGCAACTAAATTATGTTTGGTTTTCTGCTATGGATTTATTTGTGTTATTAATTAATTTTCCCACTCAGTATAAAATATTAATAAAATTTTAAGCACGTTAGAAGTGCAAAGAATTGATTTCTTTACTTTTTTTTACCTATATTACTTTTATACAGTGTCCGCCATAAAGTTGGAACCATATGGAAAAAAGATTTTGTTATTATTCATTTTACGAAAAAAAGGAATTCTTCATAAAAAGTTCTGCATGGCCTAAAATCTAAAATGCAACTATCACATATTATATTTGTCCAGGCGTGTACGAGGTTTGTCAAAAATAAAGGTACTTTACTCTTGGACTAAATTCGTATTTTTTAAGAAACCTCGTATACGCCTGGAAAAATTTAATCTCTGATAGTTGTATTTTAAGTTTTAGACCATGTTTTTCATATGGTTCCCACTTTATGGTGGACACAGTATATTTGTTACAAAATATATACTTTTTAATTTTGAATTTGGGTCATTAATTTATCTTAACGACCAACTTACTACCAGTTAACTAAAACTAACCGAAAAACTATTACTATCATTGGACTATATATAGATTATAAAATAATTATATATAAATAGCAATATTGCAAAATAACTTTGGTTACTCTTGATCAGAATCCGAATACTCGTCAGCATTATTAAAATTAGTTAATTCTTCCAAATCTAAACCTAAATTGTGTGTTGAGATGTTATCTGCTTTAATATATTTTTTTAACTCTTCACTTGACCTATCATTATTTTTAGAAGTTATATTTCTTTTTGATGTAATCAGTGGATCTGAAGTAAGGAGAAGAATGCTCAGTAAATCTTTATTTGTAGCTAACCTAGAACACTTTCTGGTATGAGATAATCGGTCAGGGCCGGATTTACCTTTTTTCCGCCCCTAGGCTAAAAAAATTCTGCCGCCTTTTTATATTAAATATTGCAGGCTATATGCCAAAGAGCGAATACAAGTGATTGGCCATATTATTATACGTATTGTAAAAAAAGTAAAACTTTTGTGAGAAAACTATTACTAATAGAATTTATTGAAAAGGGCTCTAAAGGAATTAGAAATACAACACCTGAAAATATTTCAAGTAAAATAGATTAAGCATAATATGAGAACTTACCTAATTCCAAAAACATCAATACTATATACATATGTCCAAATTTCAGAAATTAGATTCATTAACATAGGTACAACACAATTATTTTAAACCAAAGCTATTTTTCGTGCCTTTTGTTCGGCAAAGTCATTAATAATGTCATCAAAGTCAAAACATAGTCAAGCTTGACTCTATATTTAGAATTGCCATAGCTTCTAACACATGGATCTATTATAATATTCTAACCGGTCTTGCTTCGTAGCGGATCTTAAGTAATTAAGAATTCGTTTTAAAACCGAAAAACTACCCTCTGCAGAACAGTTTGATACCGGTAAACTGAGACACAAGCGGAAAATAATATCAATATTCTGGTAAATGTTTTTTAAATTCATTTTTGTGAACCATTTCGAAAAATCCAAAATATTGCTGCCAACTTCCTTCTCTGTAAAAGAGCAGTGTTGTACAAAATGTGCAAGTTCATCTTCTAAATTTTCATCTATATCATCTGGATAATTACCTCGTAAACGGTGAGCTGCCTCTCTAATACCCTCATTTTCAAGATCATACGTCAAATTTTTCAGAAAAGTAACATCTAGAAAACCAAAAGTTTTCCTGAGTGCTTCATAAAAAGTTCGCCTTTTGCGAACTTGAAGCAATAAGGTATCAACGATAACATAACATATTTTTTTTATTTTTAACTGCTGAAATTCTTCGTCTAAAAGTCACAATTTTGCCGCCCCTTCAATTTTGCCGCCCTAGGCTTCAGCCTACCCAGCCTATTCGGAAATTCAGCTCTGTAATCGGTGCTTTCTAACTTCTTTATGTCTAGCCTCAAGAGCATCCTCAGAAAGTTCTCCGATTGGTAAAGAGAAAGTATCGATTATCTCACACCCATGGACAAGTACTTTATGGACAGTGCTGGGCATATTATACCATTTGTACAAGTTAACATACAAATTCTTAGCTTCTTCTGGCAATTCGCCAAAGGTATCTAAGTTAATAACGCCACCACTAGCTATTACTCTTAAAATAATTGAAAACTTTTCTATTATTTTTTTGTCAACCCCTGTAATTTCTGAACTTGTTTGAGGATTTTGGAAAAACTTCCTTGCAGTGTTGCCGTCATTTGAGGAGCCATACCCTGGCTTTGGTTTATCCACAGTTAAAGACATTTTAGCTTTAAATTCTGCTTGGATTCGTTTTTTGTTAGCTTCTACAATGGATTTGTTTTCGGATCCTCGAACTTGCCACGATTTTATTGGTAGTCTATATCCAATATGTAGAAGGCATTAAAAAAAAAACGAATCCAGCAATGTAGTGTGGATAAACCAAAGCGGTAGTTATTGGGGTTTGGAACACGATTATTTACTGACAAACTGTTCATATCTTTAGGTGTGGCTCCGCAAATAATACATTTCATTGTCGAATTTGTTTCTGACAACACATTACTGACACTACCATCCATCATGATTAACCATAATTCTGCCCGGATTTCACATTTTTGTCCTTTGGTTTCGATTAGGATGGTATGTAGGTTTTGGATTTTTTTACTTATGTCTTTTTCTGTATTGCGCACAAGATCAGCATTTTCTTTTTCAAACATAAAGTTTATGGGCCTACAGTATAGAGTTGAAGAAGGTCTAGGATTTCTCCACAGCTCCTCTTCTGTATCTTCAATAAGCAGTCTTAAAGGCACCATCGCGATAAGAAATAAAAATTCATCCGTGCTCCCTGTATTGGTAAATTTTTGTTTATACTCGCTATGCCCGGAACTGCCGTCAAAGCCCCATTTGCATATAAGCTTAAGTCTGGCTGGACCCCCAAAATCAATTATTTGGAGAATACTTTCTGTCGTTTTTTGCAAAAGCTCCTGTAAATCTACTTCAGCAGAAGTATCACTTAAAATTATATTGGAAGGCAAAATTGCATTTTTTGCTTCTTTAAGTTGAAAATAACTCGGAAGGCAATTGTTGGCTTTAGCATTGATTACAGATCTGAGAATAATATATTTTCTGACTGATAAATCTAAGTCTAACATAAGGGCTAATCCTTCAATCGCAGTAAAACTTGCTGTAACCTGGCTGCGGTCCCTTACTGACACAAATTCTGCCGCAAACACTAGTTCCTCTGGAGGTCTGTCTGCTAACTCCGTTACGCGCCTTCTTTTTGTTTTATTTGAAGCGTCTTTAAAAGGAACTCGGGGTCTCCCTATTGGGCGGCGTAAACCAGGATTACGATTTTCATTGTCCGGTAACTCCTCTTGGTTATTGATTTTATTATATATGATTTGTTCTAACCAAGTTATCTCACGTTGAAACAATTAGTTACGGGAACGACCTACCTTCTGCCATTTACGGGCCATTTTTAAGCCAAAAAACTTACTACAATTCATAATTTGGTTTTTTAGTTGTCTCGGAGGTTCGTCGACATTAATAAGAGATAATATTTTTTCATAAATAACTTGCTTTCGATCTCCTTTCGCAGTTGCCAGCCAAACATCTACCAAGTCCCTATTTTTAACAACAGCACCCGCCCCTAAAAAAAATTATAACTTGGTTAATGGCAACCCATGGCGATTCTATTGTTTGTTTGGTAAAAGATTATTAGCCTACAAACAAATTCTCAAAAAATATTGAAGGTGATCCGAGGTGATTTTTTTAAAACTCTATACAAAGTTTAAATTAAATAAAAAAACCATAAAATTTGACCAAGCAATTTAAAACCATTAAAAATCGTAAACAAAACCTGTTACAAAAGAAATGATGTCTGCAATAAAAAGTACTTACCAACTTGAATAAAATCCATTTTATTATTTTTCAAAACAGCTCAACATTTCAAAATTACACACAAACTTCGTCAGGTAATAACAAACGTATGTATGACTGATTGCCGACAGGACTTGACATGTCCAATTTTAAGAGGGCTGATCAGGGGTAATAAGGCCTACTGCGATAAAGTTCTTATACTTACTTGATGCAGGAGAAAATAAACTAGCCATAAATGTAATAAAAATATTTGAATTGTGTAGTTAAAAAATTCAATTCTGGATAATTTTGTCCACGGTACGTCACACTGTGCGGCGCTTGCGCTGGCGTTGGCGATAGAAGTTAAAACAATTGAATCCTAATACAGAGGTTTATAAAATTGGCTGGCGTTCGCGCTGGCGCAGGCAGCCGTTCAACATAAGCCAACTTTAACTTTTCGGCGCTGGAGTTCGTAGCAAATCCGTAGCGGTGAGGCCAAGCCAATAATATTTTATTATTTGTATCATGTGATAGTTGACAGCTGTCAAGTGTCAACGTCAACGGCGAACTGTCATTTAAAAGTTTGGTTTTGGGTTGGTGTTGTAAGTTGAATTGTTGCAGCGTTTTTTTTGCTTGTAAACTGCTGGTTTTTTGAGAAAAAATGAGTGAAATGGAATCTGAGACCCTCGGTAGGTACAAACATACTTTGAAGTTAGTTGTAACTGCTAATTTTCCTTCGATTTTAGTTCAATCTGAAGCTCTTGTGGGAAATGAAATTGACTTGGGACTCCTGATCGATACCATCCAGAACTACAAATTTTTATATAATATTAGCCACAAAAATTACAAAGATGTAAAAAAAAGAATCTTGCATCGTAAGAAATTGCTATGATTTTAAATACAACTGGTTAGTAAAAAAATATACAGAAACATAAAGTACATGCAAATATATGTAAAAAAGTTATCTGTTTAATTACAATTAAGGAAAGTACTATGTTCCAATTTATTCATTTATTTTGTAGTTGAAACATGCCAAAAGCAGTGGAAGGCGCTTAGGGATAAGTTTGTAAAGGAGAAGAAACAAAATCTGGGTCAGGCGCCCCAGAATCTGAGTGGATATATTTTAACAAAATGTTATTTTATACAAAGTATACTAAACCCAGAAAGTAAGTTTTGAATTTAAAATATAATAATTTGGTTATTAAATATTGTGTATTTTAGAACTTACTGTACAACTAAGCCTTCAGAGGAAAAAAGAGAATCCAGTGCAAGTCGAACCCCATCTGCGGCTTCTGCCTGGTCCACAATGGACCCCATTTTATCACCTACAACATCGGTCGAGGAAGAAGAACCATTTGCAACTGGAACTCTTAGCACTACACCAAGCACTTCTAAAGGTAACATTTGCTTCATTTTGTTGGCATAAAATTATTATTGTAACATTTATTACCGTTAATATTTTTGCTATTCTCATTATTACTATTTATAGGGAAAGCAGTTATGAAGAATCGAAAGACTGATTCAGACATTGAAGGAGTCGTGAATGTCGCCAAGAAAATATGCTCCACTCTTCCAACAGGCATAAATAAAGGTAATGCCAATCAAAAATTTGCCGAATATGTCTGTGCAGGACTGGAAGAATTGCCCCCAGAGGAGGCAAAAAAAAAATAAAACAAATGTTGATAATTTTAGAGCAGTGAAAGAGTTTTTGTATTGCAAAAAAATATATATTTTTAACCCTTTGAGGCCCAAATTTTTTGAAATGAAATAATTTTTGTTTTTTTAGTTAAAAGCGACTAAATGTGTTGCAAAAAAGTAAAAAATATTGAAATCTGTTAGGCTCTTGCATTCAGGGATTCGTGAATACGTGGTTACCTCGGAAGACCACTGGGCCTGCGTGGACGTTAAACTAGGTAAAGAAATTACGCAATACCGAATATTATTATTTATTCATTTACTGAAAAACATATTTATTTGCTATGAAATAACAAAAAGCAATTTTTTTGGGAACTGAGACATAGTCCGACCTTGCAGCTTGAACATTGCCATCTGGTGCGGCGTATGGACTCTTTTGTGCTACATAGGTTACATCGCAGTGAGCTGGCATAGACAGGCAAGTGAGCATTTTTGCTATATCTTACTTCTTGCGAAATCATGATTTTGTACCTATTGGGCGCCTTTTCCAAACTCTTTCGTCCTCTTGTTTTCCTTTGGGTCAGCACCTATCAGTCCGGAGGCAACATTTAATCGAAATGTCTTTAGATTTATCGTGGAACATGCTTCTGCGGAAGTTCCCTTGGAAAAAATAATGTATGCGTTCAGCACAGAGATATCTAAAAAGTGCCAGAATATTCTGTGGTACCATTTTTTTGATTTTCTATCTATCTCATAGAGGGATTTCATCATATCCGCTTTATCCACTTAGCCCATGTGTTTATTATATTCGATAACGATTTTGGAACACGCAATTTCTTGCATTGTTCCATCTTTTTGTATCCTATTTACAGTTCCCACTTCAGCTGCAGTATGAAAGTTGCTTATAAGGTTCACTGGTTTTTTATCCATCCACTTGACAAAAAATAAGCCATCTTCCGTGCGCCGCCAATCATAATCACCCCTTTTTAAAGATTTGTCTGAAACTAAGTCCACAGGTGTATTTTGTCTGCCTTTTCTTATTGTACTGCATGCGTATATTCCATTTTCCAGCAGTTCTCTATGCAGTTTGACAGTACTAAAAAAGTTGTCAAAATATACCTCATGATATTTACCGGTTAATGTTTCTGTCAAATCTTTTACAACTCTTGGCCCTAACAGTTTTTCAGCCACTTCCGAAATTTTTCCTGTGTAAATCTGAAATTGAGCTACATAACCAGATTCGTCAGCCCTCACCCATATTTTGTAGCCCCGTTTTATGGGCTTTTGTGGCATATATTGCTTGAGCGAGCTCCTGCCTTTAAATTTTACCATAGACTCATCAATGGACTGGTACCTCCCAGATTTATAGCATTCCAAACAACGCTTCTCCAGCACCTAAAACTGGGCGGATTTTGTATAGTTTATCAAAACCAGGTTCTCCACGTTTGGGCTGCAATGTGTTGTTATTAACTTGGCTTTTTTGTAATGCCCATCAAAAGATTAATACCAAGAAAAATTTGTATTTCTTCTACGTTTGTTGGTACAAATGCGTTTTCGTTGCCGCCATGGCTTTGGATAGCGAACAAGTTGGTTTGAAATACAATATGGTTTAAAAGATCGGGAGTAAAGAACTGAAGAAAAATGTCTAGAGGGGACTCCATGTCTTAGGAAACACATGGCCCAAACTCTTCTGCAAGTGACTGTTTTGGCCGAAAATTATCAATATTCTTTCCCCAGGCATAAATGTCCTTCAATAAACCTTTTCGAATCTCAGATAGTGGTTGTTCATCTTCACTTTCCCACTGATATTCGTGCCCAGGGACTTCATCAACAGCATCTTGTTCAGCCGGTAATGCGTCTTGTTCGAAAACGATATCCATGTTTTCAATATCAAACAATGGTGAGCGTTGCTCTGCGTTTTCATTATCCTCGTCAGACTCTACGCTGCTTACCGAATTTATATCTGATGGAATTTCGTCCACAATTGCATTTATTTCGGCGTCGGCCATGACTTCCAGATCAAAATAATTCCATTTTTTTCTACCTATAATAAAAAAAAAATTGCAAATAAATTTTTTTATACACCCCATTGTAATGCACGCCCGCCAAATTCAAAACCTAATCAGCTATATTTCTTAAAATAATCCTTCCCTACACTGAAGTTACACATCAATATTTTTGCCAGAAAAACCGGTTAGGTACCTATAGAACAACAGGCCCGGTGGTTTCAGAGTGTAACCACTTGTTACATCACACTTTTTTTGGGCACAAAATAAAGTACATTTTTAGAACTATTATTCTAAGATCCTAATTGTTAACTTACAACTAATTTGAAACACTTACCAGCCATTTTTTCCTTAGGAATACACAAATATTCGCTATGTAAACAAACAGCATCCAGGTGCACTACGAACAGACGGATAAACCACTTATTTCTGGCGGTTTTTATGTTGTATGTTGCAATTTGGCAAGTTGATCTCTTGAGGAACATTCATATCATCATTATCCAGTCTTTGACCGAAAATGCTATTTCTGAATATTCCACCATCGCTCTGAGACCCATAAGCCCCTATGTCTAACAGTGTGAATTTATAGTTGCTATCACAAGCTGCTAGCAGAAATATACTGAAGTTCTTTTCATAATTAAAAAATAGAGATCCACTCTTGGCCGGTGCCTTGATATTTACGTGTTTGCCATCAAGGGCTCCCAAACAATGAGGAAAATTCCATTTAGTGTAAAAGCCCTCGCTAATGTTCAGCCACTCTTGGGTACTAGATGGACTTTTTAAGTAGACAGGGCTTAAAATTTGCCATAATCCTCACATGTCTCTTTTACTATTTGGTGGACAGTTGTAAGGCCCACATGAAAGGTCCATGCTAGAGCTTGCATACTACTTCCTTGGGATAAATATCTAAAATAGAGAAAAGTGCATTATTTTTACAAACATTGCACAATGATTTTTGAAATAAAACTGGTTGTTTTTAAAAATATACATACTTCAATGTAATTATCAGTCTTTCCTCTGGTGATATACCGTCTGATCTGGGGTACCTTTTAATTAGCGGTCTAGTTGTAAAACGACGTGTGCGCTTTTTGTTAAGTTTTATTGCCGCATAAAGGCACAAAACCACCCCCAAACAGTAGATGGCTTTCAGGCATACCAGACCTATCCAAATCCAAAATCCAATTCCCCCCACTCTTCACACTACCAAAATCCCCCCACTCTTCACCCCACCAAAATCCCCCCACTCTTCACCCCACCAAAATCTCCCCACTCTTCACCCCACCAAAATCTCCCCACTCTTCACACTACCAAAATCCCCCACTCTTCACACTACCAAAATCCCCCCCACTCTTCACACCACTCCTCTCCCCTCTCCCCACTCCTCTCCCCGCTCCAAAACAAAAAACAAAAACAAAAAACAAAAACAGACGACAAAAAAACACTCTTCACACTACCAAATCCTACCACTCTTATATCAAATCCATTCCTCCTACCCCCCACAGCACTTTTATTGCTATAAATTCTCAATATTAACAGTATTTAACACAATTCACAACGATGTCTGTAGCAGTCCCTATTGATTATTCATGGGACACAGAAAATTGCGAAAGCTATAATCCACAAGAGTACATAGAAAACAATTTAATAATAATCAATCCACCTCCCAATCTATCTAAGAGTGCTAAAAAAAAGTTTCGAACTCAACAGAGAAAGAAAGTTCAAGAATTGGAAGCAAAAAAGAAAAACTATGTCTTGCCCAACAGCAAATGTAATGTTTAGTCATGTAAGCGGAAAGAAAACCTTGCAGGATTTTACTACAGATGAACTAGAAATGTTACCTTTGGAATATCTAATTAATTATGCAGATCCTTTGGAACTCTTGGATGTATGGGGAAAATTACCAATGTCTTATAAATCAAGTTTTGATCTTCAAATTAAATTGCCATGTTTTATACATTACAATCGTCCTGACTGGAGCACACAATTCGATGGTCCTCCTGTATCCCAGAAATCATGTTTCGTGTGCTATAGAAACATAAAGTAGACTAATGTAGAGAAACATATTGTTATTTTTGTTCAAAAATAAACCTGTATTTTAATAAATGTTTTATAAATATCAAACAAATAATTAGAAGTATTATTCATTAATCCATGGATTTACAGCATCCCACCACTCTTCACCCACCAAATCCCCCCACTCAAAATCGTAAAACACCATTACGCAAAGCTTCATCGTATTACAGCGCGTTACTTAAAAGGGTAAGTGCGGTTAAAACTCAAGTGTTGTAGTAATTCGAACAATACACAGGTCAATACAGACCCCATATGTAGAGCGGTAGACCCGCCCAAAACAACAAATTTTTTATAGCTTCACTACTGGAGTTATATTCTTAAAAGTGTGTGGGTTGGAATGTACACACCAAAGTACATCTCCTAACACTCCGTGCGCATGTCTAGCACGCTCGGTGTGCGCGTGGTACGCATTTTGGTCTACTGCGCATATAAAAAAAATGGCGTCAAAAAAAAAAAGGCTTCTCAAAAAAAAAGGTTTTTTTTATATTTTTCGTTTTTTTACATCTGCGCAATAGAGATGCGCATGAGCATGCCCCGGCCAGACCGATTCTCTTTATATTCTCTTTTCGCTTCTCGTTCTGCAGTCGCACCTTGAGCTCGACAGTTGTGCTTTCTCCTTGTTAGCTATATAACCTCAGCGGTTAGTTAGCGTTGATATTATATTAATTGTTTAGTTTGCAAAAACAGTATTGTGCAAAGTGTTGTGAAACCAGATAAAATATCGCAAGAATGTGTTGAATAAAAGAGTTGTGAAAGCTGAAGATGTTAAAACATAAACATCAAATAAAAGTAAAAAATTTAAAAAAGTGTTTTGTGGACACGCGCTATGAACTTTTAGAACTAGACTGTAGTGATGAAGAACTCTTTACGTTGCTTGAGGAAGGTATAGCGTTATGTAACAATGTTCTTGCAGGATCTATAAAATCAAAACATTTTAATGACCATATAAGTCTTATAAGTTTAGGTTTAGATTTATATGAATGGTTTACCGTAATGAGAGGAAGAAATCTGATTGCGGAAGAATAAGTATAAGTTTCCCGTGCTTTTTTGTTTAGTTCCCATCATGTTTTCATGCAGTGAATGCAACAAGAGTTTTACTCATCAATCGAACGTGCATAGACATAAACGAGAAGCATGTCCTTGTATACCATCCTGTTCTCGGGAAAAACGAAAAACCAATACCCAGTTATGTGATATACCGTTGAAAAGATCCATAGTAGAAGACAGACCCCCATTACCTAAACTTACTTTATCGCGATGTAAAGATTGTGATACTTGGTATATAAAAAATAAACTTGCTGCGCATTTACGTTCAAACCTACATAAAAGTGCACTTAAAAGTATATTATTAAGTATATTGTTAGTAGTGTTTCTATGTTCAATAGATATGATATTATTCAAAGTATATTTGTATTATAAATAAAATTCAATAATAAAAAACATATCTACCATTGTACAGTATAAGTTAAGATTATATTATTTCAATAAAACTTCAATAGTGACACAGGAATGGAATCAGTTGTATAGAAAATCTTGTATAGAAGAATGTAATTCAAATGTGTGTCTAGTATTATTAAGTATATTGTTAGTAGTGTTTCTATGTTCAATAGGATATATATTATTCAAAGTATATTTGTATTATAAATAAAATTCAATAATAAAAACATATATATAATAATGGTTTTTATTCATAACAATACCTATAATTATATAACAATTTTACGTTTGCTAATGCACAATGCCATGGATTCACATTTTTGTGAAAATAACATTCTGGAATTTTCTTAAATTTACTTAATTTTGGTTCTTGGGCAATAGGAATAGCGTATATGAAATCTTCATCCAAAAACTTTTTTAAGAAGTTTATTTTTTCATTCCCTTTCACGTAAATTTTGGGCGATTGGTAAACTTCTAACACATCCTATATTTCCAAATTCCCATTTTAGTCCATGATACTCTTCGCCCCATTTAACCATTTTGAGATCGAGAGCAGATAACATATTTTTTTGAAATGGTGATTTAAACAGATAATTTGAGCAACGAATACCATCATAAATCGCTAATTCTTTTGGAATGTATCCAAAGGAACTGTTATATCCTTGAATGTCGATAAAAAGTTCTGTCTTACACTCATTCATGGTTAGTCGCTAAATGATATTTAAATCTATAAGATTAGTGTTTAAATCCCCCCACCACTCTTACTACTCCCCACTACAACGCTTATTATCCCCACTACCACGCTTGCTTATTTAAGCACTCACCCACAGTTCTACAACCATTATTTCAAGCAAGCAACTGAAAATGTATCAACCAACAAGCCAACAAGAGTTTAGTAAGAAGCGCAATGCAGCTCTCTCATCAATGAAACCATCTACTACATAAACAAATCCAAATCCAAATGGGTCAGCATTGGATTTTCCTTAGAGAGAAAATATATTCCTGTTGTTAAACTCTGTGGATACAAATATAATCAAAATGTCGCTTTTAATGAAGATCAATGGATTTCCTTCCTTAATAATCAAGGAATTATGTTAAGTTTCATTTATTCCAACAGCACCGGGTGGCAACCCATGAAGGGAAATGGTTATGAGATTCACTTTGTGTTTATTGGTGATGCAAGAATAATTAATATTACACAAGATGGAGGTAATGAAGTATTCCTAGCTGGTGATACCATAAATGAATTAGTAAACTTGGCAAATTTAATCAAATATCGTGTTGATATCTTAAAAAACCAGGAATTTTCCAAATATTACAATATTTTAGTTAGTGGAATCTCTATGAAAAATGGCGATTTGTTAAAAAATGTATATGATGTTATTTCACCTATGGAAAATAGTTTAAATGTTTGCTGTGTTTTAGAATTATTAAACTTTTACTCAGATTGTGTTCTGGAGGATGTAGAAACATTCGTATGTAATGAATTTGTAAAAAGTTGTATTGAAAATAAAAATGTATAGGTATATTTTTCTTTTTATTCCGCTCACCTCCTAAATTAATTTTTAAAGCTCTGAACTTACTTTAAGTGTCACATACTCATACAAGATGTGGTTAGCATATACATCTCAACGAGTAGCATACAACCTAACAAGCGCTATAGATAATCTATCACAACACTTTAATAACTTAAAATTTGATGCTGTCCATGAAGCCGAGTATGGATTCGAAAGATTTTATTCGTATGAGGAATGTATGGATATGGCTAGAAAATATGAAAAAGCAGCAGAAGCCTGTAACATATATTCTCATACTTCTGATCTCTCTTATGTTAACCGGGTGGCAACCCATGAAGGGAAATGGTTATGAGAATCACTTTGTGTTTATTGGTGTTGCAAGAATAATTAAGATTACACAAGATGTTGGTAATGAAGTATTCCTAGCTGGTGATACTATAAATGAATTAGTGAACTTGACAAATTTAATCAAATATCGTTTTGATATCTTAAAAACCAGGAATTTTCCAAATATTTCAATATTTTAGTTAGTGGAATCTCTATGAAAAAATGGTGATTTGTTAAAAAATGTATATGATGTTATTTCACCTATGGAAAATAGTTTAAATGTTTGTAGTGTTTTAGAATTATTAAACGTTTATTCTGATTGCGTTGTGGAGGATGTAGAAACGTTCGCATGTAGTGAATTTGTAAAGACTTGTATTGAAAAATAAAATTTTAAAATATATTTTTCCTTTTTATTCCTCCCACCTCCTATTCCTCCCACCTCCTATCCTAAATTAATATTTAAAGCTCTGAACTTATTTTAAGTCTCACATACTCATACAAGATGTGGTTAGCATATACATCTCAACGAGTAGCATATAACCTAACAAGCGCTATAGAGAATCTATCACATGACTTTAGTAACTTAAAATTTGATGCTGCCCATGAAGCCGAGTATGGATTCGAAAGATTTTATACATATGATGAATGCATGGATATGGAAAGAAAGTATGAAAAAGCTGCAGAAGCCTGTGACATATATTTACATACTTCCGATTTAAAGTCTTTTCTGCAAACCATAAAGGAAATGGGATTTGAGGAGCATTTGGGTGAAGGAAAACAGTTTATTCCACAAGACATCATTGAAGAAATATTTGAAACCTAATTTATATCAAATAGAAAACTTTATTTCATTTATGTGTTTTATTCAATCATTAAATAATTATTATATAAATTGTATACATTAGTAAGTGCACATATACATGGTGATTTAGAATGATAAAAACAATGAGCTTCTCCTTCTTGTAACGATGGATTTTCATCAAGTTCCATGACTGGTTTTAATGAATATTTTCGAATGTATTCGGATTTCTCTCTCCTTTTTACTACCTCTCCTATGCCACCTCTCTCTTATGCTACCTCTCTCTTATGCTACCTCTCTCTTATGCCACCTCTCCCTACCACTCCTCTCTCTTATGCTACCTCTCTTTTACTAGCTCTCCTCTCCTATGATACCTCTCTCTCGCTTTTACTAGCTCTCTCCTCTCTCTTATGATACATACCTCCCTACCACCTCTCTCTCTCTTATGTTACTTTCTCGCTCTCTCCCTATGCTACTTCTTGCATACAAGCTGCCGTTTTACCATTTGTTTCAAACATTACATAGTTCTAACGTATAAAAAAGAATGTACAAGAAGGTATAAAATGTCTATTTTTTCTGAATTTGGTTTCAGATTTTTCCAATTTATCTTTATAATATTGTTTATTACCTATACCAAATTTAAATTAGATTTATCAGCCACATCGCCAGCTAAAAGCTTGGTTTTTCTCTTCCGAGCCAGAAAACGACTTCTTCCATGCCTAATTACACACTCTTTATGTTTCCCAACTAATACCTCCAAATGAGAGCCATTCGACTTATCATTAACTCAGTCCTCCCAAGAAAACTCTCTTATTTATTTTCTATCGATACTTGCACGGATTTTGCTTTGAAGACCTCACCGCTATAATTATCATCCTTAATTGTTTATAATAGAACAACAAAAGGCGTGTTACGTATGCAAGGATCAAAATTGTCTGCCGACGTTTTTCCCTGCCCCATCCCAATCTTCAATCCTTTAAATCCTGTGTCAATAGATCACATTTTCCTTCTCTCTTCAGACTCCCACGACACATTAGTACTTAGGCTTGAAGTTTTCGTGGACTGTCTCAGCTAAAAAAGCCAAGTGTTTCACCTTTATTTGTGAAAAGACAATATTTTGATGTGGAATAAATAATGCATTTTTGAGCTTTTTCTAAGACCGATATCTTTCAAAAATCTTGCTCTTGATGGTAGTTTTCGACTGAACAAAATCCTGGCAACGCATAACTGGTCAACTAGAACACCTTACTTTAAACCAATACTAAATCTAAACTTTCCTAGTGAATCTGAACGTTTATGTCGACAACACCAAAAAAGTATTAATCCAGTACACTTTGACGCTAAGAAATGAAACATCCTTTGAAGCTATTTTTAATAAATTTGATCTTAGATCGGTACACTTAATTGTAGCAGCTCGAAAAGGTGGATTAAAACTTTGTTCTTTAACTTGATGCATCCCAGAATAATATAATGACAACTTGTGTTACTATCTTTATTTAACCCATCAGTGTACATCTTACCTAGTAAAAACATTATTGCATTCCGAACTAAAACTATTAATAAAACTCAATTCCAAGTTGCTCCAGTTCTCTTAAAATACTCATAATTTCAGGTGTATTAATGCCATCCGTATTATTCTCTTCCAAACATCGAAATTGGTCTATCATGTCATCGACATCTGTGTACTCTAGGATAGGACTCTCCGTCTAACTTCCTGAAGCCCTCCTCCCCATTTTTCTACTTCGTAGTTCCCATCGCTAGTGTCTTCGATTAATTTTCTCCTTTGGATTTCGTTTTGAAATTTTAAAAATTTTAAATATTTCGTATTTTTCTTTTTAGCCACTATATTATTCAATTCTTTATAAGTGCTTCGGGGAGGAAATAGCTTTTTAATAATATTTACATACTTCCAACCAGACGATGAACTAATGCGTTCACACCGTTTAAAGTTTCTTTTGTGGGCATTTGTTAGAACTAAAATGTTTCTATATTGTAAGAGGTCGTTATCGGTGTACTCTACAGGGTGTTCCTCAGTCAGGAGATTTAGGAGGCCATCTGTTAACTTAAACTCTTTCTCACTAATAATTAGAGTATTTCCTTTAAAAACAGCTGACACAGTTCCAAGAAACCAACTAGAGCACACCTCCCGAAAACCAAACACGTTTTTATTTGACATTTCCATCAACTTTAAAGTTATTTTGCTGATAGCCATCTTATCTCTTTAACATCTAACTTGATAATGAAGCTTTCTTAGTGATAGTAGGATATTTATTAACACGTAATGGCGTCGTAAAATAGACGTAACATAGACGTAACATAGACGTAACAGAGACGTAACATAAACGTAAAATGGTATATGGCCTGTTTTTACCTGGTTTTCAGCTGGTTTTAGCTGTTTTAGCTGGTTTTTACCTGTTTTTAGCTGTTTTTAGGAAGAGTCCTTTCTATCAGTTAAAAAAATAGAATAATTCTTAACGAGGGAGAAAACACAATTTACACTCGTGTGGCATCATCCCGAGCCGAAGGCGAGAGATGATCGAACGCCACACTCGTGTGGCATCATCCCGAGCCGAAGGCGAGGCATGATCGAACGCCACCACTCGTGTGACATCATCCCGAGCCGAAGGCGAGGGGTGATCGAACGCCACACTCGTGTAGCATCATCCCGGACCGAAGTCGAGGGATGATCGAACGCCATGATCGTGTGGCATCATGCCACACGAGTGTAAATTGTGTTTTCTCCCTCGTTAAGAAATATTCTATTTTTTTAACTGATAGAAAGGACTCTTCCTAAAAACAGGTAAAAACCAGCTAAAACCAGCTGAAAACCAGGTAAAAACAGGCCATATACCATTTTACGTTTATGTTACGTCTCTGTTACGTCTATGTTACGTCTATGTTACGTGTATTTTACGACGCCATTACGTGTTAATAAATATCCTACTATCACTAAGAAAGCTTCATTATCAAGTTAGATGTTAAAGAGATAAGATGGCTATCAACAAAATAACTTTAAAGTTGATGGAAATGTCAAATAAAAACGTGTTTGGTTTTCGGGAGGTGTGCTCTAGTTGGTTTCTTGGAAATGTGCCAGCTGTTTTTAAAGGAAATACTCTAATTATTAGTGAGAAAGAGTTTAAGTTAACAGATGGCCTCCTAAATCTCCTGACTGAGGAACACCCTGTAGAGTACACCGATAACGACCTCTTACAATATAGAAACATTTTAGTTCTAACAAATGCTCACAAAAGAAACTTTAAACGGTGTGAACGCATTAGTTCATCTTCTGGTTGGAAGTATGTAAATATTATTAAAAAGCTATTTCCTCCCCGAAGCACTTATAAAGAATTGAATAATATAGTGGCTAAAAAGAAAAATACGAAATATTTAAAATTTTTAAAATTTCAAAACGAAATCCAAAGGAGAAAATTAATCGAAGACACTAGCGATGGGAACTACGAAGTAGAAAAATGGGGAGGAGGGCTTCAGGAAGTTAGACGGAGAGTCCTATCCTAGAGTACACAGATGTCAATGACATGATAAACCAATTTCGATGTTTGGAAGAGAATAATACGGATGGCATTAATACACCTGAAATTATGAGTATTTTAAGAGAACTGGAGCAACTTGGAATTGAGTTTTATTAATAGTTTTAGTTGTGAATGCAATAATGTTTTTACTAGGTAAGATGTACACTGATGGGTTAAATAAAGATAGTAACACAAGTTGTCATTATATTATTCTGGGATGCATCAAGTTAAAGAACAAAGTTTTAATCCACCTTTTCGAGCTGCTACAATTAAGTGTACCGATCTAAGATCAAATTTATTAAAAATAGCTTCAAAGGATGTTTCATTTCTTAGCGTCAAAGTGTACTGGATTAATACTTTTTTGGTGTTGTCGACATAAACGTTCAGATTCACTAGGAAAGTTTAGATTTAGTATTGTTTTAAAGTAAGGTGTTCTAGTTGACCAGTTATGCGTTGCCAGGATTTTGTTCAGTCGAAAACTACCATCAAGAGCAATATTTTTGAAAGATATCGGTCTTAGAAAAAGCTCAAAAATGCATTATTTATTCCACCTCAAAATATTGTCTTTTCACAAATAAAGCTGAAACACTTGGCTTTTTTATCTGAGACAGTCCACGAAAACTTCAAGCCTAAGTACTAATGTGTCGTGGGAGTCTGAAGAGAGAAGGAAAATGTGATCTATTGACACAGGATTTAAAGGATTGAAGATTGGGATGGGGCAGGGAAAAACGTCTGCAGACAAGTTTGATCCATAATCTGGAGGTCCTTGCATACGTAACACGCCTTTTGTTGTTCTATTATAAACAATTAAGGATGATAATTATAGCGGTGAGGTCTTCAAAGCAAAATCCGTGCAAGTATCGATAGAAAATAAATAAGATAGTTTTCTTGGGAGGACTGAGTTAATGATAAGTCGAATGGCTCTCATTTGGAGGTATTAGTTGGGAAACATAAAGAGTGTGTAATTAGGCATGGAAGAAATCGTTTTCTGGCTCGGAAGAGAAAAACCAAGCTTTTAGCTGGCGATGTGGCTGATAAATCTAATTTAAATTTGGTATAGGTAATAAACAATATTATAAAGATAAATTGGAAAAATCTGAAACCAAATTCAGAAAAAATAGACATTTTATACCTTCTTGTACATTCTTTTTTATACGTTAGAACTATGTAATGTTTGAAACAAATGGTAAAACGGCAGCTTGTATGCAAGAAGTAGCATAGGGAGAGAGCGAGAAAGTAACATAAGAGAGAGAGGTGGTAGGGAGGTATGTATCATAAGAGAGAGGAGAGAGCTAGTAAAAGCGAGAGAGAGGTATCATAGGAGAGGAGAGCTAGTAAAAGAGAGGTAGCATAAGAGAGAGGAGTGGTAGGGAGAGGTGGCATAAGAGAGAGGTAGCATAAGAGAGAGGTAGCATAAGAGAGAGGTGGCATAGGAGAGGTAGTAAAAAGGAGAGAGAAATCCGAATACATTCGAAAATATTCATTAAAACCAGTCATGGAACTTGATGAAAATCCATCGTTACAAGAAGGAGAAGCTCATTGTTTTTATCATTCTAAATCACCATGTATATGTGCACTTACTAATGTATACAATTTATATAATAATTATTTAATGATTGAATAAAACACATAAATGAAATAAAGTTTTTTATTTGATATAAATTAGGTTTCAAATATTTCTTCAATGATGTCTTGTGGAATAAACTGTTTTACTTCACCCAAATGCTCCTCAAATCCCATTTCCTTTATGGTTTGCAGAAAAGACTTTAAATCGGAAGTATGTAAATATATGTTACAGGCTTCTGCAGCTTTTTCATACTTTCTTTCCATATCCATGCATTCATCATATGTATAAAATCTTTCGAATCCATACTCGGCTTCATGGGCAGCATCAAATTTTAAGTTACTAAAGTCATGTGATAGTTTCTCTATAGCGCTTGTTAGGTTATATGCTACTCGTTGAGATGTATATGCTAACCACATCTTGTATGAGTATGTGAGACTTAAAATAAGTTCAGAGCTTTAAATATTAATTTAGGATAGGAGGTGGGAGGAATAGGAGGTGGGAGGAATAAAAAGGAAAAATATATTTGAAAATTTTATTTTTCAATACAAGTCTTTACAAATTCACTACATGCGAACGTTTCTACATCCTCCACAACGCAATCAGAATAAACGTTTAATAATTCTAAAACACTACAAACATTTAAACTATTTTCCATAGGTGAAATAACATCATATACATTTTTTAACAAATCACCATTTTTTCATAGAGATTCCACTAACTAAAATATTGAAATATTTGGAAAATTCCTGGTTTTTAAGATATCAAAACGATATTTGATTAAATTTGTCAAGTTCACTAATTCATTTATAGTATCACCAGCTAGGAATACTTCATTACCAACATCTTGTGTAATCTTAATTATTCTTGCAACACCAATAAACACAAAGTGATTCTCATAACCATTTCCCTTCATGGGTTGCCACCCGGTTAACATAAGAGAGATCAGAAGTATGAAAATATATGTTACAGGCTTCTGCTGCTTTTTCATATTTTCTAGCCATATCCATACATTCCTCATACGTATAAAATCTTTCGAATCCATACTCGGCTTCATGGACAGCATCAAATTTTAAGTTACTAAAGTGTTGTGATAGATTATCTATAGCGCTTGTTAGGTTATATGCTACTCGTTGAGATGCATATGCTAACCACATCTTGTATGAGTATGTGACACTTAAAGTAAGTTCAGAGTTTTGAAAATTAATTTAATAAAGTAAGTTCAGAGCTTTAAAAATTAATTTAGGAGGTGGGCGGAATAAAAAGAAAAATATACCTATACATTTTTATTTTCAATACAACTTTTTACAAATTCATTACATACGAATGTTTCTACATCCTCCAGAACACAATCTGAGTAAAAGTTTAATAATTCTAAAACACAGCAAACATTTAAACTATTTTCCATAGGTGAAATAACATCATATACATTTTTTAACATATCGCCATTTTTCATAGAGATTCCACTAACTAAAATATTGTAATATTTGGAAAATTCCTGGTTTTTTAAGATATCAACACGATATTTGATTCAATTTGCCAAGTTTACTAATTCATTTATGGTATCACCAGCTAGGAATACTTCATTACCTCCATCTTGTGTAATCTTAATTATTCTTGCATCACCAATAAACACAAAGTGAATCTCATAACCATTTCCCTTCATGGGTTGCCACCCGGTGCTGTTGGAATAAATGAAACTTAACATAATTCCTTGATTATTAAGGAAGGAAATCCATTGATCTTCATTAAAAGCGACATTTTGATTATATTTGTATCCACAGAGTTTAACAACAGGAATATATTTTCTCTCTAAGGAAAATCCAATGCTGACCCATTTGGATTTGGATTTGTTTATGTAGTAGATGGTTTCATTGATGAGAGAGCTGCATTGCGCTTCTTACTAAACTCTTGTTGGCTTGTTGGTTGATACATTTTCAGTTGCTTGCTTGAAATAATGGTTGTAGAACTGTGGGTGAGTGCTTAAATAAGCAAGCGTGGTAGTGGGGATTATAAGCGTGGTAGTGGGGAGTAGTAAGAGTGGTGGGGGGATTTAAACACTAATCTTATAGATTTAAACATCATTTAGCGACTAACCATGAATGAGTGTAAGACAGAACTTTTTATCGACATTCAAGGATATAACAGTTCCTTTGGATACATTCCAAAAGAATTAGCGATTTATGATGGTATTCGTTGCTCAAATTATCTGTTTAAATCATCATTTCAAAAAAATATGTTATCTGCTCTCGACCTCAAAATGGTTAAATGGGGCGAAGAGTATCATGGACTAAAATGGGAATTTGGAAATATAGAACTTAATGAAATTGATAATATTTTAAAGCATGTGTTAGAAGTTTACCAATCGCCCAAAATTTACGTGAAAGGGAATGAAAAAATAAACTTCTTAAAAAAGTTTTTGGATGAAGATTTCATATACGCTATTCCTATTGCCCAAGAACCAAAATTAAGTAAATTTAAGAAAATTCCAGAATGTTATTTTCACAAAAATGTGAATCCATGGCATTGTGCATTAGCAAACGTAAAATTGTTATATAATTATAGGTATTGTTATGAATAAAAACCATTATTATATATATGTTTTTATTATTGAATTTTATTTATAATACAAATATACTTTGAATAATATATATCCTATTGAACATAGAAACACTACTAACAATATACTTAATAATACTAGACACACATTTGAATTACATTCTTCTATACAATATTTTCTATACAACTGATTCCATTCCTGTGTCACTATTGAAGTTTTATTGAAATAATATAATCTTAACTTATACTGTACAATGGTAGATATGTTTTTTATTATTGAATTTTATTTATAATACAAATATACTTTGAATAATATCATATCTATTGAACATAGAAACACTACTAACAATATACTTAATAATATACTTTTAAGTGCAGTTTATGTAGGTTTGAACGTAAATGCGCAGCAAGTTTATTTTTTATATACCAAGTATCACAATCTTTACATCGCGATAAAGTAAGTTTAGGTAATGGGGGTCTGTCTTCTACTATGGATCTTTTCAACGGTATATCACATAACTGGGTATTGGTTTTTCGTTTTTCCCGAGAACATGATGGTATACAAGGACATGCTTCTCGTTTATGTCTATGCACGTTCGATTGATGAGTAAAACTCTTGTTGCATTCACTGCATGAAAACATGATGGGAACTAAACAAAAAAGCACGGGAAACTTATACTTATTCTTCCGCAATCAGATTTCTTCCTCTCATTACGGTAAACCATTCATATAAATCTAAACCTAAACTTATAAGACTTATATGGTCATTAAAATGTTTTGATTTTATAGATCCTGCAAGAACATTGTTACATAACGCTATACCTTCCTCAAGCAACGTAAAGAGTTCTTCATCACTACAGTCTAATTCTAAAAGTTCATAGCGCGTGTCCACAAAACCCTTTTTTAAATTTTTTACTTTTATTTGATGTTTATGTTTTAACATCTTCAGCTTTCACAACTCTTTTATTCAACACATTCTTGCGATATTTTATCTGGTTTCACAACACTTTGCACAATACTGTTTTTGCAAACTAAACAATTAATATAATATCAACGCTAACTAACCGCTGAGGATATATAGCTAACAAGGAGAAAGCACAACTGTCGACCTCAAGGTGCGACTGCAGAACGAGAAGCGAAAAGAGAATATAAAGAGAATCCGTCTGGGCGGGGCATGCTCATGCGCATCTCTATTGCGCAGATGTAAAAAAACGAAAAATATAAAAAAACCTTTTTTTTTGCCGCCTTTTTTTTTTTTTTTTGACGCCATTTTTTTTATATGTGCAGTAGACCAAAATGCGTACCACTCGCACACCGAGCGTGCTAGACATGCGCACGGAGTGTTAGGAGATGTACTTTGGTGTGTACATTCCAACCCACCCACTTTTAAGAATATAACTCCAGTAGTGAAGCTATAAAAAATTTGTTGTTTTGGGCGGGTCAACCGCTCTACATATGGGGTCTCTATTGACCTGTGTATTGTTCGAATTAGTACAACACTTGAGTTTTAACCGCACTTACCCTTTTAAGTAACGCGCTGTAATACGATGAAATGAGTGAAGCTTTGCGTAATGGTGTTTAACGATTTTGAGTGGGGGGATTTGGTGGGTGAAGAGTGGTGGGATGCTGTAAATCCATGGATTAATGAATAATAGTTCTAATTATTTGTTTGATATTTATAAAACATTTATTAAAATACAGGTTTATTTTTGAACAAAAATAACAATATGTTTCTCTACATTAGTCTACTTTATGTTTCTATAGCACACAAAACATGATTTCTGGGATACAGGAGGACCATCGAATTGTGTGCTCCAGTCAGGACGATTGTAATGTATAAAACATGGCAATTTAATTTGAAGATCAAAACTTGATTTATAAGACATTGGTAATTTTCCCCATACATCCAAGAGTTCCAAAGGATCTGCATAATTAATTAGATATTCCAAAGGTAACATTTCTAGTTCATCTGTAGTAAAATCCTGCAAGGTTTTCTTTCCGCTTACATGACTAAACATTACATTTGCTGTTGGGCAAGACATAGTTTTTCTGTTTTGCTTCCAATTCTTGAACTTTCTTTCTCTGTTGGGTTCGAAACTTTTTTTTAGCACTCTTAGATAGATTGGGAGGTGGATTGATTATTATTAAATTGTTTTCTATGTACTCTTGTGGATTATAGCTTTCGCAATGTTCTGTGTCCCATGAATAATCAATAGGGACTGCTACAGACATCGTTCTGAATTGTGTTAAATACTGTTAATATTGAGAATTTATAGCAATAAAAGTGCTGTGGGGGGTAGGAGGAATGGATTTGATATAAGAGTGGTAGGATTTGGTAGTGTGAAGAGTGTTTTTTTGTCGTCTGTTTTTGTTTTTTGTTTTTGTTTTTTGTTTTGGAGCGGGGACAGGAGTGGGGAGAGGAGTGGTGTGAAGAGTGGGGGGATTTAGGTAGTGTGAAGAGTGGGGGGATTTTGGTAGTGTGACGAGTGGGGGGATTTTGGTGGGGCGAAGAGTGGGGGGATTTTGGTGGGGTGAAGAGTGGGGGGATTTTGGTGGGGTGAAGAGTGGGGGGGATTTTGGTAGTGTGAAGAGTGGGGGGATTTTGGTAGTGTGAAGAGAGGGGGGATTTTGGTAGTGTGAAGAGTGGGGGGATTTTGGTGGGGTGAAGAGTGGGGGGTTTTGGTGGGGTGAAGAGTGGGGGGATTTTGGTGGGGTGAAGAGTGGGGGGATTTTGGTAGTGTGAAGAGTGGGGGAATTGGATTTTGGATTTGGATTGGTCTGGTATGCCTGAAAGCCATCTACTCCAAACCACCAAGCAATTTTTCATGATTTCCTAAATCCATTTTAAGTGTCTAAATTCAGCAAAAAATAAAAAAACACCTCGGTGTGAAAACTGAAATGTTAGGTTACGTTGGTTGTCAACACTGCCAACGACGCGAACGCCAAGTTTATAAATGCCGACTACGAACGTCAACGACGAACGCTGACGCCAACGACAGCACCAACTCCAGCGCGTGAGTTTATAAATCCACCGTTAGTTGTCACCCAAGCCAACTATACACGAAAAAAAAATATGTGAAAAGTTAAACAATTGGAAACAAAACGCGATCATTCATCCCTCATTATTTTCTAATTGTAGCTCATCTAGCTGGTTAACTGGAAGGATTTCTTCCAGAATATCTTCGTTTTCTATATAACCGCTATCGCTATCAGATTTTTCTATAGGTGTGTATTCGAAAAGCATATCAGTGACTTCGTGGGGTAACTTCAAATTGCGTTTGCGATTAATTCGTTTTTGCAAATTAATAGAGGAAATGATAGGATCAGATGTATCCATAACCTTGTTGAATACATCTTGTAAATTATTTTTCCTACTTGTTTTTCTTGCATGAAACAGTCGGTCATACCTATAGAGTTTGCTTCTAGCCTCAGAACCCTCTTAGCTGAAGTAACCTACTGGCAATACGGTATTTTGTATTATTTGTCTACTGTGTACAAGTATCTTATACACAGTTGCTGGCATTGGAAACCAAGGATACGTCGATATATAAAGTCTTGCTGTTGTATGGCACTAATTTTTTAAATTTTTGTTTATATAGTTGGTATTGGCATAACAAACAAATTAAAATTATTTGGAAACTTTTAATCAGTTCTTCGTTGACGTAATCTTCGAAATCTCAGACAATTGTTGCGGAGCTGAGAAAGCTCGACGTTCCACCTAACCAGCAAAGTTATTTTATAATTTGATGGTTGTACAACTATTTTATTTTATTGGTATTTTATTAATACTTCCAAAGTGCTGACTGATTACATAAGACCTGCAATAAACACTATTCTCTTGTAGGCAGCTAAAGTGTTTTATAAATTTATCATTATAACGTTTATATAATAGAATTATAAAATATCTTATAAAACAACCAAAAAATTATTGTATAAACGTTTCTAGAAATAACTTATAAAACTTTTCAGCCTATAAAATTAAATTATTTTATATGATCTTTCAGTACATTTCGGCGATATTTTTAATTCCCTTATAAAATTATTTTAACGTTGCTTCCTGTAACTTTAAAAAAACAGTTATATTGAAGTACATTTAAAAATAATTTTGCCATTAAAAGTAAATTGTTGTTTTAGTGATCACTTTAAAATTATTTTATGGTATGGCAATTCTATTATAATATAAAAACAAAAATACATTTCATATAAAATTAAAATGTTTTCGTGAATATACATTTGCTGTCGTTAATAACATAATAAAGCATATTTAAGATAATTAATTTTATACCTTCCCTGAGCCAACTTAGCCAGCCCAGATTAGGTAACGTAGTAAAGGTTTTTGCCAACTAGCAATTTACGCACCCCGATCATGTAAACAACAAGTAGATGTTTACGTTTTCCGTGAAACGAAGTGGCCACAAGAGTTAGGTTTAGAGAAAAGAGCAGGATCGTATGCTAATGTTTTTCGTATAAAATTTTTCTTGTTTGAATTAATTAAAGAAAAAACATTTTACAGCAGCAGTGGTGATTTACCATAATATTAAAAAGGAAGATGCCCTCTGGATGGAAAATTTTTTGTTTACTTTTCTGACGTAGTGTTTTTTGAGGTTAGAATTATGATTTTTATTTGACATTTTCCAAGTTAATAAACACGTTTCTTTAAAAATTAACTGCGCGGACCCCTAATAACATGAAAATTAAACACGTTAATACATTATGTAGGTATAATTATTGTTGACAGATAAAAATATCAGACTGACAGTATTTTTTCAAACAAGTAAAGTAATTTTCTAACGTTCTCAAAACAATCCATCAATTACATCTAGAAACCTATCGGTTATGCTCTATCGTTATTTAATTTCCACTATAAAAGCAAAGATACCATGATAAACAGTTGAGTGTACACTGCACGTACAAACACTTGTTTTTTAAATGAAAAGGAGATTCCACAGAAATCATGGGAGGGTGGCTTTTTTTGGTAAGCGTCGGTTATATTAGAGAGTTCTCAAAACAACCACGGCGCGAAGAAATGACAATGACAGCCATTTCATGGTTTTAGCCACTCATCAGATTGCCGCAAATGTCAACTGAAACTTTTGAGTCTTAACTACTAAATGTAAAATACTCTCATTAGTGACTACCGAGTATTGAAAACGAATAAGAGGCAACGCGATCGCGCCGGCTCGGTCTTATGTACGTCTTCCGCCATATTGGTGCACCCAAGCTTCAATTTTATAATTTGTGAAAGTTCGTCTTTGCATTTACGTTTTTTCGTGGTATTAAAAGTATTATTTTGATTAGTTTGTGCTATAAGCTATCGAATAAGAATGATCGACTTTTAAACGTAATTCGGTCCTGTCTGGGGCCATATTGGTGCTACTTGTTTATTCCACCTTTGTAGTACGTAAAGGATTAGTCGCGTTGTCCTCTATTCGTTTTCAGTACTCGGTGTTAGTGATCATAATAAAAAAATCCACATTGGCTGGATGATGTTGCCATTGAAATGGTGGTGAGAAAATAGTAAGCAGAAATCCCTCCATGAAAAAGAACGCAGGTACCCTACATCAAGGACATCGCCCAACATTGCCGAGGATTGGCGGGATCATACGATGCGACCTCCACGGTTCTCGTGGGCATGTCGCTTTTTTTAACAATCACAAATCCTATAATATTTGTATTGATTTGTATGTTTTAAAAAAGTCACACTTCCCTAAGAAAAAAATACTGCTTTTAACGCAGTCGCAGTACCGTCAATTTGAAAGCAAACTATTGTTTTAATGTTTTATAGAGATTGCGTAGTAGCTTAATTATCTTAAAATGCTTGACACAAAACTGCTGTATAGAAAGAGGCCATTTTGACAGCATTCGGGAACATAAAAATGGATCGAGTTTAAAATACTAAGTATCGCATGTATGTTAACATTTACAGCTGGTAAATATATAAAATTGTAAAGTAATGATGCCTAGAACAAATTGGCTCAAGATTTTCTGCAGGAAATCATCAAATCGACAAAGCTGTCTTTTGTACGTTTTAAAAGTTTTTCCTAAAACAATAATAAATACGGGGCCTGCTTAAATTTTGTTAGAAATATGCTATATATTTCCCAATAAAACTTAATTCACAGTAGAAATGTTGGTCTCTGTAGTACAATCAACGTCTCTAAACAATATAAAGTGTAGAATTAAAATTACTAAGATGGCTTCTTACATTTACAGAAGTAAATAGATGGCGACATTTATAATATTTTTCCTGTACAAAATTGCTTCTTGCAGCTTCTAGGATAAATTTAAAAAACTTTTTTATTTTATAGTTGCGATTTTATGTTGTATTTCACTTTATAAGGTTTAGCTGAAACTACTAAAAAGCTTTTATAAAACTGCTGTTTAATTGTTTTATAAAAACAATATAACAAATAGTCAAGAATATTTTAAAGCGCAGTATGAAACTCGGTAATAAAACTATTTTATAATGATGGTGTTAAGTTTTTTTAAGAGCTGCAGAAATGTTTATAAAATTGTTATCTAATGTTTGCTAAAGGCTTTACAAAATAATAATGGAGACTGAAGCATTATATAAAATGGTGTCAATTTTGCATTTATAGCTGTTGTCAAACCGCAATTAAAACATTCCTGAGAGTAATGTTGTTTTATAATATTCATGTCGAAAACGTTTTGGTGACTATAATAAAATATAAAATTGCTGGTTGGGCGTATTTCCGTCCATTGTACTGTCAAAGCCATTTGATTTCATTTTATCCACCTGTAAATGTAATTGTTGCAGAAATCTGTCCTGAATTATTTTTTTTTCTGTTATTGAATTTGTTTTTATTTTCAGGGCCTCTTACTTGCCATACACATAAATCATACCATATATGAATGATGCATTCAAAAAAACGTATCCATGCATGCAATGGACTTGTTGCATTCTGCAAAGTATTGGGTTTGGGATCGAAAATACTTGATGGACAATCTTGAACGTTTAGAAAATATTTTGAAGTGGCGCCACATAATGGACAAGCCTGTGATGATTTAATTCCTGTCAAAGTATTTAGTACCTTACCGTCTATAAGAGTCATAAAAAGACGGTACTTTATAGCAATTGCCTGATTTTCTGAGAGTGGTACTGTCAAGTTCTCAAGATTGCCGATCTGCATATCAATGTGTTGTTTTTCCTTAAGAATATCCTCTTTAGTCTCCTTGACATCGATTATTCCATAAAACAACGCCATTTGCCGTTTCCATCGCAACGGAATAATTGTTGTGGCTATCACAGATTGAATCATTTTTTTATCTATGTCAGATTAATCCAAATGAACCTGTAACAATATACCGCTTTGTGGGTTCTTATAAATTAATTTAGATCAAACTACATATTTTCCAAAGATGTCTTCTTGCGGTCACAGTAATATTCAAATGAAAGGAAGCTAAAGCTAGTGAATATTAGTACAAGACTCTATGCTACTCAAACCTAAATCTTGAAGCCAATCTAGAAGACTCAAGTTGTCGCCATTTGAAGATGGAAGTTCTGGAAGTGGTCGCCATCCACAGAACTCTCATGTCGCGCCGTCTCCCTCTTGACACCGACGCCGACGGGCCAACAAAGTTTGAACTTAATATTAATATGTCTATCTTGCTACTAAATAAGACCCCTGACTTTTGTATAACAAGTAGTTATATATCAAAGAATTAAATGAAAATATGCTATACAAATAATGGTATAACAATAATAGACAAAAAGAAATAAAGATATAAAATAACAAAGAACTGCATATTTGGTTATGAAATAGTCCTTTTTTTGAGCAACGGTGCCCCATTTTCGGTAAAACTCTCTACATAAATATCGAATTTTTCATTTATTAGTCTTTCATTCTGTTCATCAATTTCTTCCTTGATTGATTCTGTTATGTGCAACAGCCATTGCCTTGAATTTTTCGTCTTTATCGCCTCCATTTAGTCATGCTGCAAAAATATTTTTTTCCTGTAGCGATACATGACTGTAAAAAATAAATATTTTTCTTAGAATGTATTCGTAACCAATTTTTATGCGACATGAAATATTAATACTAACTTAATATAAACCCTACAGCGGGGCTAAGTGAGCCAAAAATTAAGGTTTTTTCTATTTTTCTCTCATGTCAATTGTAGCAGCTATAGCAGTCTTTTAAATTAAGATGCCCTCGGGTTTAACTTGCTCATTTATACCAAAATTTAAAAATATTGTGGCACAGAGCCGCCATTTTTTTTTTCAGTTTTTAAGTGGCCCATTTTACCCTCAGTTCGGGGCAAAGTGGACCACGCATATATTATACATAAGACGGCTATGTTAACAATGTAATATGGGGAAAATGATCCATCAACATTTTTGGATTATTAAAACTTAGGTACTTTGGTGAACTTTTTAAATAAAAAAAACTGTGCTAATGATATGAAAATATTTTCTAAAAATTCAAAAGTTAAGAACAATTTTCTTAAAAGAAACAAAAAAGAACAACAACCAAAAAGTACAATAAGATGTACTTTATGATAACAAAGTAATATTTGTTTTCATTAAAAACTGGTATCTACCCCTGCAAAGTTTTGTTACACTAATTTTTTCAATAACTTTTTCTAAAAGGACCAAGCATTCGTCCTTTACTTGCGGGTAAGCAAAATATATTTCTTTGCCAATCACTTTTCTCATCAAATTAATTTTAAACTGTGTTTGACCAGGATTTGCATCTATTATTTGGCCTATATAATAGACTTCTTGTTTTCCCGATGAAACTGGGAATGTCACAACCACGAAATCGTCTTGTTTCAGATCAATTTTTCTTTTTTTTTGTTTTCTGGTGATTGCGTTTTTGGCATTTCCATTTTATTTAGATCGCCTGTCCTATTTTTCTTGGGTTCTTCTACTTCTTCTTTCTCATCCGCACTTTCTTCCCTTTCTAACTCAAAATCAGATGATCCGTCATGGACCCTATATTGTTCATCTTCATCTATAGATGACTCAGCTTCTCGATAGGATACACTTTTTCCGGGAATAATATTTTTTTCTCGACCACGTTTCTTTTGAGTTGGTTTTTCTGGCATTCTTGTCTGTTTAAGAAGCTCCATGCATTCGTCGGTAAACTGATTATTGGCACTTGATGGACCTGTAATTTCCTGGTCGTCTTTGGGAACATTTTTAAGAACATTTTCGAGGTTTATTGGATGAATGCCGGCAGCAGTAAAGCGAGCTTTAAGATTTTCTGAGGCGTTTTCAAGGGCAATCAGAGTATTTTTTAATAGTCTTGGAAATACCGATTTAGGTAATGTTCCCCTATTTTTTTCTTCCATTCTAGTAGAGTATTCCTCCATTTTTTTCATGGGGCCAAAAAATGCCACATATGAGTAGAGTTAGGAGGTAATAATACAAAACGAATTTTGTTGAGTTCACACTGCTGAATAACATTTTGAGAAATATGACTTGATAAATTATCTCCAATAAGTACTCGAGGAGCAGGTTGTTTGCGAAGATATGGTAACGCTATTGTTATGAACCAGTCTTCAAATATTCGCTCATCAAACCACCCACTTTTTGAGCGGTTATACCTTGCACCTTCCGGGCCGCCTTCTATCCAAGTAGGATAAACGTTTTCTGCGCGGTAAACAATATAAGGTGGCAGTTTACGACACTACAGGGAGAAACATTTTTTAATGAATTTTCCAACTGATCAAAATAAGCGTTTATAATTTCATAACTGACTGCAGCTCTGTAACGTTTAATGTTTTCACCAAATCGGACTGTCAAAGTAGGATGCCTCTTTAGGAAAGGGTTAACATAGTCTTTACCCGGCAGATTGTTAGAAAATCTGTGTTCATGTCTACCAGTACGATCTAGATATTGTTTTATTATTAGCCTTATATCTAATTTTGTTAGAGGAAAACCCCAAGTAGCACACAGCTTTAAACCTTCTACCAGTTGTAGTCCTTCGTTTTCTAGAAGGACGGGTGGTCGGCCATACCTACCAGTATGGGTATTATCTACTTTTCTTTTTAGAGTTGCCCGTGGTATGCCGTATTTTTCGGCAATTTTTCTTTTAGACAGCTGACCCAGTTTAGCTTCGGCAATGGCAAGTTGTAAGTTTTCTTGTGTATAATTGCAATTAAGAAGTTTTTCCAATTTTCTCTTGTAGTTTCGCACCATTTAAGCGGATAAATCTGATTTTCTTAGCATTTTATAGTATATATCAACAAAAGTGCGGGTAAAGTGGTCCGGTTCACTTTACCCGTACTTCTGTTGTTTTTAGGTTAATTTGATATTTTACCTAAACAAAGTATATCATTTTTATTTTCAAATTAAATAGCAATTAGAAAAGCCTATAAACATTTGCATTGTGTACTAAAAAATACAAAATAATTACCTACAGAGCTGTACTGTATGAGGTTTCCGGATCTTTTAACAAACCGTTAAGACTTCGCTGCTCTTTCTTTGACAACAATGGACGAGTCAACGTTCGAACTAAGTCGCCAACCGAACATTACCGATTATCGGTATTGCCAAATCGTACAAAAACAGTCCTGCGGTGTTACCGATAATATTAAAGTTTCCATAAATTTTAATATAAAGAAAGGTGAGTTTGGATCACTTCACCCGCAGTGGTTTACTTAGCCCCGCTGTACGGAACTTCACACCCCTTCTTTCACCAACTTTTTTGAAGTCAAATTCGAATTTCGAACATCAAAAATGCATCAGTATATAAATTATTTTATTGCAACTGTAACACCTACCACTGATTCCTACCTCTCTTTACCTTATCTAGCTGGCCTTCGTGCGGTAACCTAGGAATACAGCTGGAGTGTAAGTATGGATTAATTCTTAAAGGGTTAATTATTTCCTGTATACCCAACTTGATTAAATGTTATTAAATCCTAATTTCTCTAACATTCCGTTATTCCAAAACCTTTATAATACAACATAAGGTTGTTTTTGTTTTTCAAATTTTTATAATTTTTTGTATAAATTTTTGTATTTTATATTTTTTGTATACATTTTTTTGTTTTTGAGTAAAAATTCCTTAAAATGTAGTCAAAACTAAATCTACAGAATCCTTAACCCAATCTTACAATTAAAACGGTTAAATAAAATATGTATAAAACTTCTTTTTTGTTAAAAATTTTCTCTTTTTTTATTTTTCCTACATCTACGATTACATATTTTGTTACCCTTTTGCACAACTCAGTGGGGGGTTCGCCGCAGCACCATCCTCAGGTCATCGAGGCAGGTCACCGCGTACTCGGCGGTGGTCCCCAATGGTCTCGGCGCATCTCCCACAAGGAGGGGTTGTCCCCCTACTGGTCGATTGGAGGGACCAGGGACAGGCTCTGGGTCTGCTACTCGGGGTGCTGGCTACGCTGCCTGGGGTGGAGCAGGGGTAGCTTCTGACATTGGCCTGGCGGGTGAAGGAGGCCCTTGGCATTCCCCAAATTGGCATGCCGGCCCCCCTTGATCCTGTATATGGGCCCAGAAATCCGCCAGCTTAAATAAATCTCGATGGCCTGGCAGCGGTTGGCAGCTTGGGCAGTCGCACCTGTCTTACGGCCGACCATATTCCAGTGCCCAACCAGTTCTAAACATCTGGTACTCCGCGTGTACCAATGCTAACCACATTGTCACAATTGCCCGATGTGGGAAGAAGTCTTCCGGACCCGGTTGGTTCTCCCCCAACTGATAGAATAAGTCCCGTAGATGGGGGGGGGGGGGGGGGGGGTGGGTTCTCTCTAAGGAACCTTACCTAGGTCAAGAATAACACCATCCACTCCATGGTTGGTGAACTGATATATATATATATATATATATATATATATATATATATATATATATATATATATATATATATATATATATATATATATATATATTCAATCGTCTTTCTCACTAATCACTAAATCACTAAAGGAAACAAATTCTTCTTATTATACTGTCCTTCTTTTAACTATAAGATAAATTCCGCACGCCCGATTTAGTGTTTTGCTGGCAAAGAACTAACAGCTTTGTCCAGAACGGCTTGGTTCCTTATTCTAATCTCAAGTGGGGGTAATTTTTCTAAACTGATTCGATCTCTTTTTACTTTTAAACTATTTTTATCCCGTTTTGTTTCTTTAAAACACTATAAACTTGTCTCTTATAGCTCGGGAGCCAGCGACCTTTTTTAATGACCAACTCCACAAAAGCTGAAAATTTTTCCTAAGCTTTACTTGGTATCACTAGTAAGTGAATGGGCCTCCAGCTGGCGCACTTCCGGGTGGTGTAGCTGCGGCAGCCTCCCACACACTTAAAATAATAATGATAAAAAACTTATACCGCAAAAGCTGAAACTTTGTTAACATGTTGATTATGTTATAAAGAAATGAAAAAACGTTTCCAGCCAAATTTAGAGTGGGGGATTATGCCCCAGCTTTTCACGTAAACAAGTGAAAAATATGCGCTGAGTAAACTGAAACCGCAAAAGCTGAAATTTGGTAAACTAATAGTTAAGTTAATAACGTAAACGAAAAAAACATCCAGCTTTATATTTGGTGGGGGAAAAGTGCCCAGCTGATGCAGTGAAAGATGCTGCGCATCGATATGCGCGCGGGCGCGTTTCATCTTTGACTGCATCAGCTGGACACTCTTCCCTTACTAAATATAAAGCTGGATATTTTTTTTGTTTAACTTATTGAGTTAACTATTGTATTTCAGATCTATACTTTTCTCATTAAACACAGCGCGTCCATGCAGTTATTGGATGATATATACGTATAATTTTTCTATTCTAAAGAAAGATAATAAAAAATAGGTTTACTACTAATTAAGGTAAACGCACCAGTAATTGACACTATTAGGAGGGAAATTGCGAAAAAAATAGTCGTAGGTCTAATTATTTATTTTTTTGATGTTTGGATTTTTTTGTCATAAGGTTCACTTACTCTGATTGTTCAAAAATAGAAAATGGTGTTTGATGCTAAATTAATAAAAAATGGATATATCATCCCCAGTAATTGACACTTTAATTTTTTAATATGTCAGTGATTGACACCCCATTCTTCCTCAGATGATTCAGATTCAAAATCATTCTTTTTCCTTTTGATTTTATTTTTATATGAATTTTTCAACTCTTTTTTCCTTTTTCGTTCTTCTATTCTTCTTTGCTTTTCTTCTTCTTTCTTTTTTTTCTCAGTCTCTTTTTTTATGTGATACTGCTGCCAACGTTCGGAAGTTATTGCAGAGGGTACTTTTTCTTTTTTTATCTTTTTTTCGGATTTTTTCTCCTCTGGCCAAAATAGAGCTTTTTTAATCGGCGTTGGAACTTGTTCTTTTAATGATGTCACAGGAACTAAAGGTGAAGGTTGCACAGGCGATATGTTTGCATGTGATGAATATTTTGGAAGAGGTGTAAGTTTCTGAACAGAGTGTATTATTATTTTATTCGGAGTTTTTGAATTTTCAAGATCTACTTTCTGTGCCGTAAATCCAGAACAACCTGCTTGAGAGTGATTAGCTTCCTGAGTATGTCCTAAGCTTGAGCTATGGTCCTGGTCATGCATGACGACATCATTGCAATCATTTTTGTCGATTTTTGATGACTTTTTCTGGTGTGCATATCCAGAACAACCTGGTTGGAGGTTATCACCTTCCTTAACATATTGTGAACTCATATTGTCCTCTTGATCCAATTTTACGGCATCATCACCTTCTTTTGTATCAGCTTCTCTTTCCTAAGTTTTGTCTACTCTTTTTTTCATAGAGCTCCAAACTGCAAATAAAGAAGAATCTTTATCACTTCCGATCCATTCCTGATTAAAATTTGCTTTTAAACATTCTAATTTGTCAAGTGGTATGAATTTCTCAAAATAGAGCTTTTTTAAACGGCGTTGGAACTTGTTCTTTTAATGATGTCACAGTAACTAAAGGTGAAGGTTGCACAGGCGATATGTTTGCATGTGATGAATATTTTGGAAGAGGTGTAAGTTTCTGAACAGAGTGTATTATTATTTTATTCGGAGTTTTTGAATTTTCAAGATCTACTTTCTGTGCCGTAAATCCAGAACAACCTGCTTGAGAGTGATTAGCTTCCTGAGTATGTCCTAAGCTTGAGCTATGGTCCTGGTCATGCATGACGACATCATTGCAATCATTTTTGTCGATTTTTGATGATATTTTCTGGTGTGCATATCCAGAACAACCTGGTTGGAGGTTATCACCTTCCTTAACATATTGTGAACTCATATTGTCCTCTTGATCCAATTTTACGGCATCATCACCTTCTTTTGTATCAGCTTCTCTTTCCGTAGTTTTGTCTACTCTTTTTTTCATAGAGCTCCAAACTGCAAATAACGAAGAATCTTTATCACTTCCGATCCATTCCTGATTAAAATTTGCTTTTAAACATTCTAATTTGTCAAGTGGTATGAATTTCTCCATCACAGATAAAGCTTCTTTTATTTTGATGACTTGTGTGGAATTAGATTTCTGAACAGCAATTTTGAAGAAATTCACATTGTTGACATTAAATGGCGACAGACCGCAAGCTCTAAAACCGTTTTGAATAGTTTCCTTTGATATTTTTCCCAAGGCATTTTCAAATATTGCTCCAAAATGTTCTTTTCGTAATTTAGTACCATGGTTCTCAACATGCCAATTCATTACAGATTTTTTCCAATAGGTTTTTAATGGTCTAAAGACCGCAACGTCCATTGGTTGGGTCAAATGGGTTGAGTTAGGATATAACGCGAAGAGCTCTATTCCATTTTGGGTACAAACTTGGGATAAATGTAAAGTCATGTGTGAAACGTGGTCATCTACGAAAAGTAATATAGGTCGCTGGATTTCTTTCGCCTCCAGCCATGGGATAAAAATATTACTAATATATTCAAAAAATGTTGGACCACACATCCATCCACTATCCATCCATTCCCCAACTTTGATTAATACTGTGAGCTATGTAGGTTGCAATTCGTTCATATTTGAACACTATCATGGGAGGGGCCAAATTCCCAGCAGCATTAGCAGTTACCAAAACTGTTAGGTTTTCCTTCTCATTATTTGTTCCTGCATTGTAAACGGTTTTGTCTCCTCTCATAGCCAAAATTTTATCACCTTTTGGTTGGAGAAAAAAGGCACTTTCATCGCAGTTATAGACTCTTGACGGATCATTTGTGATGTGGAACAAATCTTTTGATTTGAGATATGCTTCGATTTCTCGAAACCATTCGCGAAGATTTTCCTCGGAAACTTTTTCGCGTGCAGGTGTTAGATTCTGTGACACTCTTTCACTAATACTTGGGTGACGTTTTAGAAATGATGAAAACCATTTGCGGCCTGGACGAGATTCTTTAAAAGGAGTCGATCTGTTGGTATTTTTAATTATAAGTTGTACACTATCTAGGAGCTGTTCCTTGGAGACAGGATAATGGGCTCTAGCAAGAGATAATATCCAGTTCTCTAGCAGCAATTCTTCATTTGTTGTTAAAATTGTGTTAGGACCCATTCGACATTCTGCTGGGAGTTTTCCAGATGATTTATATAGCAAAGTCACTCTAGGAACAGAGTAAGTTCTCGCAGCTGTAGCTACTGGCATTCCTCTTTTTACAGCTTCAAGAGCTTCATTCATTTGCTCTTTTGAATAATTTTTTTTGGGAGCCATGTCTCTAAAACAAAAAGTACCAATCATTGACACGTCATGTACCAATAATTGACACCCCTGTCAATAACTGGATCTAGTCGTTTGTTTTAACTGAAAATTTGAGACAAAAATTCCCATGAAAAAACTGAACATTTGGCAATATCGAGTAAATATTTGTTTGTAAACCAGTCATTGACAGAAGTGTCAAATACTGGAACACTTCAATTTTGTTGGATCCAGTTATTGACACTTGAAAAATATAAGGTTAGAATTTTTATTTCTTTAAGTTATCGCTAAAATCTAATTGTATATCTTATAATAACATCAACAATAAACGAAAATTATGTAAAAAAACGTAAGTATAAAAATCACAATTTTTTTTCTTATCTACTTACCTTAAAAATTTGCTTAAGTTTTACTTGAAAAATCGGCACGACGCACATTCTACAATTTTTAACGAACTTTGTAATCAGCTGATCTGTGGCAGAATTTTTGCACGGTTGCCAGATATACTGAAGATTGAAATTTTCAATGGGTATCTACTCTTTGGCATTAAAATATCTTATTTTAGGAGAAAATGTCTAGAATGTCAATTACTGGAACACTGTCAATAATAGGTGCTTTTACCTTATCTCAAAATTTTGTTTAGTATTTATTTACAAAAAATTTACTAAAAATAAAACTAAACATACATAGTGTAACGAACGTGTAAAGTAATAAAATAATGTATCAACAAATTTTTTAGATTTCGCCTTCTTCGGATTCATCGCCATCGAACTCATTATCGTTTTCGTTATCGCTGCAATTGATGTCGATCTGTGAAATATCTTCGTCATCATCTGTAAACATATATAATAATAATATATTAAAAGGTATAGATGATAATTATATAAAAACGTGTAACACGCACATCGGGTTATTAAGTATAAAAAAAGTTTACATGCTATACAAAATTGTTATAAATATTATTCATTTTATTTTTAAATTAAAATTATATAGATAAAATGAAAAAGAAAATAATCAAAAATTTACATTGAAATAATGAAAAAAAAAATAATGAAAAGCAGTATTATTCTAACCTGCAGTACTTTTTTGGTCATCATCGATAGTTATATCCCCAAGGAAGAGGGTAGCTGCTTACCCTCGAACCATTTGAAATGACATTTCCCCTCCTTCTGTTCCCAGCCAAAATCAGTCGAATGTAATGCCGTTGGAACCTGAAGATAAGCGTGTGTCCAGATATTTGCTACATACATTGTCCGCAGCAAATGTTGGTGCAGCTCAATTTTGCAGGGAGGCAGAGCTGATCCATCGATATTATTCTTCGGTAAACGGAATATGTCATCGTTTCGTAAAATATTGTACGTCTTCAAAAATGTTGTAAATCGTGCTTCGTTGACTTTGTTGATTTTTTTGAATCCATACATACGACAAACATATTCTTCTGTAATATCAAACGTACTCTGCAACTCGTCGTCAGGTGCATTGCTTAGTTTGATAAAACTATCGATATATATTTCTGAGTTGTAAAATTTCAAATTTCCTTTCTTGAAAAATGACGGGTGTAAATATTTAAATGTGTAAATATTTACTAAATCCCTTGAGATTCAAAAACTCGTGACATAGTATAATAATTGCATGGACGCGCTGTGTTTAATGAGAAAAGTATAAATATCTGATACCGCAAGAGCTGAAATTTGGTAATACAATAGTTAACTGAATAAGTTAAACAAAAAAATATCCAGCTTTATATTTAGTGAGGGAAAAGTGTCCAGCTGATGCAGTCAAAGATGTAACGCGCCCGAGCGCATACCGATGCGCAGCGTCTTTCACTGCATCAGCTGGGCACTTTCCCCCCACTAAATATAAAGCTGGATGTTTTTTTCGTTTACGTTATTAACTTAACTATTAGTTTACCAAATTTCAGCTTTTGCGGTATCAGTTTACTCAGCGCATATTTTTCACTTCTTTACGTGAAAAGCTGGGGCATAATCCCCCACTCTAAATTTGGCTGGATACGTTTTTTCATTTCTTTATAACATAATCAACATGTTAAGAAAGTTTCAGCTTTTGCGGTATTAGTTTTTTATTATCATTATTTTACGTGTGTGGGAGGCTGCCGCAGCTACACCCCCCGAAACTGCGCCAGCTGGAGGTTCATTCACTTACTAGTGATACCAAATAAAGCTTAGGAAAAATTGTCAGCTTTTGTGAAATGACTAACTCTAAACGGTCGCTGGCTCCCGGGCTATTATTAATAACTACCTTTGTTTATTGAGAAGTCAACACTTTTTTCATTTTTCTAATGTATATTTATCTTTTATGGACCCTAAGGGTCGTTTGTACCATTTGACACATAAGCCAGGCTTTAGTTTCAGGCCTTTGCACCGACAAATTTTAAGCTGGATTTGGTAAGCTGGAATAAATGAACTCTGCCGGTATTGTAATTCATTTGTTGGCTTGCAACTAACTTAATTCACGAGTCCTAATCTTAAAATTGTAAATGGTTTATCTTTTATCTAATTCAGGCAAACATTCGTTGGATGTGATGCTTTTTTCTATATTTATTTAGAATTGTGAAGCAGAACTTTTATATAAAAAAAGATGAGTGAGAAACGGCAGCGAAGCTCCAAGTTTTCTAACGAAGAAAAGATCGCTTTGTTAAACATAATTTCCAAATACAAATGTGTCTTAGAAAATAAAAAAACGATCATATTTCAGTTCACGAAAAAAATAGAGTACGGCAAAAAGTGGCAGCAGGGTTTAACGCTTTAGCACCTGATGATTCTTATAGAGATGTTTCTGTTTTAAAAAAGTTTTACGAAACTAAAACAAAGGAATTTAGGAAGATTGTAGCCCGTGAGAAATTTGAGATAACAGGTACTGGAGGTGGTCCACCACCGAAAGTAAGTAATGATTCTATTCACGAGTTAGTTTTATCTTTGATAAATGATAAGACTGTATATGGTCTGACTAACCCATTTGATTCCAACTTGATTCTAAAGGATAAAATAATAAAATCTGAGTCGGATAACGAATATACATATGAAATAATAAATGATGATGCCAACAACAGATAATTTTGAAGTGGGGAAAGAGATAAATACTAAGTAAGTTAAATCCTAGATTATAGTGTCGCTATTCCAAAAAGTTATTATTACATATATTTATACATACCTATATTATGTATGTCAGTGCTTTCAATTTTAATTTGTCACACTTTTAAATGGTATTTCTTAAGTTAGAAGCTTCATTAAAAAAATAAATTATAGGACTTTTGATAAAGTAAAAGGCCTTAAAAACAAAAAGAGAAAGATTAATAACAATAATAATTTTACTCCAAGTTAAGTTGTTTAGCCACTACCTACGCGGATTTTAAAACGAGAAAATGTCAATATATCAAAAACAGTTGATTTTAGACTTACACTGGAGTCTAAAATCACAAATTTTGGATTTCATACGTAGATTTTGAAAATAAAATAATATACAGGGTGTTCTGTTAAAAAAGTAAGTTATGTAAATAACTTTGACAAATTAACAGTTTATAATTTTTTTAGCTTTGCAGTATAAAACTTCATGAAAAGCCCTACAAGCCCTACAACCTGTTTTTTAACGAACCTTCTAATTTAAGAAATAATTATTTACAGCCATTTAACAGTGTGACAAATTGTAACACCCACCACTGATTCCTTTCTCTCTTTCCTTATCTGGTTGGCGGGTGAGCGGTAACCCAGGAATACAGCTGCCGGTGACAAGAAAAACTTTGCGTGGAGTCCGGAAGAGCCCCGTGTCAACTGCTGTTAAACCACCTATTAATTTAATCCCTTATCTAGCCTTGCAATAGACTTCTTAAGAATTATTACTTACTGCAGAGGTTCTTGCACTAAACCCGATTTTTAATGAATTTTTGACTTTTACGTATATATTCCATCTAATTTCTATGTTTTCCTGTTCCCTAACAGTAAATCGCAAAATTCTGGATCAATTGCATTTTTATTTCCACAAATTACGGTTTGGAGCCACCCAAAATTACACTATTCATAATTTTCTCAAAATTCACAAAATTTTTCTTATATAATATTATAATTCTAGACAATATATTTGATTTTAAGCGCCCTTACTTTTTCACTTATATTTCCGCGCTTTTTGTCAAGAAAATTCGACGAGCTCCAAAACTTCCGACTAACACCGTATTTTATTGTATCCAAACTTTTGTACTTTCCCGTGGACAGAATCGCGATTAAAACCGGCAGGGATTTTCCTTACATCTCGTAAAGTCTAACTGTACTGACTGCCCAAACAGGCGTCTTCCCGCTTAAATAGCCAATTTTCCCATAAATCTTTCCCCATTTACGACCCCTTTCGCAGAATTTAGGCCAAAACAACAAGTTTTACTACCGGCTTCCTCGGAAAAGTTGACGCGTGGATAGCCTTGTTTTTCAACCAAACAAAGGAATTTGCGCGAATCCTCAAGCTTTTATTACTTTTTTTATTGCAAAGGGGGTGGTTTTCCGCCCTTCTCTGTCATTTATGGGTTGCAGGTGTTCCTAACATGTCCACAACAAAGCTATGAAATTATCTAGGCCGTCATATTGTGCAATCTTTCGCAATACAGCAGCTGGGTCGATTTTTCTGGAAGTACGTGACGGGGCGTTTCTTTTCGCCAGCCAATCCAAAGAGACAAAGCAACGATTTCTTTGTCTTGTTAGGATAATTAAAAGATTTTCTTTATTAATAGGGGGAAATTTTCCCCATTTTGAATAGCAGAACAAAGGGTAGTTTTTATTCCGCTTTAGAATGTTCGGTCAATTAGAAAAGTTTTTATACTTCTTGGTGAAATTAAATGAATTTAATTCATTACTCTTAATTGAAATTGAATCAGAGTGTTTATTTCCTTATTCACGTAAGTTAATTTGAATAATTATTTGACAATTTGTCTAAAGCACTTCATATGATCAACTATTTGGCCACTTAGTTATTTAAATAAAATTTAAATCAATTATTTCTTGATAGGACTTCAAAGTTTTCTTTGTGTGAACGCTTCTCTACTAATTTTACTTATTAAATTTTCTCTAACTTGCAAATGATTAATTTATTTTAAACATTTCCCCTCGCGTCGCAAAATTTATTTCTTTAGAACTCCTTCGATTAATTTTTATAAATATAATCTCGTTTAAGTATTTTAAAATTTTACTTTGCTTCCTTTATTTAGTATGCGCTATCCCCTTTAAATAAATGCTTTAAAGGGTGTCTTTTCACCACTCCCTCCACCAGTTCATAATGTACCTTCTAAATAAAGGTACTTTATGCATTGACAGATGCCTAGCATCTCAAATAAACGTTACTGGGTCACCGTACCCTAGGTCATGAATTAGGCTATTAAATTCTCGGCGGTTCGTTAAAGACACGTGCTTGTTTGGGTTATTCGTTCCGTCTAGTGAAAAAGTAGGTGCTTATTAAATTATACAAAATACATTACATTTTCTACCTTGTTCTACCTTGACATTCAATGTGTTTAATTCTTAATCTACAGATAAAGTTTTGTATCAATATTTTTCTTCCAGGAAACGCTTTTGTTAATTTATTAAAATTTTATTTAATTAATTTATTTCGGCCCTCATTATCTGCGTAAATTATCATCTTTTAACATTAACTTTTTAAGACTTTTTGCCTTTATTGAACGAATGGGTTTCCTTATAGTTCATTATAGCAATCATATTAAGTTACAACGTTTTTAATAATTTTAAATGGCAATTCTTTAAAAATTTTACATCTTTTCATGATTTACAACTTTCAATTTCTTAGCCTACTTTATTAAATTTGTCATACTCTGAATATATAATTGCAATATTTTATGTTATCATTGTAATTAAATAGGACCTTGCATGCCTTTTTCTCTATTTAATTTTTATTTTTCCACACATTATTTTAAGTTATTATGTTTTTACAATTCAGTCTAAACCTCTCTCTTGACCCTAAATTTCGTATTCTACATTTCTGACTAGAATTCACTCGGCCCAAAGTTTTATTTAAACAATTAATGTGCATATAATATATAACTATCATTAATTAACTACCTAAGGAATGTACGTATGGATTAATTCCTAAATGGTTAATACTTTCCACTAACCTGATTAAAAAATTTGTTAAATACTACTTTCTATAACATTTTGTTATTGCAACACCTCTATAATACAACATAAGGTTCTTTTCTGTTTTTGTTTTGTTTTTTCAGTTTTTAAAATTTTTTTTGTTTATGTATAATTTTGTAGTTTTATAATTTTTGTATATATATATATATATATATATATATATATATATATATATATATATATATATATATATATACCGGGTGTCAACGAGATCACTTTCCGGCTGCCATTTATTTAGTTTTTAATCGAACAAATTGAAACTGGGCAGGAGTCATAGGCTAATAAAAAGTCACTCTTCAAGGTACTTGTCAAAGTTCGACGACTTCCGGTTTAGCCGGAAGTGACCCGAACTTTGAATTTTCAAATGAGACACCCTGTATATTTCTTGATTTTTGGAATCTAGAGATCATTTTACGTACAACTGTATTATAGTTATTACTTTTTGTGTCAATTTACCATTTTTAAAACAATTTTTTTGTTTTAATCTGGAGTGCCATGACCCACCTTAAATCGTTCTAATAGACGTTTACATCTGCACAAAAATACCTACACAATTTTATCACCTTTCATTTGTCTTACCAGAGCGTTCAAAGTTGACTAAATCACTTTTTTGATAATAACTTTAAAAAATTAAATACAACTATAACACTTTCATAGTATAATTAGATGTAGTTTTTTATTACGAATCCAACGGTGCATCACAACATCAAAATTCTCCTGGATTTTCTAAAGAAAACTGCATTTTATTGCCATAGCCATTTCTTATGTTCTGATCAAACATGTAACTGCACGACGATCAAATATTATATCCAGTTAGCCATGACAAACAATTAAATAATAGCTGTTTAACAAATAAATAACGGAATGAAGCCTCAAAATATTGTTACGTTTGCCATGGAAAACAATAATTGAATTCAGGATAAATGATAGAATTTTACAAATTTGTAAACAATTATTTTTTCAGGTCTTTAATATTATGTTTCTGGTTTGTGGCGAATTGTTTACAGCCACCCATTATTATTATTCAGCTTAGTCATGGCTAAGTGGATGTAATATTTCCAAGACAATTTTGATGTTGTGATGCACCGTTGGATTCGTAATAAAAAACTACATCTAATTATACTATGAAAGTGTTATAGTTGTATTTCATTTTTTAAAGTTATTATCAAAAAAGTGATTTAGTCAACTTTGAACGCTCTGGTAAGACAAATGAAAGGTGATAAAATTGTGTACGTATTTTTGTGCAGATGTAAACGTCTCTTAGAACGATTTAAGGTGGGTCATGGCACTCTAGATTAAAACAAAAAATTTGTTTTAAAAATGGTAAATTGACACAACAAGTAATAGAAATAATACAGTTGTACGTAAAATGATCTCTAGATTCCAAAAATCAAGAAATATACAGGGTGTCCCATTTGAAAATCTAAAGTTGGTGTCACCTCCGGCTAAACCGGAAGTCGTATACATATATATATATATATATATATATATATATATATATATATATATATATATATATATATATATATATATATATGTATATATATATATATATATATATATATATATATATATATATATATATATATATATATATATATATATATATATATATATATGTATACGACTTCCGGTTTAGCCGGAGGTGACACCAACTTTAGATTTTTAGACCTATTTTTCTATTAAGACGAGATCCGGATAAATTGTGGACAACCCGAGATCCGGTTCATACGCCGTATGTAATAAAATTTTAGATTTAGAATCTTCAATAAAAAAGCAGTTTAATTAATGGGGTTAACAGAGGGGTAAGCTTTTTTAACTTTTTTATATACACCAAGTGTAAGGCAAAGTAGAGATCCCCGAAAAAAACATGGAAGAGGAGATCCGACTCTGCAAATTATGAAACATATGTGATAAGATGAGATCCAGCAGTGTTGCCACTTGTATACTTTGACTTTAATAGCATTAAAAATGTTATATTCAGGCGTGAAAAAGGGCGGGCCAAGGCGAGGGCCTTACGCAGTGGTATTTACAAATACCTACATGAAAATAAATATTTTAGAATTTTGGAGTTTGTAAACACCGTGCGGCAGATGGGGGGAAACTCCATTTCTCATAGCGTTGCAGGAGAGAGTCCTCCTGTTGTAGCGACACGCTGATTGAGAGGAGTAACCTAGACCTCAACCACCCTCAAAACAATAAATTTGAGCAAATACGAGTCCTGGCGAAAAACACGAATTACGACGAACGTTGTTTTAATTTGGAAGTTAAAAATATATTTTGGTAATTTTATACCTAAATACTATTATTTTTAAGTATAATTCTTCAATTTCAATTAATTTAATTGAAATAAATGCGTAATAGTAATTATCATAATCATGTAAATAGGTTATGAGTAAAAACATAATATGAAAGCAAGAAAAAGGACTTTAAAGTTTATTGCGCTAGATGTAGGTGGCATGTTTTTAAGAGTTCAGAGAATAGGGATTATTATTAGTTAGAATAGAAATATGCGTAACTTAAGTATACAATAACGCCCGGTATTAGGTATAAAAAGTCGGCCAAGTTAGCATCCTTTGCACTCATTTTGCACCTAACTGATTTCGGTTTTCGAGGTGGCAACTTCTTCCTTGCACCATTTCGCATTACAAATAGAAATTTTGCACCACTGGCCTATCTCCTTAAAGGAACCCGTAAAAAAGCAAGTTCCTCTCGCACTCTCAACCGATTTAACGACATAACATAGTTGCTTTTGAAAATAAAAGCTAGGGGTGGTAAAATTACTAAAAATGTGTTTAAAATAAAGTAAATCAAAATTTAAGGTTGACGTGTTTATGAATTCTTTCCGACATGAATGGAGGTTTTCATTGAATTTTTCCCAATTAAAATTCAATAAAAATAAGGAATATGCACATATTTTTTTTATTGCATAAATCGTTTAAGGAAGTCATTACAAACCCAAAAAAAAATATTTTGAAGAAATTACTAGAATAATGTAGCTACAAAAAATGTTTACTTTTCGGTATAATTTATTACAATTTAAAAAGCAGCCATTTGTCCTTAGTGAAAAGTGACGTCAGGAGATCAACAAAAATCTACAGGTTAACGTAAAGTAACTTAAAGTCGAACAGGTTTGATTTTCTCGGAAACAGTCAGAGGGAGAGAAATCGAATTTTTTGGGTTGATAGAGGAATAGTTCAACTAGCTTCGGCAAAAAATTAGGTTATACAGGATGTTTCGTTTGGGAGCTATTAAACGTCAAAGTCGAAATTTCCGCGATTTCCGTTGAAATAGGGTACAGGTCGCAAATGTGAATTAAATCGATCTAAAATTTCGGAGATTGTAGGGGACCCGGAGCGTCAGAACTCCGCTGAAACTGGTGAGGATCAGAAAATGGCAAGTGATTCTTTTGAATTTTTTTAGGTCGAAAAATGCCATTTCCAGACCCCTCTTTGACACCTAATAACTCGAAAACAAAACGTCAGATCGAAAAACGGACTCATAAGTGAAACTTTAAAATCTCAAATACTTTTTTGCAATACATTCACCTAAACCTAAAATCACTGGAAAATGGAAATATTTGGAAAAAACTGGAAATTTAGATTTTTGACCCAAATATTTCACGGTTTTTAATTTTTTGTGGGGTCAAAATGGTTCAAATTAAAATCCCATATACGTCATCGGAAAGAGCTCATCGAAGTATATGATATCCATATTTTTTAGTTTCTTCATTCCCTATAGGAAGGTAGCAATCGCTAACTAAATTTCGATTTTTTAACTTTTTTTTGCCCTCGACATCGGAACGTTTGAATCACTCTGTATTTTTACCTATCTAATTTTTTCCCAATTTTTCAGCACTATCTTATAAAGGGATACTCACACTTTAAAATGAATACCCAATGGGTCATTCAGGAGCGTATTTAAGGGGTAAAATTAGAATTTTCTTGATTTTTTCTGACAAATCCTATTTTTAACCGACATTATTCCAAACTATTTACCCTATTTAGTGATTATTTTTGGGTTTATTTTATCCGTTAATTATCTAGGAATACCTCCCACTAATTTAAATAGCTTATTTTTTCGGTAAAGTTATAAATAAATAGGTTTATTTGCATCGGGGACATCTAAAATTTGAAAATTTTTGAATTTTCGAAGATTGCCATGAAAATAAAGAATTGCAGTTTATTTACTCGAAATTATTAAGATGTTATGTCAAAATTTCGCAGAAATGCCAACTTTTCTTGCAAAATTGAAAGGTTCCTGGACCGATTTCGCCTTGAAGTATACATGAACAAGATTTTAGGAACCTTCTACTTTAAGTGCCGGGATATTTCATTGGATGAGTTACGCATTAAATACCATTTTTATTGAGTTGTCCATGACTCTTCACGACTGGAATTCGCCACATACTCATGATGAGTCATAAGTTCAGTTTTGACGACACAGCCAATGGGATCACGTTTTACAAGTTTCGAAATTCGCGCGAAAATTTGCAGTTTTAAATCTTTTTTTTGTTAATAAAGACCCAAATAAAAGAATAACAGCAACCGCCATAAACATTTAATTTATGTAGAGAATATAAAGAGAGTATATTAAAAAGATATATTTCAGATTTATTTGGGTTATACGCATATTCCCTCTGGAGGTGCATTTTTTCGAGAATTATTCGAAACCCTCAATTTTTAATTTTTGGTGGACATTGTTTCCACAAAGAATATGTACGTATACAAGGTGTCCCAAAAACAGCTGTTCAGGTATCAGCTTTGTGTTTTATATACAGAGAGTTCATATTAGAGAACTTTTTATGTCACATTCCCTATATATAACCAAATTCAATTGTTTTTTATAAAACAAAATCGTATGCACAAACATATCTTAGTTTTAGCCGGAAATGATGATTTGTTCTATTTTCAATAATTTACGATCATTTGTCAGGTATAACCAATAAAAGTCAATACTTTTAAGATAAAAGTAACTACGAGTATATTCAAAGAATAATTATGTTACATAAAAGAACGTTCATACAGACCTAAACCTTCATTCCCACTTGAACCTCTACGTCCCCAAAAAGTAAACATTCGTCCCACACTTGACTGACAGGTCACCACTATGCCTTTAATTTATGACCATAGGCGTCTGACTTAGATTTGGAGCAATTCTTTCCTAACACATTTCTGACTAAAAAAATGATGCGAAATAAAAGTTCATAGAAAACTAAGATAGGATTGTGGACGCCGTTTTGCTCTGAGTTAAACAGTTTGGTTTTTACAGTCACTTAAAGTTAGAAAATGAAAATTTTCATCAAAATCTTAAACTTAAACAAAGAATCCGAAAATGTAAAAAAAATTGTATTTCTATCTAAAAAATAAACAAATTTGACACCAACTAAGCTGTTTTTGGGACACCCTGTATACATAATTTTTGTATACAAAAATTAAAATTGACGGGTTTGAGCGATTCTTAAAAAAAATTAAATGATTTTTTATTTAATTTCTATATTAAATATTGAACGTCACAGTACAGTAATACCATGTTTTTTTTGGCGCCTTCATAAACAATATAACAAACATAGTTTAGTTAAAATTTGAAACGTCGACAAAAAGAGTAATTAATCCTAAATTATGGCTTCCCAGGTCAATATTATTAATTATTATCGAATTTCTTTAGTTATCTTGCTCTGAGTCAAAACAAATGATTTTGTATGTAAGGTTTAGGTGAATTTTCAGAACTATTCCCCAACTCTATATAACTGTATGCCCTATGTGTGATTTTTTGCTACTAAAAGGTTAACTAATTAAACCAATAGTTATTTGTTTTGCATTAGAAACTTAAAAATAATTTCCAGCAATTTCTCGGGGCCACTTTTACTATAATTTTTATTTCAAATCTCCTTGTTAAACGGTTTCCGAGATACAGCCAGCCTTTCTTAGTTTTACACCCGGTAAATACCTACATATCCCACTTAAATAATTCTATATCGAAAGTCCGAAATTCATATCTTGGAAAAGCGTTTGTTCCATGGTAAAATAATTCAAAATCGTTTCTTTGAATGGCCAAATGTTTCGAAAACTCGCTTGTTTGAATAATATAAGGATAACCATTGGCGCCCGCAGCCTTTTTTCTTAGAGGGGGCAAAATGAAAAAAATTATTTTAAAGATGTTATTTGTAGTGATTTATACAAATACACTAATAATTAAAATCAGAAAAATTCGGTCAAGTGCAAGCTATACTTGCACAATTAGTGTTCTGTGCCATTAGCCCCCCCCCCCCCCCCACTTAACCTGAGCAAACCTTGGCCGCCCAATCTCCGCCCATCTCCCGCGATGCCCGGCGCCGACAGCATCAACGCCGTATCACATCGCGTATGCGCGGAGCTGAGTGGGGGAGCGTTTCGACTGAGCCAAATTAAAAATTTTGAAAAACGTGTAAGAACAAATGTTGTTCCTTACGTCATGAGAAATGTTTTTTTGTCGAAAAACCTATTTAGTCTAGTCCACAAGTTCAAAAGCGTGTTAATTCGTGATAAAGGTCCTAAAAATATGTACGATAGCTCATTGGATTCGGACTGACGTCTAGAAAAATGTATTCGAAGGATTTTACTGCATGATAAAAATTGCAAAAGTTATTAACAAATTAAGATGAAAAAAAAGGTGTTTCGTTTTTTGGCAATTACTCAAAAACTATTAATATTGAAGAAATTAAAAAAAAAGATTCATAAAGAGGAGAAGTTCCAAAAAAAAAGTCCCGACTCCCGTTACTCTACCTCCATTATTTATAATTTTAATTTAGTGCTGAAAATAGGGCCCCGCTCGGCCGATACAGCATGGCCGCGCTACCGCTCAACAGAGTCTATTACATAAAATAATTTTTTATAGAGTTAAATATCAATAGAAAAATTTTTAAAAATTATGGTGTCATCAGAACACTTTAAAGAATAAAGTCCCGTTGGAAAAATTTTTTTTGATGATTTATCAAAAAGTTATACTATTGTTAACTAAGTAATTTTTCGTGGTCTTTCCTTTTAACAAAAGACAGTATAAAAGTTTAAATAATTGGCCTATAAATTTTTGGCTTCTTGGAGCTCTTCTTATATATATACTTAACAAGACCACGTTATAAAAGCATCTTAAATTTGTGTATTTTGTGTATTATAATTTTTGTAAGTTAGCCAAAAATGACAATTATCGAAAATGTTGTTAACTTACAAAAATTATAATAAACAAAAGACACAAATTTAAGATGCTTTTATAACGTGGTCTTGTTAAGTATATATATAAGAAGAGCTCCAAGAAGCCAAAAATTTATAGGCCAATTATTTAAACTTTTATACTGTCTTTTGTTAAAAGGAAAGCCCACGAAAAATTACTTAGTTAACAATAGTATAACTTTTTGAAAAATCAACAAAAAATTTTTTTTCCAACGGGACTTTATTCTTTAAAGTGTTCTGATGACACCATAATTTTTTAAAAATTTTCTATTGATATTTAACTCTATAAAAAAATTATTTTATGTAATAGACTCTGTTGAGCGGTAGCGCGGCCATGCTGTATCGGCCGAGCGGGGCCCTATTTTCAGCACTAAATTAAAATTATAAATAATGGAGGTAGAGTAACGGGAGTCGGGACTTTTTTTTGGAACTTTTCTCCTCTTTATGAATCTTTTTTTTTAATTTCTTCAATATTAATAGTTTTTGAGTAATTGCCAAAAAACGAAACACCTTTTTTTTTCATCTTAATTTGTTACTAACTTTTGCAATTTTTATCATGCAGTAAAATCCTTCGAAAACATTTTTCTAGACGTCATTCCGAATCCAATGAGCTATCGTACATATTTTTAGGACCTTTATCAAGAATTAACACGCTTTTGAACTTGTGGACTAGACTATATTCTCTAAAGCCAAAGGTTTAGCAGTTATAAGGAAATATACAATTAAATTGTTTATAGCAATTGATTGCGCTGGATTTTTTCAATCTGGATAATTTTGGCTCAATCCACACCTAATTCTCAATATTCATGATTTTTTTTCAGATTTTTCTGAGCGTTTCTTTTGGCGATGAGGGTGGCGGACAGCAATTTTTAGGCGTTTTTCCCGAAAATTGTTTAAAAAAAAGCATAAAAAATACATCATATTGTTAAATTCGCCCTTCAATAAGCTTTCATGTTTTTCCATTTCCCAATTTACCCCCTAAAATTAACCCCCAGAATCAAAATTCAACTTTTTATATTTCACATCTATAATTGGGCCACCGCGCTCTATTTCTGTGCTAAATATCAAATTTTTACGTCCAATAATTAAGGAGAAAACTGCTTGTGACAGACGGACGGATGGACACCCAGGTGATTCCGTTTTGCTAACTTTAGCACGGAACACTACAAAAAAAAACATGTTAAAAACTTCTTCATAAAATAAACATGCAGGCGGCAGAAAATTTATAGTAATTTGGTTGCCGTGCCGGTTGCACTGAGTTAGGACTGGGTTTACATAATATTCCTAATCCTAATTGATGTTTTGGTACGTGGCTTTGTAAAGATGTTCAAACATCACAAAAATATACAACATTTATCATAAAAAGAAATATTATTTATTACAAAAATAATAGATATTTGGCAATTCGTCCAACAAAAAGTACGAAGTATGACAATCTCACAATCTCAGGGGGGGCACGGCCTCCCCTGGCCCCTCCCTGCGGGCGCCCATTAGGATAACATATAACAAATCTACAGAAATTTTAACAAACCTGCAAGGAGAAGGCTTTTCGAACATATGAGTTTCGATTATAGTACATAATACCCCCTAAACAAATGATCCTGGCTGCCGAACCTAGCCGAACGAGCAACTTGCAATGAGTTCCCACCGCCTGACGAGCCCTAGCGATATACATATAGGTATAAAAAAAATGCGCAAGTTTTGGCGTTAACCGTAACATAAATGGTTACAAAATTTTCTATCGCATTTTTTGTCAGACTGCATTGGTTGAAGTAGGGAAATAACCACAAAGCATAACCAATCGTGACCTGGTGAACGCTAAAATTTGCCGAACATACAAATCTAAAGAAATTTTAACAAATCTGTACTCATAATATGTCCGAAAAGTCGTTATTCGAAAATAACCCTTTTAGTAAAAACATATTTACATTTCGGAAAATCTTAAATTCAATTATTTTTCTACAATTCCTAGAAGAAAATTCTGATTTTTTGCTTATATCACAACAAAAGTGCTTTTTTTCGAGTTGTTTATAAAATAAATTATCGTATTAACATACAAAATGTTAAATTATACCTACCTTATATTAAATTTAAGCTCACACCCTGATAGCACAAAAATATTTATTTAATATTAAAAAGAAATATTTATTTTATATTACGAGAGACAGATTGACAAATATTTAATTAATATTGGATAATAATATTAAATAAATATTTTTTAGAAATATTAATTTAATATTGCGAAATAATTATTTATATGATATTATAAAATAAATATTAAATAAATATTTCTTAATAATATTTATGTAATATTAAAAATGAATTGTCATAAAATGTTTGTTATTAACTACTTTTTGGTCAAGAAAGTTATTTATCATTATTCTGCACTTAGTAGTTAGGTAAATAATAGAACTGTTAAGGTTTACTTTCAGCATATTTGATATAAAAAAAATATTTATTGACAATCGGTCTAACCATAACATAAAATTAATATTTCTTAATATCCATCACATATACTTTTTTATTATTGGTATAAGTGCAAACAATTATTAATGCCACAACAAATTAATAAGGTTTAGTTTAACAGGGTAAACCACTCCAAAACATTGCGTGTACTCCATCATAAAAATTTATGAAAAAACTTAACAATTCATAGAGAAAATCATAAAATGGTTAGTTGTAATAATGTGGTAATTAATAATGCAACAAATTAAATAAAACATATATAAATATACTTATACCATTTTTTGTTACTCAATGACTCAAATGTGTAACATGTTATTTTATAATACTTATATATCATCTGGACCTTGTTCCCCCATCACATCTTCTAAAAAACAAATAAATCAATATTTTAAAAATAAAATTACACTGTTATATATATATATATATATATATATATATATATATATATATATATATATATATATATATATATATATATATGTATATATATATATATATATATATATATATATATATATATATATATATATATATATATATATTCATTTTTAATAGGTATAATATTTACCTAACTGCTCATTGTGACCTGCTGTTTTTGGCAATCGTGACTTAGCTGTTGACAAAAACAGGCCTACAGATTTTTTAATTTCTTCTTCACTAACATTAGGGTGACGTTTTCTTGTTGCAACTAAAAAATTCATAAAAAATATTTACAAAACAAATTTTAATGCTATTTTATATTTTAATTAAGGGTAACAATTAAAAAGTATATATACCTTTGACTGCTTCATACATCTTTAAGTCACAAAAAGAGTTCTTTTTCTTTTTTCCTTGACCTGAATACTTTAGGGCAAGGTGCCGGCCAAATATTTTATTCATGATAAGATACACTGTCTTGTGTGGAGTACTACCACCCACCAGGTAGAGACTGCCGATCTAAACAAAAATGAAAAAAAAAAAATATTTTAACAATCAATGCAAAACGAGTACATACAAGATTTTTCATGTTTTGATTTGTTTGAATCTCAGCTTCTAAAAGGGTTAATTCTTCTTGTGTTTCACATGGTAAGTTTATTTTTTCTTCAATGTCAATGAATAAATTGTTGTCCCGACCTAATTTTGCTTCTAACCTTTCCATTATTTTTCTGTTCTCCATAACACCCACTTTAATTGCAAATAACTCTTTCATGATGCGATCTAAAAACATACATCTTTTTTAAACAAAAGTGGATCTTTTAACAAAGGTATGAGGTAGGATACGTACATACTTATGCTGGCATAAAAAACAAATAAATAATATGTGAAGTACAAATGCTAACGAAAGTTATATATTTTTATAAGTTACCGTTAATGGTAGCTGTTGATTTTGGTGTTACATTTTGGGTTGTTGGCACATTCAATCCTCCTGCTCTCTCCTGATTGTTAAAACGCTGATGATTGCCTAATCCTAGAAAAAAGCACATAGGTATATCTTAAAGAAGAAATTGCTAAAATATATTTACCACTGGAGCTAGTAGATGGAGCTGTTTCATTGTCACGTCCTAAAAAAAAATATATTAAAGTATGTATTTAAGTATTTAAATATAATAAAAATACGTACTATTTATGTAACGTTGAGTTCCATATTCTTCGGTTGGTTGTTGAGTCCGAGGGGTTTCAAATGTGTCTCTGACAAATGTTGTTTGTTTTCTTTTTGTGGCTGAAATATATAAGGATACACTATTAATATTTTTATGCCTGGTTTTTAAATATTAATGGCAATTTCATTATTAACCCAAACTAACACAACCTAATTCAACAGACCTTATATAATAAGATACCTAATCTAACAATTTTAATGCCTACCTTTCTGAACATCTGAGTCTGATGAGGAACTGGTACTAAGACATACTTTTTTCTTTATTTTTCTTTTCTTAGAGCTCACACGACCGCCATGGCATTCCGAATCTGTTATTTCCAAGTTGGAAGTAAATTGACCTTTATCACACATGTCTTTTGCTAATTGGAGATCTTTAACAGACTCCGCTTTGCACTTGGCTTCTAGCCAAAGGAAATCATCATCATCCAGAGGAGAACACAAATCTATCATTTTTTTTATTTTAAATGATGAAGTTGCAGTCGGATATTTATACTCTGTTTTTTCTTCATTTGCCCAGCTGGACGGAATATAATCAATGGCATTTTCTTTGCTCCACACGACTATATCCCAACACAACTCCATATAGCTTCTCACTTCTCTGGCTGATGAATATGTGGACCTATTTTTACATTCGAAACTATAAGAGACTAGCTATAAGTAGATATGTACTTACTTATAGTAAACTTATAAAAATAGCATTGATTAATGATTATAGTTTCTGAATAACAACGTATGATGTTGATATGTTATACAGAGCACTACAGGGAATGGACCACCCTCTATAAAAGTTGTACAAGACCTAATTGTTAATAATAATAATTACATAGTTATAGAACAGACAGGTAAGTACATAAAAGGAAATATAGAATCTAGTTTTTTCTATACAAAACTTTAAATGAGTAGGTTTTAATAATATAGTACTACACAGAATTGTCTTTTTAAGGTGGATTTCAAAGATTTTAATTTTTTAACAATAAAAGTTAAGCAAGTATTACCATCACTATTTACATGAGACCTCGCTATTCACCTAAAACTAACTAGATTTTGTACTACTACCAATACAAGTGTACTATAATTTGTAACATTGATTGACTGTCAAAATCTTTTGTTTTTTCTTGCAATGAGTCTAAGTGAACCATTTAGGCCCTGCTATTTTTTAAATTGTTTTTTAAGCTAGGCGTAATTTAACACAACCCAAAACTTTATTGGTGCCAGTTCGTAGATACAAATACTTATTAACCTAACACAAAACTTTAACTCATAAGGTGTAATATTTCAAATGCAGCATAATAAGTACCACAATTTATTACAAAAGCCTTATAAGTAATATCTTGAATGTGTACACGGCATTTATTTGGTAAAAATTTTTTAAATTTAAACACACCTATATGTTTAGAACAAATAGGGTAGTTATATAAGCTTTCGAGAGAGCTTGAAATAAAACCAATTAGATCACCCTGTTCATTAGAGTCTGTTATCTTAAACACACGATTTTCTTTCAAAAAAACATAGCAATCATTTTGACTGTTATTTCCAAATTTAATTTTAAAATTTCTAATTTCAATGGATTTTCCAAAAAAATTAAGTTTTGAATTTGCTTCAGACTTTTCTGAGGTATTTTCATAATTTATAAACATGTGTGGATTTTCTGATAAGCGTTTACACAATTGCTCTAATGGTTGATTTGGTTTTCTCATTAGTTTCTTTAACCGACCCAAGAAGTTTTCAAATGGAAAACAACTCATGTCATTTAAAGTCAAATTAAAATGTTCAACATCATCAGCCAAATGCAAAAGCGAATGAACATTATAAATGCAGGATTCTATACCATAAACATTAGTAAAATTTTTGACAAAACTGGTAAGCATTTTTTTTGCAGTGAGAATCCAAGGAGTTCCTACAAACTTTGGATACAATAACATTCTAATAGCTGCATGAAATGTTAGAAAATGTTCATAAATATGTTTGTCCAAGATATTTTTAAAAATGCAAGGCCCTAAGTACAACAATATTAACCGAAATTCAGTGGCTTTAAAACGAAGTAAGTCATCTAATGTTCTGGGTTTTCGACTGAAGTCCAAGGGAATTTTATTACTAAAATATTTTAAGCGTTTTGAAAGCTTTGACTTTAAGATCACAGGAAGTTTAACACGTTTGCTCTTTAGTGTCCAGTATATTAATAGCTTACGCATTACGCCTAAACAACACAGGTGCATATAGTCCAATGCAATATCTTCTATTATATCAAAATTTGGAATACTTAATAATGGTGAATCAGAGTTTTTATATTTGATATAAACATTGTTTAAAAAATTTTCATGAGTTCGCTTTACATCAGTAACATTAGAATAAACAATCCTATTCATATAAAATATTCCTTTTTGACAACAACGATCACAACCTACTTTACTATTATGACCTACTGTGCACCTTATGAAAGAGCGAGCAGGTGCGTCACAAGTAAAGCCTAAAACCTTTACTGTAATTATATTATCACCCAGAGAAATCCCATTATTAATTAAATGACTTAATTCAATTACAAATGTATCTAAAAATTTTGCCACTGAAGAAGGCTTGCTGATTCCACAAAATATTGCAACAGGGAAAGGAGAAAATTTTACAGTATCATTAATATGAATTCTACCTAATATGGGCCAAAGTTGCTTTCTGGAGCTTTTAAATATAGGCAAACCGTCTACATTAAAGATTAAATTTATACCAAGTTTTAAGACTGGGATTAAATTTGGTATATTTAAATAAAGCTCCAGAGCTTTCTTAATTCCAAAATATACAAATTGTCCATTGTTTTCATCAGTTATATCAAATAGCACTATATCATTAACAGTGCGCTTGGTTTTTAATATTGTGCGACCATCAACGGGTAAATCAAACTCTGGCAATATTTTATTAAAACCTTTAAGGAGATTAGTAAGTTGGCTGATTTTAATATTGTTTTCTACACTCCACTTGTTTAAAAAAGTTTGTAATTTTTTAGATTTATGGGTAGTCGAGTCAGTGGTAAACTCGGAGGTAAATAATTCATTCTGAGACTCTATATTGTCAACAAGTGATACAGTTTGAGAAGTGGCAGCATCTGTTGAAGCTATTTTAAAGCTGGGAAAAACATGGCTTTCTTTAGTGTTAGTGTAATCATCATTTTCAGAGTCATTTTCTGTCTCCTGGAAACTTTTAGAAGAAAAAACTGTTTCATTTCTACTTTGATTCTCGCTTTGGTTTTCTAAGGCAACAAACTGGTTTTCTGTTGAAGATTCTGTTATAACTCCCTCAAGTAGTCCTTGTTTGCAATATTTCTTTTTTAGTTTATATTTAGCACAATAATAGGAGTTTTTTGAGGATGGCTTCCTAGTACATTTGTACCGCCTCTCCATTATGTAAAGCAAGCCTCACCATTATTATTCTACTAAATAAAAAGGGAATAATACAACAATTTTCCTGTCAAGTAAGAGAAAATATACCTACCTTATATAGGTACAGGAAGATGGACTGGAGACAACACAAAATCAAAATATCCTTATCTCCACACCACACCACAGCCCACGCCCACCACGTTACTTTGGTACTTAAGTATAAAGGGCCTAATAATATTTTCGTGAAGTCGTGGAGATTATTATAATATTTAGACTTACTGATTAGTAATTTACACAAATACTAGGTATAACAAAAACAAAACGACGACGAACGACGACGAAACCGTTACCTTGTGGTCAGTTGTTCAAAAAACACGAAGGACGTTTGCACTGTTTGCTTGAAAATGAAAAATTTGATCTCTTTGACTGATGACTGTTGACAGTTTGACAACGGTTTTTAACGTCAAATGTCACTAAAAATTCTGCTTCAAACAACATAAACGAACACCTTCGTGTATTATAATTTGAAAGTCAAAAACAAACCGAACCGAACTAACCTAACCTTACAACTCGATTACGTAGGAATAAATGAGAAGTTCGCCGAGCTCGGCTCCGTGATGCGTGCGCATTTTATTAATATACAGGAACAAACAACTATTATTTTCCGTGAAGCTGTTAGCGCAGTGGTTACAGATAGGCTTTTGGTGCTGGGAGTCCCGGGTTCGAATCCCGCACTGAGGCAACTTTTTTTTTTAAATTTATTTAAAAGAACTTATTTTCCGGGTTCGTGCGTGTTAATATCATTAAATTCGTTTTTGGGTCCGTGCGTGTTAATTTTATTTAATTAGTTTAAAAAAACTTACCGAATCACGGAGCCGCTCCTCATTTATTCCTACGACTAGACTCTTGTTACAACTCGAACTCACAAGAGCCCGTTTTTTTTTTAATTTATATTTTTTAGAGGTTAGAATATTAACATATTTTATTATAGTGATATAAATATTCATTTATTAATATTAAAAGCGATATGTTAATATAACATCAACAAAATATTAGTTAAATAATATCAAAATAACAATGTTGATTTAATATTATATTAATATTGCCTAACAAATATTTGAAAAGAAATATTTTTAAAATATTTGTTTTATCTAGCAAATATTTAAATAAGATATAAATATTAATAAAATATTTTTTTAATATTATGTGCTATTAGGGCAGTTCGCAAGGAAATAAATCGTCTCAAGTTTCTCGTTGATAGCAGCGCAAGGCCAATCCACAGATTTACCCAACCATAAAAGATGGTTCCCAGTGTTGCCGCGGTGATAGGACCTCAGCTTAGATGTATACAACGAGCCGAATTAATCTACCTAGGCGCCCTCTGGAATGGTGATATTGAACCCAAATCGTATAAAAATTTATAAAGAGCTTAAAGATGACATCCAACAAAAAAATTCTAAATCCATTTATTATTGTTAGATATGAGTCACGGCGACGAGATACACGCAAAAAAGGTGAGGTCCGAAATCGGATCTCGCCTTGCAAAACGGACCTCAGCTTACACATAAATTGTTAAAAAAGGATCTCGGGTTCTTTGGAATATATATATATATATATATATATATATATATATATATATATATATATATATATATATACATAAACTTCCTTTAAATATGGAAAAAACTCTAAACCTACCGAACCCTAAACCTAATCTTACACTTATTACTCTTACCTAATTATATCTATAAACCCCCTTTTTTCCTTTTTATAATTTTTTTCTACCCCAATGTTTACATATTTTTACCCTTGTTATTTTTGGTATTCACTGATTTCACTTGTCTTTTTTGTTTTTGTCACCTTACATTAATCACTGTCACTTTCCGGTTCGGTGGGGGTTCGCCGCAGCACCATCCTCAGGCTGTCGAGGAAGGCCACCTCGTACTCGGCGGTGGTCCTGGGTGTTAGTGGGGAAGGTTCCCCGGGGTGGACTCGGCCTCCTGTTGGTCCTTGGGAGGGACCAGGAACGGGTTCCGGTGTAACCATCCTCGGTGCAGGCTCCGCAGCCCGGGGTGGAGCAGGGGCAGCTGGGGCATCTTCGTACATGGGCCTAGCGGGTGGGGGAGGCCCCTGGTATTCCCTACATTGGCATGCCGGAGTAGTGTATTATCACAAATACGAAACCAATCCAAATCCAAATCCAAATCATTCTCAAAGGAGCTTCCCAAAGGAGCTTCCCAAATGAGCTTTCAAAACCATTCCCAATCCCCCCACTCTTCACCATTCCAAATCCTACCACTCCCTACCAATTCCTACCACTCTTATATCAAATCCAGCTCCAAAGGAGCTTCCAAATGAGCTTTCAAAACCATTCCTCCTACCAGCTTTTCCCCACACCACTTTTATTGCTATAAATTTACAGAGGAGGGATAGGAGAGAAGGGGTTGTAGCATAAAAGGTTGAAAATTTCAGCTAAACGATATTAGTTCTGAAGTAATACAGTGTCATACTAAAGTCAGAATAAAGTAAACAATGGATTTACAATCCAAATTGTATATTTATAATGGTACTCCATTAAATGGGCAACGGGAAGAAATGGAATCGATTCATAAGGAAGAAAAAATTTATTTTCAAAAAACTACTGGTTGTATAGCCGAGGATAGACTTAATACTCTTGTGGATGTTGACCGCTACAATTACGATGATGAGGATGAAGATGAAGATGACTCCGGCACCGAGGAAGAAGTTCTGGGAAGTGGTTGTGGAGAAGAAGGGTTAGTGAAAATTAAAAAAATTAACGCTTCAGAAGCTGTGAAAGAGAACTATTTAAAAAGTGAAGTGTGCGTAATGCAATCATACATATTAATCACGTCCATGGCTGGTGGCATGTACAGTCTGTGTCACGAGTGTTACTTTTTATTAGCCATAGAACAACAACGTGGTAAACACATACATGTGAACACCCATTATAAGCGTGCCATGGATTGTTGTAAAGATGAAATTAAATGTAAAGTGTGTGAGCAAGTTCTACATATGATTATTTTATCAGACGTCTGTGTAATGTGCAACAAACCAGATGTACAGAAAATCATAAACCATAAAATTGAAAAAACAACTTTAGAACAATTCTTATAATTGTATAATAGTTTTACATTGCTGGAGCACGCACTTCGATGGCCCCTGTATCACAGGAATCATGTTTTATGTGCAATAGAAACACAAAGTAGACTAATGTAGATAAACATATTGTTATTTTTTCAAAAATAAACTTGTATTTTAAAAAATGTATTTTTTTTTAAATGTCAAACAAATAATTAGGAGTATTATCATTATTGCTGGACCATGTATATTATTAAGATCTTAATTCCCCCCGTATATGCAATTTAATATAGAGAAGCTCATTTCTCACGTTTGCATGCGTTCAACGAACGCCTTTCACCTGGGTTTGTTTAAGTAAGTATATTTGCACATGTTGCATATGATATTACATAATTTCCGTGTTCGAGTTGATTACTTATAAAAAGATATGTAACCAAATGTTTTACATTTTGCAGATGGTATGATTTATTTTTGTACTGAGTTGACTCTTTAGAAAATTATATGGTTATTTTAATTCCGCTAATGGAATATCTTCTATACTTATTCAAAACGATAGTGATTTAAACACTATAGAACCTGTAAAAATTATATGTTGTTGGTGGGTCTTAAAAGTAAATGTACTTAATTTATTAATTGTTTCTTTTTATTTATTAAATAAAAATAAGCGATGTAAATTAGTGAGAGGTATTCTTAGATAATTAACGGATAAAATAAACCCAAAAAGAATCACTAAATAGGGTACATAGTGTAGAATAATGTCCGTTAAAAATAGGATTTGTCGGAAAAAATCAAGAAATCAGATTTTTACCCCTTAAATACGCTGCTGGATGACCCATTCGGTATTCATTTTACAGTGAGATTTGTAGTTATTTTTATTTATTTCAAAAATAAACTTATATTTTAATAAATGTATTTTTTTATAAATGTCAAACAAATAATTAGGAGTATTATTTATTATTGCTGGACCATGTATATTATTAAGATCTTAATTCCCCCCGTATATGGCATTTAATATAGAGAAGCTCATTTCTCACGTTTTCCAGCGTTCAACGAACGCCTTTCACCTCGGTTTGTTTTTATTTGCTATATGCACATGTTAATAGTTACATAATATAAAGATATGTAACCAAATGTTTTACATTTTGCAGATGGTATGATTTATTTTTGTACTGTTTTAGAAAATTATGTTGGGTTCCCCAGAGATATTTCCTGGTTTTACCTTTTTTGCAGATGCAGATGTTCTTGCACATGTTAATACTTAGTTACATAATATAAAGATATGTAACCATATGTTTTACAATTCACTACATTAGCACATTAAAACTTTATTTTAAAAACATATTTAGTTAACAATAGTATATAACTTTTAGTAACTGACTGCATTGAACTAAAAAGCCATGTGTCGCACAAAGACTTGGGTTTTGCGTGGGAAGAAACCGTATGCTAATAAATATTTGCAGATGGTAACTGTTCGTTGCGAGAAACGCAGCAAGCTTTTATTTTAGATAGAATAATAAAGAAAAGAGCTGGAAGACTTGCCGGAAAGCCGTTTTTACACTAAATCAAAACGTTTTGCCGATGCCTATTTACTATAATAAATTAATTCTTTCCTCTATGCACCCAAAAATGTTATATAATGTAAATATATGAGATTTATAAAAATAAAATTTTAAAACATGACAGTAGTAGAGTAGTTGTACGACTAGTAGACCGTGGCTCCCACTTATATATTGACCTTGAGCTTGACCTTGAGTAACTTTTAATAGTAGAAGCACTGGTATGTAGAGCTTATTCCCCCCACCGTCCCCCCTCCCCCACCCACGCCTAATATATAAAAGGAGGGAAGAAAGCTTGTGATTTTAGAGAAGCACTATGAAGAAGGTTACATTTAACGAAAATATGAATAAAATCCATATATTGGTTGCATGGCAGTTTGCTTACAAAAAATCACGTGAGAGTGATTATGCGCAGTATGTATTGGATCGCTACCGCTTTCAAAATAGACTTCAATATGCTGAGAACCTCCTAAAGGATGTTTTGGATGAAAATTATAGGAAGAAAATATACAATGAACGTTTTAAATAATTTTTGAGTACAACCAATTCAAGCTCATATCCTCCCACCTCGCCCATGTGGGCTTGACTTGAGTGGGGGAATATCTATAAATTTATATACATACGGTTTCTAAAACATTATTTGCTAGAAATATGATTCAAAAACGAAAGCTGGTTGGTTGCAGAAAATCGGTGAAAAAGCTTAAACAAGAAGACAGAAGCAGATGCCCTGTTTGTTTATATTCCATGAGAAGAGAAGAAATTTGCACACCCAATTCATGCACACACAAATTTTGTATAAAGTGTTTAACAGAGTGGTCGAAAACCAACGCGCATTGTCCTCTTTGCAGAAGATTCTATTTCTCAATTGTTTTAAAAGAGACTAAGGAAAAGATTCTTGTGAAGAAAAATGACAGTACTGATCAAACTCTAGTGATATTGTTGTACATAAGTGACATGATGAGAAGTAAATAAAACCATGTTGTTAAATATAAAGTTTTTTATTTTTATTATATGACATCTTTTTCCAATATCCAAGAATTGTGTGATTTATCCATTCCCAACCATTTAACATAAACTTTATTTCCCTTTCTTCTTAGCACCTTTTCCACGAGATACACGTTTGAATGTTTGACTTTCTGCAACTCCGGTTCATAAAAACTACCTAAAATTAGTTCATTTTTGTCATCTGTCAGCAGATATGTTCTTGGATTGGTTAATTTAATTTCTTTAATTTGAAAAATTTCATTTGACCAATTTGGTGTATATCCCTTTTGGAAAGCCTCCCTGTATTTACTTATTCGAACAAAATCCCCTTGTTTAAATTGTGATTTTCTGGGGTCAATTGTCTTTATATTATTATAAGTTGATTTTAGAACATCTTTTTCATTTTCTTCATTTATATCTATAGGTTCTAATCCGGTTGTTCTATGTTTAGTTGTATTATACTTAAAAACAATATTATTTAAGATATCTAACCATTTATAATTTCCTTGCAAGCTAAACTGTTTCCACATGAGTTTTTAAAGTTCTGTTGACCCTTTCAACAATACTTGCTTTGACTGTGGAAAATGTACTGTAGTGATTAATGTTATATTTTTCCATTAATTTATTAAAGTTTTTGTTGAAAAATTCTCTTCCTTGATCCGTATGTATGTTAGTTGGAGGAGTTTTCGCAAGCTTTAAAATTTTTTCCATAGCTAAAGTCACTTCCTCAGCAGTTTTCCTTTTAACAGGTTGAACCCAAACATATTTGGAAAATGTGTTTATAACAACTAAAATATATCTATATCCTTTATTTAGTTTTGCATAAGGTATCATTTCCACCAAATCCGCTTGCCATAAATCGTTTAAATTTTTAATAATAACATGACGACGTTTATAATTTTTTCTAGCAGGTTTGTGTAATTCGTTGACCAAATCTTCCTTGATGTTGGTTTGTGTACTCATGACTTCTAAATGTTTAGTTTGTTACTTCTACAGGACATTTTATTAACAATTCGCCATAAAAATCTTCTAAATGACTACCTTCAGGACGATGAAAAGAAAGAATATCCCCTTTTTTTAACCGAATACCTACAGGGTCGGTGATCTTTTTTCCATTAATTTTTAAGAAAACATATTTTTTTGGATACTCTGCCCCAATTATTGTAGCAGATTCCATAGGAAAAATATATTTAATTCTTTTGTCTTGTAATAAATGGTAAACTCTATCGGATAGAGAGTAGATTCCCATAAAAGGTAATACCAAATTATAACAAAGTTTAACTGCACTAAGGTCAACAAGTTTTATAATGTTATGTTCTTTATTATCCTTGCCAAAGATGTGGGAACCAAACTTGTCAATAGACGTGGTTGTTGTCAGCGGTAGAATAAGGAATAAACATGTGTGAATTAGTATTTATTCAATTATTTTTGCTTCTCTTAGTTCTTCTAAAATCGATATTATTTCATTTTGATGACCAGTATGTCCAGCCATTTGTGATGCTGTCAATAATTTTAATCTATCAATTATCTCATTTATATCGTCATAATATACATAATCTAATTTCTTTTTTGATAAATTTAACATAGCTCCCCCCTTTCCACTTTTTGTAGACAGATTTCTTGTAGAACGCGGTCTTTGTGGAGGTAACAAACGTGAAGTACTTGGTAGTATTTCACGATAACCTGTCTCTGTTGTGCTTCCGCGCTTTAATATACCTTTTTGTAATAAGTAAGGTTTAACTATTGTCAAGTATTTAATGTCGGTCGAACCTTGAATTTGACTATTAGGATCAAAATTTCGTCTATATGCATTTGTCCTATTCAAAACATCCATATAATTTTCCATATCATTTGATGTATAACCAACAGGTTTTTTTTAAAAAGAAGCTCATACAATCCAGGTGTTCCCTCATACCTAACTCCTTCAACTTTAAAATCTTTTCCTATGAAATCCACCACAGAATTAGCAATCTTATATTTGTCTGCATCAACATCATGTCTAAAACCATATTTGTTATCAAATTTGCCTTCCGTGTCTTTTATTAGCCCATCCACGAAAGGTCTTAGAAGTGAATGATATGCTTCCAAATATTCTTCATAAGCAGGTGTTCTTGTTAATTCTAAAACATCTTGTCGCAACTCACCTATAGTTGGTTCAATTGTTGTTTCAGGGCTTGATTCTCCTGACTGTTGCAAATCTTCAAAAAATACTTCTTCATCTCCTAAAAGTGAGGGCATGTGTGTTGGAAGATATTTACTATATGCATTTGATTTCCTTAGATTGACCTCTGGCGTAGGAAATTGAAATTTTGGGGTCGAAACTAATTGTGGTGAATATACTTCTTTTTTAATGAACGGTTCTGTTTTAATTGTATGAATTAACTCATGCAAAGGTTGAGTTATTGGTTTAAATTCTTTTTCCATACGAATTTCTTTATCAGATAAATCTGATTTTAAAGCTTTATACTTTTGTCTAACGGCTTGTCTAGTTTTTATCAACTCTTTCGCTGTGTTTTCGTCCATCTATACAAAAGGTAGGTTGTATACTAGAAAATTATCGTTTTGTCAGAGAGTTATATAGTGGAAATAAAATTATCAAATCCTTTTCTATAGCGGCCATCAGTTAAATTACAATCTTTATCAATAACGACAAAGTCATATTTATGTTTCCAACACATTGAACTTTAAACTCTTGAAAGCTCATGTCACCATTTACATGATCATCATATATATGTTTCAAGTTTGTAGCATCCTGTTGAAAAATTACCAAGAGGTTGGCATTATCACGTATAAGTTGTTTAGGGATTGATGAATATGTTTGACACAAATAAAAACAATCTGTATTTTTATGACATCCAAAACAAAAATAATCCCTCATAAGACTTTGATTAGTGCATACTATATCATCAAATATAATCAGTGAGTTTGGTTTTATTTCAGTGGGTGAAACAATATCCTCAGCGTTCGATGACTCAAAATAACCGATACATTTTAGTGGAGCAAAAAGCCTTTTTAGATATTCATATTTTGATTGATATAAGGATTTTGAGTACACATATATATTTTCAAATCTTAATCCATTAGCGTGTGTTATAAGAGAAATCATAACATTTGTCTTCCCACAACCCGATGGTCCTACTATTAAACATCTTTTACAGTTTCCACCAAATAATTGCCCATGTTTTCGATAATTATCATGATATAAATCAAAATTTTTTATCGGTAAAGAAAAATCTTGTTTTTTAATCTTGTTTGAACATCACTATTTAAGTAAGGATATTTGCGTTTTCGAATCATTTATATATAATGATTAGACATAATAATGTCATTCACTGCGTGGAAGGACAGAGAAAAGGTAGTGGTTTATTAAATACTCTTATTAATAAATTACCAGTAGAGCTCCATATTCCTTCTTATAACTTTTGCGGACCTGGTACAAAGTTAAACAAAAGGCTTGCCCGAGGTGATAAGGGAATTAATGTATTAGACGAAGCTTGCAAAGAGCACGATATAGCATATTCGGAATATTCCGATTTAAAAAACAGAAACGAGGCAGATAAAGTATTAGCTAAAAAGGCATTTAATAGATTCAAAGCTTCAGATTCAAATCTAGGCGAAAAACTGTCATCCTTGGCTATGGCCGGAATCATGAAAGCAAAAACAAAACTCGGTATGGGAATAAGAAAAAGAAAACAAAAACGCAAGAAAGGAGGTCAAATATCCTTTAACCAAGTCGTAAGAAAAGCACGTAAAGAGCTAGCTGGGAAAAAATTTGCTAACATAAGAAACGCTGCCGGCACTGCTTTGTCATCAATTAAAAAATTAAAAATAAAAGAACCTAAACAAAGAATTATTCCAATTCCAAAAACTGGTGGAATTTTACCTTTAATACCTATTTTTGCTGGTTTATCTGCTCTAGGAGCCCTAAGCGGGGGCGCTGCTGGCATTGCCCAGGCAGTAAATTCCGCCAAAAATGCACAAAAGAAGTTAGAAGAGCAAACAAGACACAACAAAGAAATGGAAAAAATATCAATTGGAAAAGGTCTTTATTTAAAACCATATAAGAAAGGGTGTGGTCTATATTTAAAACCATATTCAAAAAACTGTTAAATTTGCTACCTCGCCGACCTTTGACAAATATAGATTTATTAAAGTATGCGAAAATATTAAAGTTGCTACATTTTAGAGGTGTCTTTATGAGAAACAAGTTACCCAAAAAAATAAAAAAATATGAAACAGGTATTATAAATTTAGATGACGATATGGGGGAAGGCACTCACCGGACAGCGTATGTTAAAAATAATAATAACCTAATTTACTTTGATAGTTTTGGAAATTTACGACCCCCAAATGAAGTTATAACTTATTTCTATAGCGACGGTAGCAAAAACAGTATTAAATATAATTATGATAAATATCAATCTTTTAATACCTCAACTTGTGGACAGTTATGCTTACAGTTTATTTATAATAATGCGTAATTGTGTTTCCATTTTATTCTTATTACGATAATCATGTCGTTTACTATAGCTCTTTCCGCAAATTCAGCTATACCTCAAGCAGACTTTCATCCACCCATTTACTTAGATCCTAACACTTCCTATGTCGTCGGACTTACCAACTTTGAAACTTTCAATGCAATACCAAATATTGATAAAAGTAATAATAAAGTATATTTTGGAAAAAATAATGAATTTTTAACAATTCCTACGGGAAGTTATGAAATGGACGATGTTAATAAATATTTACAGAGTGAATTCCAAAAAAGAAATATTTCGTTTCACCTCTATGCAAATAACAACACATTAAAATCAACAATAAAGTCTACTACAGATATTATTTTTAAAGATGGAACAATAGGAAAACTTTTGGGTTTTAATAATAGGATTATATCTGGTGATGGAGTTCCAAGAACATCGCAAAATCCAGCAGAGATTATAAAAGTTAATTCTTTATGCATAGACTGCAGTATCGCAGAAGGTTCCTATCTGAACGGAAAGCCAGTACACATTATTCATCAGTTTTTCCCTAATGTTAGCCCTGGATTTAAAATAATAGAAAGTCCCCAAAATATTATTTATTTTCCTGTTACAGTAAAAGTAATAGATAAAATAACAGGAAAGGTAATTGACCAAGATTTAAATCTTGTTGATTTTCGAAACGAAACTGTAACAATAAGGTTGCATATAAAAGAAGTATAATGGTTATCCTTTATAATAGAAAAACCTCCAATTTACCCACAAAAATTAATAAAAACTATAAGAAGACTAAACACCGTAAACCAAAGATTAGTAGAAAGAGAAACACACAAGGGATAACACCTGAAAATATAAGCTTTTTGGAATCTCTAGGTTTAAAGGTTTTAGTATAATGGATATCCTTAACGTAGCAGAAGGTATTTTCATAGATAATTCGATTGTGCAATCCGGAGTTCATGGTTATGAACCATACCTACTTACAAAATTGGGAAATAATGATGAAATTATAATACCTGTTCATGAAGTAGACAAGTATACTCTTCCTTCCGAAAGCTTTCTTTACATAGAGGGTAAACTAACAAAAGATAATAATGCTGTCTCAAATACATTAAAATTGATAAACAATGGGATTGCATTCCTTTTGAAAGAAATGCATTATCAACTAAACGGTGTTACAATAGATTCAGTTAGAGATGTTGGGTTAACTTCGACAATAAAGGGATACATGTCGTATAATAAAAATGAATGCAATAAACTTAAAAACGCAGGTTGGTTTCCTATGGAATCTTCACAAGTTGTTGATGCAACAACAGGATTATTCAATGTTTGCATTCCCCTTAAATTCTTAATGGGGTTTTTTGAAGACTACAAAAAAATTATTTTAAATGCCAAACAAGAACTTATTTTAGTACGCGATAATTCAGACAAAAATGCAACAATTAATACTGCAGACGAAAATCCAAAAATTGAGCTTACAAAGCTAACTTGGAATATACCTCACATTTCAGTAGCTATTCCTCAAGAATTGGCATTATCTAAAATAATTAATAATAATACTGATATAATAATCGCTTTCCGGAGCTGGGAACTGATTGAATACCCAGAATTATTAAAAACTAATCGTCATAACTGGCCTGTCAAAACATCTACGAAAGTTAATACCCCACGTCATGTAGCAATTGCTTTTCAAAAAGATTTAAGGGATAAATCAACTATTGATATGTCTCTATTTTCCAACGTTAAATTACGAAACATCAAAGTATTTTTAAACTCTGAGAGATATCCCTACAACGATCTATATTTAGACTTTGCTAAAAATAAATTTGCATCATTATACGAAATGTTTTCACAATTTCAAAAATCTTACTATGGATTAACACCTGAGCCCATTTTTTGTCCAAAGGAATTTAATACTTATGCTCCTATCGTATATATCGATTGTTCACATCAGAATGAAACAATTGAATCTGGACCTATTGTTATGAGAGTTGAGTTTGAATTACATGATGATCTTAAAGACAAAATATCTGCCTATTGTCTTATTATGCACGACAAAGTATTTAGCTACAATCCATTAACCAAAAATGTTAGACAACTTTAAAGCGCATGTCTGACTATATAAAATCATTGCTCTGCTATTCTTTCCTACCATTATGGGTGAAGAACTGGAACTTCGAGTATCCTACTTTTTAGATGAGCTGAAAAAATTAAAACAACAACTACAAGAATATTCTGACAAGAAATCTATGATTAAACAATTTTCGCTTATTGAATTATGAGGTTACTAATTGTCGATGTGCAAGGATTTAATATAGAAAATAAGAAGTTTATTCCCAAAGAACTGGCTGCCTATGATGGAAGCAAGACTTGTCACTATGTTTTTAAAGCACCATTTGATCTAAAATACCTACCACCTGACTTACACAAACAAGCTGTATGGTTAATGAAAAATCATCACTGTATCCCATGGAATGAGGGATATACACCAATTCACAAGTTTTCTGTTATAATCAAGAATTTAACAGAGAAAGTAGATCATGTTTATGTGAAAGGGAGAGAGAAATCCGAATACATTCGAAAATATTCATTAAAAACAGTCATAGAACTTGATGAAAATCCAAAATTACAAGAAGAAGAAGCTCATTGTTTTTATCATTCTAAATCACCATGTATATGCGCACTTACTAATGTATACAATTTATATAATAATTATTTAATGATTGAATAAAACACATAAATGAAATAAAGTTTTTTATTTGTTACAAATTAGGTTGAATTCTTGAATAATTTCAGGTGACAAAAACTTCTTTACTTCATCCACATGCTCCTCAAATCCCGTTTCCTTTATGGTTTGCAGAAAAGTTCTTATATCAGAAGTATGTAAATATATGTTACAGGCTTCGTCAGCTTTTCTGTATTTTCTTGCCAATTCCATACATTCCTCATACGTATAGAAGTTTTCGAATCCATACTCGGCTTCATGCTCAGCATCAAATTCTAAATTACTAAAGTGTTGCGATAGATTCTCTATAGCACTTGTTAGGTTATATGCTACTCGTTGAGATGTATATCCTAACCACATCTTGTTGGAGAATGTTCAGACTTAAAGTAAGTTCAGAGCTTTAAATATTAATTTAGGAGGTGGGAGGAATAAAACGAAAAATATGTTTATAAATTTTTATTTTCAATACAACTCTTTACAAATTCATTACATGCAAATATTTCTACATCCTCCACAACACAATCTGAGTAAAAGTTTAATAATTCTAAAATACAGCAAACATTTAAACTATTTTCCATAGGTGAAATAACATCATATACATTTTTTAACAAATCACCATTTTTTCATAGAGATTCCACTAACTAAAATATTGAAATATTTGGAAAATTCCTGGTTTTTAAGATATCAAAACGATATTTGATTAAATTTGTCAAGTTCACTAATTCATTTATGGTATCACCAGCTAGGAATATTTCGTTACCGCCATCTTGTGTAATCTTGATAATTCTTGCATCCCCAATAAACACAAAATGGATTTCATAACCATTTCCCCTCATGGGTTGCCACCCGGTGTTGTTGGAATAAATAAAGCTCAACATAATTCCTTGATTATTTAGGAAGGAAATCCATTGATCTTCATTAAAAGCGACATTTTGATTGTATTTGTATCCACAGAGTTTAACAACAGGAATATATTTTCTCTCTAAGGAAAATCCAATGCTGACTCATTTGGATTTGGATTTGTTTATGTAGTAGATAGATTCATTGATGAGAGCTGCATTGCGCTTCTTACTAAACTCTTGTTGGTTTCCTTTTGGTTGATACATTTTCAGATGTTTGCTTGAAATAATGTCAGTAGAACTGTGGGTGATTGCTTAAATAGATAGATGTGGTAGTGGGGATAGTAAGCGTGGTAGTGGGGATATTAAGAGTGGTGGGGGGATTTAAACACGATTCTTATAGATTTAAACATCATTTAGCGACTAACCATGAATGAGTGTAAGACAGAACTTTTTATCGACATTCAAGGATTCAACTGTTCCTTTGGATACATTCCAAAAGAATTAGCGATTTATGATGGGATTCGTTGCTCAAATTATCTGTTTAAATCGCCATTTCAAAAAAATATGTTATCTGCTCCTGATATCAAACTAGTTAAATGGGCCGAAGAGTATCATGGACTAAAATGGGAATTTGGAAATATAGAACTTAATGAAATTGATAATATTTTAAAGCATGTGTTAGAAGTTTACCAATCGCTCAAAATTTACGTGAAAGGGAATGAAAAAATAAACTTCTTAAAAAAGTTTTTGGATGAAGATTTCATTTACGCTGTTCCCATTGGTCAAGAACCAAAATTAAGTAGATTTAAGAAAATTCCAGAATGTTATTTTCACAAAAATGTGAATCCATGGCATTGTGCATTAGCAAACGTAAAATTGTTATATAATTATAGGCATTGTTATGAATAAAAACCTTTATTATAAATATGTTTTTTAATGGGAACTTTATTTATAATACAAATACAAATACATATTAAACAATATTGAACATATAAACAATAATAAAATTATACTTATGAATACTACACACACATTTGAATTACATTCCTCTACATGAGATCTTCTATATAATTCCTTCCATTCGTCTGTTAAGACATGAGCTTTATTAGAGTAATATAACCGTAACTTATACTGTACAATGGTAGAATTATTTATAATATTGTCATCTATTTTGTAGGTAAATAAACCATTATTTAAATACATCATTTTCCATGTTGATGGCCAACTATCATTATTTACATTATTAACCGATAGACAAATAAATGCATCTCGAACATTAGGATCAACTTGTATGAACAAAGTATTGTTAACGAATGCTGATAGAAATAGAACTCCTACTGGTAGCAGAGCCATTTTCAAAATAAAATATTTTTCCAGGGTTCTTATGTTTTATATTCGTCATGAACTAAATCTTTTAGAATATCAATTACATTATTAACTTGGTCATCATCAGTCTTGGATTTCTCTTCCACAATATCTATGTTTGTGTCCCCAAGCTAAAGTTCTAAAAGAATCTGGAATTATATAGCGTTTATCATCTTTTGGAGACAAAGCAACCTTATTTTTTAATTGTGTGAACATATCATGTAAAATGGAATGAAATATATTCATTTTTCTAAATTTGGTTTCCGAATTTTCAACTACGTGTTTATAATCTTGTTTAGTAATGGAATTTTCTATAACATATTTTTTTACTCCCTTTGCTTTTTTTTTCGGATTTATTCTCTAAATTGACACAGTAGGCTTTAGCTCCCGTCCCATAAAAACTTAAAATTGGTTGACCTGCAAACTCATCCTTCATACGTCCTAATACCGATTTATTCTTAGTTATGTTATGTATATTGTTTTCGCTGTAATTAGAAGCATCAAATTTATCTAAATTTTGCTGCATATCCTCATAAAAATTTTCCGTTTCAATGTGTAAAATCAAACTGTCTGTATCAGTATATAATAAAATTGCTTTGTCTCCATACTTGGTTTTAATGTAATCATAATAGAAATCATACAATACGGTTTTTGATAATTCCAAGACTGTGAAGCCAAGATAAACAGGTTTATTATAGGTTATTTTTACTCTTTCAATTTGTATGACGACTAAGTTTTCATTAAAAACTAGTCGATCTTTAAAATTTGGTTTAGCAATCAATGTCTGCGCTCCTTGCTTTTTACCAATGTTCTCCCAGTGTGTGATTAATCTAATGTCAACTCGTTTATCAATATTCTCCAAAGATTTACCGTAAATGGCATTATTAAATAATTTATATGTATCCTTTTCCAACTTATTTTTAGATTTGTTCCTCATTTCGGTATTTAAATCGATGTACTGTTTAAGAAATGCAGCTTGTTTAAATTTAATAACTCTATGAATTTTAGTTAGTTTTAATCCGTTTTTAAGCACCTGTTTCAGATTTCGGTAATGAATAACATATTTTTCTTTATGGTTTAAATTGCATATTAATTTCTTTTGTTTCGAATCTGGTGCACAAATATTTTCAGCCAAAAAAGGTAGTTCGTTGTGTTCGTCATGTAAACGTTGGGGATAATTTAAATTTACTTCCAAAACATACCCGTATTCAGCATCGTCAGGTATAGACATCACATCTAACGTCTCAATTTCATCTATAGTCATCCAAGAAAAGTCACTTACTGGGAGACATTGCCTCATACTATGTCCATACAAGTTAGTGGCATCTAAATACATTATAAATGAATTTGGTTTCGAAGGATCATAATTTTCAAAATATGGATTATTAGCTTCAGCTTTTCGAACGCTGCAATGACAGATACCACCTCTTACATTATTTTTAAAAAAATGTATCATATCTATATCCGTTAACAATTCTAATTTCACATCAGTTTTTCGTAACATTGAATCCCATCTTAAACCTGGTAATGTATAATACTGGGCGGGATCTAGCTTAAAGTTATTCAGAGAAACATTTCGAAATGCTTCAAAGAAATCTGTTAATATGAGAACATCCGACAATAAATAAAGTTTGGTATAATCCATAAGATTTTGACAATTAAACAATTTCCAAATATTAATTGCTCTGCTGTAATCTGATGTACACATAGGTTCATCTTTAAGTTTATCATAAAAATGTTCAATAGCTGGAAGTTGATTTTCATACAGTTTATCCATAGAATCAACATAGGAATAAGGATAAACACCTTTTTTTCGAATTTCATTAAACTGGTTAGGATCTTCAAAATGTTTTTTAATCTCAGCGCATTGATCTAGTTCTAAGCTTTCACCAAGCTTTTCCAAAGAGGAACCAACGAAACGGAACGAATATAAAAATCCCATTTTAATAAAAATATTTCTTTCTTTATTGTCTTTATCTTTTACTTTGTCAACTAATATGGATTTTGAAAATGAAATATATTTTTCTTTAGTTTGTGCAAGGACATCAATATTATCTTCTTCACAAAACAATTGTTTAACAAATAGATGACTATCATAAACAGTTAAATTATGAAAAAAGATTGGTATAAAATATGGAATTTTAAAATTTAGATTGCAGATACTGTGAGCTGCATTTCGAAATTTACCAGTTAAATGATCGCGATCCCTTACTTTTTCATTTTCTTCAAGTTTTTCGTTACATATATGACAAATTGTGCTATTTTTATAAGCTACTTCTTCCTCAACTGATAAAGGAAGCATTTTCACTACCGGTTTAAGATGTTCATTATAAATTCTATGTACATGACCTTCAATTCGTTTACAAAATTCATCAGCAGCATCCATACCAAAATAGTAATCTAATACCGACAAAGAATCATCATATGAACATTTAATAAGGTAACAAAATGCATATGGTTCATGTTTAAATGTATTTAAAGTATAAGAATTCTGTTCGTTCCCTGGTTCTTGATACTGTAAAGGTTTTAAAAAGCACTCAAAGTCTGCATATATAACAAATGGAACTTTTAGTTGTTTCTGAAAATTTTCAAACTGTAGAATATTTTCTGGTCTGTGTTGACCATACTTATTTATCTTAATATTATTGGTGGGAACTTTTGTATACAAATGATTACAATCATGTAACTGATGCTCTTGAAGTCTTTTTAATGATGTAAAATATATTAAACATCCATCACAAAAATATTTTTTAAAACCAGTTTTATTAATCTGAGATGAAACTAACCTAGACATATCCTTACTCCAACAATAATGATTATTTTCACCTTCACTTATCAACAACAAGTTTACATGTACTGGAAGTTTTTTGCTGGTGTAATGAAGAGGACCTACTACTTCATACTTGAATTTACTATCTTCGTAAACACTTTCTAAGCCGTAAACATTAACAGATATTTGATTAAGCGTTTCAAATTTATGTATATCTTTCAACTTTATAGGAAACTCTATTCCTTCAAAATTTAAAATTTCAAAAGGATTTGGATATAAACTTGTTCTGTCAACATGATTTTCAGTTGGAAATAGTGCACTTATTACACTCCATCCGAAACAATATGAATCATTATTTTTAATGTTAATTACAGCTTGTTTCCTTGCAATTTGTTTTGGTAAAGGGATATATGAAGACGCTCTAATTGGATTAAATTTGTTTATGTTAAGTTCCAAATGTAATATTTTTTCCAATGCCCAACCGGATCCATTTTCAGCAAATATTGAAACCTTTTTTTTTATTTCAGACAAAACCTTCTTATAAATATCACATAAATCTGTTGTTGAAGTTACAACCTTATTTTTCGTATTAAACGATTTAGTTTCGATTGTCTCTTTTGTTTGTAAAATATATTGTCCAAACAATTCTACATTAATTTTAACAGACCTATGCTTAACTAGCTGTTCAGAAATTAAACTTACATACTTTTGTTCCACTTCATTAAAAAATTCATCAATATCCACATACTTTTTCGATGGCAGCAACATGTAAGACACAATCCTGTTTTTAAATGCAGAAGTTAAAATTTTCACTTCATCGTCACTTTTAAGTGCACTTTTATGTAGGTTTGAACGTAAATGTGCACAAAGTTTATTTTTCACATACCAAGTATCACAGTCTTTACATCGCGATAGAGTAAGTTTCGGTACTGGGGGTCTATCTTCTGTAATATCTTCTATTTTAAGTTTTTTTGAAGACACATCACATATTTGAGTCTTGGATTTTCTTTTCTCGCGCGAACAAGACGGTCTCATGGGACACGATTCTCTTTTATGTCTATACACCTTTGATTGTTGAGTAAAACTCTTGTTGCAATCACTGCATGAAAACATGATGAGAACTAAACAAAAAAGCACGGGAAACTTATACTTATTCTTCAGCAATCAGATTTCTTCCTCTCATTACGGTAAACCATTCATATAAATCTAAACCTAAACTTATAAGACTTATATGATCATTAAAATGTTTTGATTTTATAGATCCTGCAAGAACATTGTTACATAACGCTATACCTTCCTCAAGCAACGTAAAGAGTTCATCATCACTACAGTCTAATTCTAAAAGTTCATAGCGCGTGTCCACAAAACACTTTTTTAAATTTTTTACTTTTATTTGATGTTTATGTTTTAACATCTTCAGCTTTCACAACTCTTTTATTCAACACATTCTTGCGATATTTTAACCGGTCTCAATTGGGCTCACTTTGAACAATACTGACTATAAGGTTTCTGCAAACTAAACAACGACACCGGGATATTATAGAAAAGCTTAGTATAGCAATTCTAAACCATGGAGGATACATAACTAACAAGGAATCATTCGGTATTGATTTAAATAAGGATTTTAAGCGGCGGGGAGAGGAGTGGGGATGAGAGAGGGGAGAGGAGTGGGGATGAGAGTTGGGGGAAGTGGTGGGGTGGAGAGTGGGGGATTTGGGGGGTGAAGAGTGGGGGGATTTGGTGGGGTGAAGAGAGGGGGGAATGGGAATGGTTTTGAAAGCTCATTTGGGAAGCTCCTTTGGGAAGCTCCTTTGGGAATGATTTGGATTTGGATTTGGATTGGTTTCGTATTTGTGATAATACACTACTTGCCGGCCCCCCTTGGTCCTGGACTAGAGCCCAGAAATCCGTCAGCCGGAAGAGATCCCGATGGCCTGCCAGCGGTTGACAACTTGGGCAGTCACATAAGGTGGGGTCATACCGCTGCCCGAACGCTAGGGCCCAATCCATGCGGAACATTTGATACTCCGCATGCACTAGCGCTAGCCACATGACTACGACTGCACGATGGGAATAAATCTCTTCCGGCCCGGGTTGATTTTCCCCCAGCTGAAAATAAAGGTCCCTCAAATGGTATAAGGATAATCTTAGTAAGGCGTTGGTGAGGGGGTGGTTTCCTCGGATAAACCGCACATAGGTGAGGAAGAGGATCATCCACTCCATTTGAAAAGTTAGTTTTTTTTTCACAAAACTCACCGCGGGTGAAATTAATTGTCTATATATATATATATATATATATATATATATATATATATATATATATATATATATATATATATATACTAATATACTAGATTCTTGAACCATTCAAATATATTCTTTATAAATTTTTCTTGGGTTTTTTTGGTTCAACAAAATTCAGTAAGTCTACCTCATATTTTTTATTTCAAACGTTTCGGCAACACTTTTGCCTTCATCAGTGTAATTTTTATTCTAAAATAACATTTTGAATTTCGGTCAAACATACATTTTTATAGGTTAATTAGACTGACTTACCATAAAAAGGTTATTTCCTATTGAAAGATAGGGTGGTCAAAATGACATAATATTTACAAAAAGACACCACATTTAAAAACTTTAAAAACGTTCTAAAATACATCCATACGAAACATAAACACATGAAGTTGAAACGGTACTGAGATTTGCCAAGATAGATTTGTATGGGATCTGCTTTGGTATTTTTTGTTATTTTCGAGATAAGAAGTTATTTTTTGTTTTATATTTATGATTTATTTGTCGGAGAAGAAAAAGAAAAAGGGGGGGTTGGGGGGGGGAGGATTGTTATTAATTGTATTAGTCAATAAATATTGACTAATTAATCAATAACGTTATAATAAATTTTGCTTAAGTTTTTTATATCTGATTTCTCGTTCACAGAATCCTCATTTTTTTTGATAAATAACATTTCTAAAAATTCCCTTTTTTGCTGGTTTATTTCCGTTTTTAAAATTTTGGTTTCAGAAAAATTAAATCTATGGGAGGTTTCCGTTTCATGTTTAGTAAGGGCGGTTTTATTTCTTTTGTCGTATCGATGGCCGTTGAGTCTGCTGTTGAGGTATTGGCTTGTTTGACCTATATATACTTTGGGGCAATTATTACATGGTATTTGATAAATGGTATGGGTTTTACGGTGTTTCTGTGTTTTGCTTTTAAGTGAGCTGAAGTGTCTCTGTAGAAGTTTATGACCTTTGTGACATACAGTAACTTCTTTACCTTTAAAATGTTTTTGTAAATTTTCCGATAGACCCTGTATATATGGTATTGATAAAAATTTATCTTTTTTATCTCTATTGTTTTGTAATTCTAAATTTTCGTTTAATTTTTGTAGACGGGAGTTAAAAATTGAGTTTATTAGTTGTGCCGGATAGCTATTTTGAATAAGGATATTTTTAGCTTTTTCTATAGCTGTATTTCTATAATTTGGATCGCTTAGTTTAATAGCTCGGTCTGCTAAGCCTACGACAACAGATTTTTTTTGGGACATAGGGTGTTGGGAGAAGAAATTAAGGTATCGTCCAGACCATGTTTTTTTTGTATACCATTCAGTGTAAATTTTATTATTTTGGTTATACAGGGTCATATCCAAGAAATTAATCTTTCCGTTTTCCTCCGTCTCCAGGGTGAATTGCAATTTATTATGGAAAGCATTGAACGCATTTAAAATGTAATTTATTTTATCTTTTGGTACTGCAGTAATGCAGTCGTCTACATAACGTAAGAAAAATGGTATTTGCAGATTTAAGTTATTAATTACATTGTTTTCTAGTTCCTCTAGAGCCATTTGTGCAATCACACTTGAGATGGAGGAGCCCATTGCACAACCCTCGATTTGTTTGTAAAACTTGTCTTGGTACATAAAATATGTCGAGTTTAATATCAGTTTAACAGCCTTCAGAAATTCATTGAGAGGGATATCTGTATATTTTCTTATTTGATCCCATTTGTTTTTAACTAAATTTAGGGCGAATTCTATGGGTACATTTGTGTATAAAGACACAACATCTAAGGATATCAGGATGTGATCATTCGGGATAATAACATTTTTAATTTTTTCCTTGAAATCCCACGAATCTTTAATATAAGTACTGGATTTATTTGTAATATTTTTAAGGATGTCTTTTAAAAATTTGTATAAATTACTTAATGGTGATTGAACGCAAGAGACGATGGGGCGCATGGGTATCCCCGTTTTATGCAATTTTGGCAATCCGTATATTTTTGGTGGCTGAGCATTGTGAATTTTCAGGTTATTGGCGATATTTGGGGAAATATAGTTTTTATTTTCCCATTGTTTTACTATTTCATTATTTTGTTTTTGAAGAATATTTGTCGGGTCGTTATTAATTTCTTTGTAGGTCTGTGCATCGGACAAAAGTATTGCCATTTTCCTGTCGTATTCATCAGCTTCCATAATTACAGTTTTATTTGATTTATCAGGCCTTAGGATTTTTAAATTTGGGTGTTGCTTCAGGAATGTATTTGTTTTTTTAAGTTTTTTGCATAAGTCTTTTTCAAGGGCATGGTTTTTAGTTTTGTGTCGATTAGAGCTAAGTTTATTTTTGTGACTTGTTAACATATTGCAACAGCTAGCTCTGATTTCATCTTTATTTTCCGTAGTGAAATTATGAACAGAAACCTCAATAGATGAAATTATTTCCGGGACAGGTAACTCTTTAGGATCTTCAATCGGAACCGCAAAATTAGATCCCAAACTTAAAATATCTATAGCATAATCGGGAATATCAATATTTGTTAAATTTTCAAGCCAGGCTTCTTCTATGTTTATTTTTTTGGGCTTTCCTTGATGATTTTGAGATATAAGACGATTTATCTTTTTTATGTTTTTTTGTTTTATTTTATTAAAGAGCGTTTCAAATTTTCTGTGTTCGGTTTCCAGGAAACTTTCAAAAGTATTTGGTGGAAGAGCCTGCTGTAATTCTAATTTGATTCGAGAAATTTCCATTTCCAATCTATTTATGTTACTGATGGTATCACTAATCAATAAATTTAGAGTGCCAGTTGTAAAGTTATTTAAAATATGTTCATGAAATTTCCTTTTTAGGTTTACAGAGGAGAAATCAATATGGTTAATTTTTATACTAAGGAATTTTGGTCTTAGTTTTTCAGTTTTGCATCTTAATAAAAAGCTTCTTCTGTTTTTTTGATTTGCCAATTTACAGTTATGTTTTGCAAAACATTTCATATTGGTAAAAGCAGCTTGACCAAAAGTTGTTCTGTTATATTCATAGGACAGCAAATTTTCACCCATTTTGCGATATATTCTAATATACTAGATTCTTGAACCATTCAAATATATTCTTTATAAATTTTTCTTGGGTTTTTTTGGTTCAACAAAATTCAGTAAGTCTACCTCATATTTTTTATTTCAAACGTTTCGGCAACACTTTTGCCTTCATCAGTGTAATTTTTATTCTAAAATAACATTTTGAATTTCGGTCAAACATACATTTTTATAGGTTAATTAGACTGACTTACCATAAAAAGGTTATTTCTTCCTATTGAAAGATAGGGTGGTCAAAATGACATAATATTTACAAAAAGACACCATATTTAAAAACTTTAAAAACGTTCTAAAATACATCCATACGAAACATAAACACAGAAGTTGAAACGGTACTGAGATTTGCCAAGATAGATTTGTATGGGATCTGCTTTGGTATTTTTTGTTATTTTCGAGATAAGAAGTTATTTTTTGTTTTATATTTATGATTTATTTGTCGGAGAAGAAAAAGAAAAAGGGGGGGTTGGGGGGGGGGGGGAGGATTGTTATTAATTGTATTAGTCAATAAATATTGACTAATTAATCAATAACGTTATAATAAATTTTGCTTAAGTTTTTTATATCTGATTTCTCGTTCACAGAATCCTCATTTTTTTTGATAAATAACATTTCTAAAAATTCCCTTTTTTGCTGGTTTATTTCCGTTTTTAAAATTTTGGTTTCAGAAAAATTAAATCTATGGGAGGTTTCCGTTTCATGTTTAGTAAGGGCGGTTTTATTTCTTTTGTCGTATCGATGGCCGTTGAGTCTGCTGTTGAGGTATTGGCTTGTTTGACCTATATATACTTTGGGGCAATTATTACATGGTATTTGATAAATGGTATGGGTTTTACGGTGTTTCTGTGTTTTGCTTTTAAGTGAGCTGAAGTGTCTCTGTAGAAGTTTATGACCTTTGTGACATACAGTAACTTCTTTACCTTTAAAATATTTTTGTAAATTTTCCGATAGACCCTGTATATATGGTATTGATAAAAATTTATCTTTTTTATCTCTATTGTTTTGTAATTCTAAATTTTCGTTTAATTTTTGTAGACGGGAGTTAAAAATTGAGTTTATTAGTTGTGCCGGATAGCTATTTTGAATAAAGATATTTTTAGCTTTTTCTATAGCTGTATTTCTATAATTTGGATCGCTTAGTTTAATAGCTCGGTCTGCTAAGCCTACGACAACAGATTTTTTCTGGGACATAGGGTGTTGGGAGAAGAAATTAAGGTATCGTCCAGACCATGTTTTTTTTGTATACCATTCAGTGTAAATTTTATTATTTTGGTTATACAGGGTCATATCCAAGAAATTAATCTTTCCGTTTTCCTCCGTCTCCAGGGTGAATTGCAATTTATTATGCACAGACCTACAAAAACAAAATAATGAAATAGTAAAACAATGGGAAAATAAAAACTATATTTCCCCAAATATCGCCAATAACCTGAAAATTCACAATGCTCAGCCACCAAAAATATACGGATTGCCAAAATTGCATAAAACGGGGATACCCATGCGCCCCATCGTCTCTTGCGTTCAATCACCATTAAGTAATTTATCCAAATTTTTAAAAGACATCCTTAAAAATATTACAAATAAATCCAGTACTTATATTAAAGATTCGTGGGATTTCAAGGAAAAAATTAAAAATGTTATTATCCCGAATGATCACATCCTGATATCCTTAGATGTTGTGTCTTTATACACAAATGTACCCATAGAATTCGCCCTAAATTTAGTTAAAAACAAATGGGATCAAATAAAAAAATATACAGATATCCCTCTCAATGAATTTCTGAAGGCTGTTAAACTGATATTAAACTCGACATATTTTATGTACCAAGACAAGTTTTACAAACAAATCGAGGGTTGTGCAATGGGCTCCTCCATCTCAAGTGTGATTGCACAAATGGCTCTAGAGGAACTAGAAAACAATGTAATTAATAACTTAAATCTGCAAATACCATTTTTCTTACGTTATGTAGACGACTGCATTACTGCAGTACCAAAAGATAAAATAAATTACATTTTAAATGCGTTCAATGCTTTCCATAATAAATTGCAATTCACCCTGGAGACGGAGGAAAACGGAAAGATTAATTTCTTGGATATGACCCTGTATAACCAAAATAATAAAATTTACACTGAATGGTATACAAAAAAAACATGGTCTGGACGATACCTTAATTTCTTCTCCCAACACCCTATGTCCCAAAAAAAATCTGTTGTCGTAGGCTTAGCAGACCGAGCTATTAAACTAAGCGATCCAAATTATAGAAATACAGCTATAGAAAAAGCTAAAAATATCCTTATTCAAAATAGCTATCCGGCACAACTAATAAACTCAATTTTTAACTCCCGTCTACAAAAATTAAACGAAAATTTAGAATTACAAAACAATATAGATAAAAAAGATAAATTTTTATCAATACCATATATACAGGGTCTATCGGAAAATTTACAAAAATATTTTAAAGGTAAAGAAGTTACTGTATGTCACAAAGGTCATAAACTTCTACAGAGACACTTCAGCTCACTTAAAAGCAAAACACAGAAACACCGTAAAACCCATACCATTTATCAAATACCATGTAATAATTGCCCCAAAGTATATATAGGTCAAACAAGCCAATACCTCAACAGCAGACTCAACGGCCATCGATACGACAAAAGAAATAAAACCGCCCTTACTAAACATGAAACGGAAACCTCCCATAGATTTAATTTTTCTGAAACCAAAATTTTAAAAACGGAAATAAACCAGCAAAAAAGGGATTTTTAGAAATGTTATTTATCAAAAAAAATGAGGATTCTGTGAACGAGAAATCAGATATAAAAAACTTAAGCAAAATTTATTATAACGTTATTGATTAATTAGTCAATATTTATTGACTAATACAATTAATAACAATCCTCCCCCCCCCCCCCCCAACCCCCCCTTTTTCTTTTTCTTCTCCGACAAATAAATCATAAATATAAAACAAAAAATAACTTCTTATCTCGAAAATAACAAAAAATACCAAAGCAGATCCCATACAAATCTATCTTGGCAAATCTCAGTACCGTTTCAACTTCATGTGTTTATGTTTCGTATGGATGTATTTTAGAACGTTTTTAAAGTTTTTAAATGTGGTGTCTTTTTGTAAATATTATGTCATTTTGACCACCCTATCTTTCAATAGGAAATAACCTTTTTATGGTAAGTCAGTCTAATTAACCTATAAAAATGTATGTTTGACCGAAATTCAAAATGTTATTTTAGAATAAAAATTACACTGATGAAGGCAAAAGTGTTGCCGAAACGTTTGAAATAAAAAATATGAGGTAGACTTACTGAATTTTGTTGAACCAAAAAAACCCAAGAAAAATTTATAAAGTATATATATATATATATATATATATATATATATATATATATATATATATATATATATATATATATATATTTAAATTGTCTTAAGTCTCTAAATTTATTAAAATTTTTCTATACAATAAGACCTCTCGCACACTCGATCACCGGTCTTTTAGACAAAGAACTAATTGCTAAATCCAGAACGGCTTGGTTCCTTCTTCCAATCTCAAGTGGTGGTAATTTTTCTAACTCATTCGATCTCTAGATACTTTTAAACTGTTTTTCATCCCGTTTTGTTTCTTTAAAACACTATAAACTTGTCACTTATTAATAACTACCTTTGTTTATTGAGAAGTCAACACTTTCTTCATTTCTCTCATCTTTTATGGACCCTAAAACTCATAAATGAATTTTCTAATTTATTTATCATAAGATGTCAAAACTGTACCATTTTTTTCAATTTCATAATCCCATTTTCAATTTCATAGACCCATTTCTCACATAATTAATTAAGTAAACAGTGGCCTCTTTGCCCGCCTATGCCTCTATTTCTCGCACGTGAGTATTTTAATGGGTTTCCTAACAGCGTTTGCGGTCGAAAAACTTTTAGTCAAGTTTGACGAACTAATCGTTGGTAAACAAAGCGGTAATATTTTCTCGGTTTCTAGTATAAATATTTCTATGGGGCGTTAATTAGGGTGTTAAGCGTTTAACGTTAGACGGCTCTCCGAGTATCGTCTTTAGCTTTTAAATTCTTTCTAGGTATGAAGACCGCTTGCACCAAGGTCTTTAATAGTATGAAATATGGCAGCTTCTTCGGTATCAACACGTAGTTCTAATCAAATTCAGTTTTTGTTTTCTTATCTTCATAATATACATTTTTCTTAATTTTTACTTGGTTTCCTAATTTTTCTTACATACGTCTACAAGGTTTCACTTTAATTCTTATATCCGTCTATAGGGTGGCTCTCCTAATATTTATTTTTATTCTACTATATAATCTTCGTATCGCCGAGGTAATCTCACTTCTCGTGTGCAAGTACGCCTTTCTAAAGGTAATTCTCTAACTTCTCCGTTAGAGTCCGATGAAGAATCCACACTTTGTTCTTCATCCTCATCATCGTCGTCTTCTTCTTCCTCTTCTTCTTCTTCTTCTTCTGGCGGAGGTTCCCTTCCTTCCTGCCCATGTTCAAGGAAGTCATCAATTTCTTTTTGTTTGTCTTCCTCATGTTCTATGCTCTCAGATTCCTCTTCACGTATGTCATTCTTTTTACCTTTATTTAACTGAGCTTTCTCCAAAGTATAGTCTATCTCCTTACATGGTTTCAATCTGTTGGTATGAACCATATGCTCTTTTCTTCCCGTATGTTCCTTAATTTTAAGTAACTGGTCCTTTTTTCTATAATTCGATGAGGACCTGTCCATTTATTATAAAACTTCGAAGCAAGTTTCTTTCCTGAAATGGCTGGAGTGTAAAGGTACACTAAATCTCCTAACTGAAATTCTTTTCTAGTCCTCTTTTGATTATGTTTTTCACAGCGTTGTTTAATACTTAATTCTAAATTTATTTTTGCTAGTTTTTGAGCGCTATGCATTCTAATCATAAATTCACTCACGTAGTTTTCGTCTATATCGTACTTTATAGAAGGTTCTCTTATACTCAAGTGTATGGGAAGTTCCATATCGCGTCCAAACATTAAAAAGAATGGCGATTCTTTTGTTCCTTCATGCTGCAAATTCCTGTATGCCATTAAGCAATAGGGTAAAATTAAATCCCAGCTATCATTGCATTCACTTACAAAATGACCTATCATTGTTTTAACCCATTAGTGCATGAAGTTATTTTTTTCTATTTTGTGTTAAAATACATTTTTTTCATGTATGATATTTTAAAAATGACAATAAAACTAAAAAAAAGTCGTCCCAATTCCTCAGTCTGTCAGAATGACAGGTCCATTATAATGGACAGTATACGCTGTGGTCACTTTGCAAAGGAAACAAAACTTTTACAAAATTTAGAAATATATTTATCAAAATAGTTTAAAGTTACATGATATCATTTATTTAGTTTTAGTGTGATACAACTTGAAACATTCTTTAGGATGTAAACCTATATTGCATTTCTCGCAAATGAAATTAGCCTTTTTGCTACATTGTTTACATCTCCTATGAGTTTGACTATACAACACAATATGTCCCATATTGTCATATCTAACGTCGGTGGTTGTACTGGATAGGCGCCCTCTTACAGGTGGTGTTCCGAATTTTTGTAAAAGATTTCGAGCAATATATCTTCTGAACTTCACTAAGTTTACACAATTAGCATCTCTGGACATTAGTTTTTTCATCAATAACCAAGCGTTGGAAATGGAGACGTCGAGTAAATAGGCGAAAATAGACCAGTACCATTTTCGTTGCCGGATTCTACTCCTATACATGAACACTAAATTATCCATTTTATCAACACCACCCATTCCATGGTTTTATCTTGTCACCATTTCTGGCTGGTCAATTTGTTTTTTCGTTTTTGACTTCCGGCACCATCGCGAAGTTTTGACAATATTGTTCTGAGAAAAATTGGATGCTGCTGCAACAACCTTGTTATCGTTCCATTTTACAAGTAAAACAGATTCACCAGCCATAAACTTGTATGCGCCTCTTGGTTTCTTGTTCCACTCCTTTTTATCAGGAACGAAATGAACAACCTTCCATCCGGTTTTCACGAATAGTTCCCATAGCACAAATTTGTAAATGTGCAAGATGCTCAAGCAATGCTATATCTGTGAAATAATTGTCAAAGTATATTTTGTAACCTAAGTTTGAACTAATTCCAGCATTTTTTAGAAGAGATATGACGACATCTCCGCCAAGGCCAAAGCGAGTTTCATTTGTAGTTTTGCCGGTATATATATATATATATATATATATATATATATATATATATATATATATATATATATATATATATATATATATATATATATATATATAAATGCTAGAAACTTTCCTTTTACTTGGGCTTATAGGATACCACGGCAGGTGGCTATAGTTGCCTCCGTCGGCGACGCCAATTGTTGCCCCCAAACAAGGGGTCTTTTGGCTGAAGCCACAAATGGGTGTACTGGCTCCTGTTTGTGGTCCTTATTTATTTTCCTCTTTTTTTAAGGTTACACCCGTAACTGCGTATGTGACGTTGCGTCTCGACCCATGTTGAGAGGCACGGTCACATACGTGGGCCTGATGAATCCAATGAGCAGAAACACGTGTCGTACCGGTTACCATTCTAACTTTTTATTTTGTCTGTTCATTGCTAGCGGACATGCCCACAATAATTCTCCTCTATATATATATATACAGTGACCGGCAAAAAGTTCGCAACATATGGGAAAAATTTTTATTAGGAGAGTATTGGAAAAACTTTTCCGGGGGATCGGTTCTGCATGTCCGATAACCTAAAAATCAATTTTGACATACGTCACGTGACCACTGGTATAGCGTCAAATTAAAAAAAAAATTGTTAATTTACAAAAAGTGAGGTTAGTTGACGAGATATCAAAAAAAGTTATTTGAAAAAATTGCTTAGAATTAAATTCTAGATTTTATTTAAAAAAATTGGAAAACTCAATTTTTTTTAAATATTTTTTTATCGATTTACAAATTTCCAGTTTTTTTCGTTTAGATAGCTTGGCTAATGTAAAGCCCATGTATCTGGATGAAAATAAACGAATGTAGTAGTTTTTTCTACAATTGACAGGACAAAATTAAAAAAAACAGGGTTTCGCCAGACGCTAGCTGTTGCAATGATTTGTATCTAGCAGCAGTGTCAAAATTTTAATAACCAGAAGCGCTTATGTCTTAAAGGCAAAAGAGACATGAATATGTAAAATGTTAAATGAATAAATAAAATATTTTCTTCCATTTGTCACCAATTTTTTTAATTCAACAATACAACGTCTTTTATTTATGTCATGTTTACATAATGTAACAGAAGTGTTTGATAAAAATCAAAATCTGTATATTTTCATTTGTAACAAATGATTGCTACCAAGGATGTAGAACCCACAAAAGCAATTTTTGGAATTCTTATCTGTATGCGAAAATCGCAAAAATATGTTTTCTTGGATCTACACATCTTCACTTTTTCAAATAAATTTAATATAGTTGTGGTCAGTAAAATTGTACATCTAATTAAGTGTAAATATTTCTGAATTGACTCTTTAGAGAGCCAGCACTTCGACTGTGAATTAAATGTACAATTTTTTTGTCCATGGGTGTATACAAATCTATCTTTGAAGCTTATATTATAAATTTTACAAACTTGAAAAATAATTAAGGATTAACCGACTTACCTGTAAGGAAGTTCAATCCTAATTATACGAGATGGGACACGTCCTCCTAGATCACCCTGTAGTAATACCTTTTATCGCTGTTGTGCGCGCAAGTTTAAAGAAACTGATTGATCATCACCTTCAGCCCGACTCCCATGAGTCATTATACTTTTGGAGCTATAGGAGATCGCCTCTGGGTCGGGCCATGGATAGTAAGGGTGGGTTTGATCTAGGAGGACGTGTCCCATCTCGTATAATTAGGATTGAACTTCCTTACAGGTAAGTCGTTTAATCCTTAATTATACTTCAATTGGACACGTCCTCCTAGATCACCCTGTAGATGTTTAAAGATTAAAGAGGCAATCTCGTAACAAAATAACGCCACTAGAAGCTGTTTGGTTTTAGATTATACTGAAAGAATTCTTGACAATAAAGTGAATATTTAACAAATTAAAACCTATTCTAAACCAAAACAATGATATTTATTATAACATAACATATCTTGAGATGGCTTTCTTGCCAGTGCCATTATATAATTTCTGAATATGTTTTTTGTTTTTTTTTTTGTTTTTTTTTTTGTTTTTGGTAGTTATAGGTCTATTATAAAACTTACAGTGTGTTTGACCTTTCGGACCATCCAGCTGCTTTCTTGGACTCTCAATATTTATTGCAGTTCTGAGCGCTGCTGAGGACGTAGCGTGTCTGTCTAGTCCTATGTCCTTTAACTTTTTCAATGTCGATTCCACTGGATTTTAATCCGTTTCTTATCATCAACGGCTTAAAGTTTGTGTCGTAGCTGGGCGGTGGGGCTTTTTTATTGTTAAAATAAGAATATCTTCTTGGCCCCTTAGCGGCTTTGTACGTTGTATGTAGTGAAGAATGGTGGTAACCATAGGCTGTCAATAATAATTTCATCTTAGATGGTAACAGTACAAAGTTATGGTTTTTCTTTAAAAACCGTAAACTTTAACTGGGGCTGGACGTTTTTAGGTGCAGATGTTTTTAAAATATCGGTGATTTTTATTTCCATTTCTGTTTCGGAGTATCGTATATTGGGTATATTATTGTCGATAGAGTTTGTACTCTTTGTGCCGTACATAATGCTAACAGGAACATTAGTTCAATTGTTAGTAGTCAACGTTCTCTAAGGGATGCCGATTTTCTAACAGGGAAGACCGGCTAGGGATCCCAGATTTCGTCATACCTTGGGAAGGACGCCCAAGCAAACCCTGTCTCTGAGAGCAAGTTAAGGGGGCTGATCTATGACTATTGATTTTGGAGTATTTTTCTCCGTTGTAAAACTCGTTGGTTAAGAAATCCAAAATGTCTTGAATTTTTGGTTGGTATATTTTCTCCCTGTTTCCTGACATAAGGTCCACCATTTGGAGCAGGTTGAACCGCGAGCCTAACGTCCGTTGCCCTGTAATTTTGGAAACCAAGGCTGTGACTTCCACATAGGAAAGAGTAATATACATTCCGCCCCTTTCGAATGTATTTTGTTTAAAAGTTTGGTATGAGTGCGAAGGGAAAAGTCTGGAGTACGCGTTAAGGTTTTCCTATGCTAATGTAAATGCCTCTCCAAACTCTCTGGATCAGGATGCCAGGAAATAAAATTTTTACATTTAGTGGTTTGATAACTTGCAAACAAAACAATTTCCGGAATTACAGATTTTTGAGTTATTGCTTTACAGACTTTAGGGTGCAATGAGTATTCCGTTTCAATATCTTTGGATCTTGAGGCTTTGTCCGCTTTTGTTAGCATTTGTGTTTTGTAGGATGCAAAAAGGATATTTTTTCTCATTTCACACCATTTCCATATGTGACTCTTTATTGTGTTAGGGTTCAAGGATTTCTTCTATTTTATATGAAACTGCTATCACGTTATCTACGCGGGAGAAAATATGGCAGTGAGATGGTCTTTCGCAAAAGACTTGAAATTGTAGAAAATAGCCTTTAATTCCAAAGAATTTATATGTTTTTCTGCGTCTTGTGAGTTCCAAAACCCTTTTGCTTCTTTACCATTACAGAATGCGTTCCATGCCCCCCCCCCCACCGATGTGGAGGCATACGGGAATATTTGACAGGCATAATTGGGGCGTGGAAGACTGTGTTCAGATTCGCCTATAGTTTTTAGCCACCAGAGTAAAGCGGGCTTTAGACTACTCGGTATTTTCATACTTAAGTCATATTTGCCGTTATTTAATTTTAAAGCCAAATATTTCTCCCTTTCAAGCCGTTTTGTATAAAGCCATCCATATTGGGTGGTTGGGCATATTGAGACTAAATGTCCATTAAAGTTTGAAAATGATCTTATTTTGATCGTTTGTGTGATTAGCATTTTCCTTGTTAATTCTTTTAGTTAAGATGTATGTTTTTCTCATCGGTAGGACACATAGACATGCTTTTTGTATTTTGATAAATCTCAGTTTTTCGAGAAGTGTTTTAGTGTCTTTTATATTTTTATAACATTCGCCCTTGGTGTGGCCTATAAGAAGTGCGTCATCTAAGTAAAAAAAAACGATGTTAGGTTTTTCGCTCTTAGATGCGTAATTAAGGGTTTTAAAAGTTTAGTAAAAACGTATAGAGCTATCGACAGCCCAGAAGGGAGACACTGAAATTCAAAAAGTGCATTCTTAAATTCAAATCTGAGATTGTTTAAATTTTGTAGATATGGGAACCAAAAAATAGGCATCTTTTAAATCTAAAGAAGCCAGCCAGCAGTTTTCTGATATTAGGTTTTTTGCTGTTGTTGCATCTTCTAACTTAATGTGGACTAATACCAAATGCATTTTGCTTTTTAAGGGTTAAAATAAACCTGTAACTGCCATTCGGTTTTTTCCTTAAAAAGTAACTCGATAAAAATTGGGATTTGCATTTTCTTACTACTTTTATAGCCCCATTCTTTAAAAGTTGGTGTATACTGGGTAAATAAAGTTTTTCTGCGTTTTTGTTTAGGTTTGGAAGGGTGGGAGGTTTGTGCTGATGAGGCATTTTATATGCTTTGACCCAGCTAAGAACCAACCTATTTGAGGTTATGTTTTCCCACTCTGCGTAGAAAAGCTTTATTCTTCCAGCAATTTTTTCTTTAGGGCTTACCCCTAACGAGTTCTCCTCCAGTCTTGGCTTTGATTTTTTGGGTTTTTCCCGTAACGGTTCTGACGGTAGGACGTCTTGTATGTGGGCTTCTTTGGGGTATAATTGCTCACCCTCTCCCTTCTAGCTGGCTGTTGCCGGTTTTTGTAGACTAGGCCCTTGGAGTTTTTCAAAGGAAAAGAAGTGGATGCTGGTAATTCCAGCGTTTTTGCAGACTTACATTTGTCCCCGAAGAATCTCTTAGTTGGGATGGTGCAATTTTAAGAGTTTTGATATTGAACTTAGGATATAAAAGAAGTTTTCTATGACAGGAAATGGCATGGTATACCTCGCACAGCATCTTTCCCGCCTCAACGAGGTCTGCCAAGTTGGATTCGGGATTGGCATTGTCTTCCGGTGGTTCCAGCATTTTTGAGACTACTGACCCAAGAGCAGAGATTCCTTTCCCAAGGGAGTTTGTAACTCAAACAAAAAAGCATCCCTTTTATTGTCATTGTAAGAAAGGAGTGCCTGAACGTCAGGATTGATGCTGGGGCTTCCAGAGAAATGCAATTGTTTGCCATCCAACCCTTGCTGAAGGTAACACTTCCATCTGGTGGCTAAGTCTTGGGATATATCGGGCCCGTGGAAGGTTTCACGAGTCGGATGTTCACCCAGGATGTGCTTTCTCTCGACGCCATCGCTGTTAGAGGTGGCGTTCTCGGAGTCTTCCGAGCTGATGGACCTGTCGCTTTCAGAGGTGTCAGTGTCTGAACCTAGGAGGACAAAACATTGTGTCATTTTTGAAAGGAAGCCGTCTAGGGAACAAGCGCTCGTTTTGGACAGGAATGCCACTAGCATTTTGTGGATATGGCCGACCATGTATACTTCACATGATCTGGGCATACAATTCCCTGTATATTTCACAGGGGAGCTAGTGGAAGAGACACTGTATATTTCACAGGCTCTTTGATTACACAATGTGTATGGGGCCGACTATGTATATTTCACATGATCTGGGTGTCAGTGTCTGAGCCTAGGAGGACAAAACATTGTGTCATTTTTGAAAGGAAGCGGGCTAGGGAACAAGCGCTCGTTTTGGACAGGAATGCCACTAGCATTTTGTGGATATGGCCGACCATGTATATTTCACATGATCTGGGCATACAAGCCCCTGTATATTTCACAGGGGAGCTAGTGGAAGAGACACTGTATATTTCACAGGCTCTTTGATTACACAATGTGTATGGGGCTGACCATGTATATTTCACATGATCTGGGTGTCAGTGTCTGAACCTAGGAGGACAAAACATTGTGTCATTTTTGAAAGGAAGCGGGCTAGGGAACAAGCGCTGGTTTGGACAGGAATGCCACTAGCATTTTGTGGATATGGCCGACCATGTATATTTCACATGATCTGGGCATACAATCCCCTGTATATTTCACAGGGGAGCTAGTGGAAGAGACACTGCATATTTCACAGGCTCTTTGATTACACAATGTGTATGGGGCTGACCATGTATATTTCACATGATCTGGGCATACAATCCCCTGTATATTTCACAGGGGAGCTAGTGGAAGAGACACTGTATATTTCACAGGCTCTTTTATTATACAATGTGTATGGGGCTGATCTGTATATTTCACAAGGCCGCTGTTTTATTTTATTTTCTAAAAAGCATTATGATATAACTTTCAAAATAAATATAAAAAATTATTTAGTAAGGGTAGGATTGGAAGAATGATTTTTTATAAATCAAAACCCTACCTATTTATGCCAACTAGTATACTACTGTCATTTTTTGGTTTTCTTTTTTAGTTTATCATTTTTATATTTATATTTTTAATTGTTTTATTGGCATAAATAAACATCTTTATTATTATTATTATTATATTCATAGAACAGAGTGACTATATCTTCGCCAAGAATTTGTTTATTTTTTCTGCGTGCCTGTTGTCTTAATAGGTGCCTTATCTCGTCAACGGCAACATAAGCAACAATTGCCGCGTTTGTTACCACTAGCAGTTGCGGCTGGCATTGAAAAAAGGATATTTTTGTTGCTTTTATTTAGTAATTGAAATATTTAGGCATTAATTTGGAGATATGTCTACAAAGTAGGTAGACTAACCCAAGCCAACTGGAATAAGTACTAAGATTGCAGTTCTAAGTATGTGATGATATTTGTGTCCATGTCTAAAACAAAAAGGAGATATGAGATTTCTGTACTTACTTGATGCATGTTTCTCCAATTTTTTCTCAAATATCCTTATTTTGTTCCTTATTTTAGACACTTATTTTCTCTTTCTTTTTCTCTCTATTCCCTTGGACAGTTTTCAATTTTCTTATTCTTTTCTGCTAAGAGGGAACGAGGGAACTGGTTGCACACAGCGCAAAAAGTATAATGACTCATGGGAGTCGGGCTGAAGGTGATGATCAATCAGTTTCTTTAAACTTGCGCGCACAACAGCGATAAAAGGTATTACTACAGGGTGATCTAGGAGGACGTGTCCAATTGAAGTATAATTTATTATTAATGGTTGGACATGCCGAGGTATTTGATTATTTTGGGCTACTTTCGGAGATTTGGCCCATATTAATAAGGTAATTAAGTTCATTGATGTTGATTTCATCTGGTGGTGGCGGCTCAGCTTCATTCATTATGATAGCTAAATTATGGAGTACAGCATTTGCAATTATGATGGTTAAAACAGTTTGCAGTTTCAGGCGCGCTCCATACGCCATTATGGGAAATCTTCTTTTCCATAAACCTATGGCCCTTTCTACTGATGTTTTTGTACGTATTTGCGCTTCATTGTATAACTGTTGAGCACGTCCATAGGGATTATTTAAAGGCGAAAAAAAATAGACTTTTAGTGGATATCCACTATCGCCTAAAAATATATTGACATAACAATGGCATTCACAAAATAATTCCATATCTAAATTGAAGTTATTTTATATAGCATGTAAACCGTACTGTTAATATTACGTAGTAAAACCAAACACAAATTAAATATTGTACGTTTTGTTACACCTGCATATGATATATGTAGACACACTATACCATACTTCTATTACCTGGGGACTGTATATGAATGTGTATGACATCTACAGCTCCAATTACTTTGGGAAATCTTGCTATGGCATAAAATTTTGTTTGTTCTCGTGTAACTACATCGCGACTAGGCATTTTAATAAATTGTGGGGCCAATCTAGCAATTGCTTCAGATACTCGAACTACATTTCGAGAAACTGTAGTTATGTCCATTTTCATGAAATCGGCTACCGAGCATAGATGACCTCTAGTTGCAAACAGACGTAGGGCAGTTAATAGCTGGTTCATGGGTGAAACAGAATTGTTTCTAAAATGTAAATTATAATATGCAGGATAGTACAAATTTAGACGCATGTACTGCACTTACAGATCATTTGGATAGGTCAGTTCATGTTCAATTAATGTAAGAAGATATTCAGCTGTTTGTTTATACAGTCTAAATCTTTTAAAAATCGTGAGTTCACTCAGGTCTTGAAACGGATTATTTCGAATGTACACCTGTCTTGGAAAACCAAACTGAATAATTTCAAGCATATCCACGTCATCCTCAAACAGGTCTTCTCAGTCCTCTTCAAAATTCATTTTACTTAAACTAAATAATCTTAATCAAATCAGATTTTAAATTACAAAGGTTAGGTTAGAAAACGACGCTTATCCGGATAAACCCCCGATTGTGTTGGTTTAAATTAAGCTCTGCTTAGAACTTTTTAAACCAGGTTTATCTGACGGTACAACTACATTTTCATTTTAAACGCGGCTTACGCAAAAGCTGAGCTTGTATTTTGTCCGTGCAAACGGCTCTAAAAGTCATAAATGAATTCTATAATTTATTTATCATAAGACGTCAAAACTGGACTTTTTTTTCAATTTCATAATCCCATTTTCAATTTCATAGACCCATTTCTCACATAATTAATTAAGTAAACAGTGGCCTCTTTATCCGCCTATGCCTCTATTTCTCGCACGTGAGTATTTTAATGGGTTTCCTAACAGCGGTTGTGGTCGAATTTTTAGTGAAGTTTATTGAACTATTCTGTTCTCGATAACGTCGAGGGCTGTGGGGGCTGATGGGATGGGGATTGATATGTTAATGCACTGTTGTCCCTTGATTGTGCCGGTTGTGGTGCATCTGGTAAATTGCTACATTGGGACAGCCACCTTTCCTGAGGTATGGAAAGTATCACACGTAATACCTTTACCACAGGTTAGTTCACCGACCAATTTAAAGGATTTGCGCCCCGTCAGTGTTTTTTGCCTGCGTTGTCAAAGGTTATTGAGAAGATACTGGATGGCCAGATTAAGAGTTATGTGGAGCGGTGTAGCATTTTGCCGGAGACACAATCTGGACTTAGACAGGACTATAGCTGCAACACCGCTCTGCTGACGATTACAGACGACATTTTGGAGGCCACCGAACGTGGTGAACTTACGGTACTTGTACTATTAGACTACTCAAAAGCCTTCGATAAGTCAAATCACACGTTATTATTGGCTGTACTAAAATATCTTGGTTTCGGAGAGCATTCGTGTACTCTACTTAAAAAATACCTAAATAATAGAAGCCAAAGAGTTATGTTACATGGAGACTTGTCAGAGCCAAAGAATCTGCTATATGGTGTTCCATAGGGGTCTATCCTGGGACCTATACTCTTCTCCCTGTACACGTCGCAGTTGTCAACTTACGTGAGGTTTTGTAAGGCTCATTATTATGCGGACGACATTCAAATTTATTTTTCATTTAAACCTAGTCAAAGACATGCAGAACTCTTGTGAAAAAATAAGTGACGATTTGTGTGCCGTCTTAAGAGCATCATAGTCGCACTGCCTCAGCATTAACCCGGTTAAATCTCAGGTTCTTCTATTTGGAAGATCGCAAATGCGAAATTTATATGCTAAAAGAGCTTTTGCTAACCTTAAATTAATTTATGACCAAAAGAATATTTTAAATGAGAAATTTAAAAAAGTTCTTTCTGATTCTATAGTCATTTTAATTATACGGATGTTATCTGCAGGCCTTGTCTTGTGGATGCTGATGCTCATCGAATTCAGCTTATTCGAAACTGCTGTGTCCGTTTGATTGGTGGTATAAGACGAAGAGAAAGGGGTGTATCTGATAAACTTCGGGAAATCAAATGGTTAAGAATGGATGAAAGGAGAGTGCTACATTCACTTACTCTATTTAACAAGATTATACTAAAGCAGCGACCGCAATATTTGTTCCAGAAAATTAAATTCCGTAACGAAATGCACAACTTAAATATACGACACAAGTTTATTATTACGACACCAGTACACTCGACGGCCATTTTTGAGAGATAATTTAGTTTCAACATAGCTAAACTTTATAATAAAGTGACTGATGCGATGGTATAAAATTTTTCACCGGCATAAGATTTAAATCAGCAGTTAGGAAAATCATAGGTACTTTTTTGTAGACCGCTCTCCGGACGTTGTTTCCGGATCTATGTTTCTTTTCTTTGTTATTATTTTTGAGGGGATTTCAATATGATTTTTACCTGTGTTTTAATGTTCTTTAATGTCATTTAAACTATATTCTGAATATTTAGACAACTTTGTATGGTATATGTATTGAATGTAGATTATAAGTAAATTACTGTTCTCTTTCGGGTTAAGTGAGGAAGTCAAGCCAAGCCAACTTCGCCCTTTGTAATACATTACAATAAAGTCATTTATTATTATTATTTAAATGACAAATCTATTTTATATTTAAATCCTTTTTAAATGCTAAATCATTTTAGGAAAGATTTAAATCTTTTTATAAGATTTAAATCTTTTTAAAACATTAAATAATTTAAAAGTATTTAAAATAACAAATCTTTTTTATATTTAAATCTTTTTTACATGTTAAATCATTTTAGGAAATATTTATATCTTTTTGTAAGATTCAAGAACATTCGTTCCACGGGCACGGGCGCTGAGGAAGGTAAAACGCAATTATATTTTACAAACATTTTCTTTAAAAAAGTATATTTGTTCAAGATGCTCAAATCATTGGAGGTATCTTGCAGATATAGATGAAATTGTAATTCAAATTCGTGAGAAACAATCTGTGACTCATTTTTCGTAAACATTTCTGACACAGCGCTTAATTCAAAAAATCTTTTACTTCCCTTTGATCTGTTGCTTTATGTGTGACACAGTTTTCAGCACTTATAAATTCTTTTGCTGCGTTCATTACCATATTTTCACTTGATTCTTTTGAAGAATTAAATTTGTATTTTAAACGAATTGAGCCATCTTAACTTGAATTGTGGCAGAAGTGTTGTGGCTATTATAGCCATCTCTGATTGACTAGTATGCTCAAAATATATCGCAAACCTATTTTTGATGGATTTAATGCATACATCAATTAAAAATCCAAGATGTCGTGGGTTTAAATTGTTTAAATATTTCATTTTCTCATTCTTAACGAGTAAACTACCAATCGTTGGCACAAGTGTTCCAAAGTACACATGGTTTTCTCCTTGAAGAATATCTATGGCCAAGGTCGAGGATTTTAGGTTGACAACATATTCTTCCAGATATTCTACGTAATTTTTTTAAGGCTATACTGTTTTATACCTAATGTTTCATAGAGAAGAATCTTGTAAGATTGTTCGTGAATTTCTTCGTCTGCGTCTCCTTGGTCGGCTTTAGGGTCCTGGCTGCTAGCTGCTGTACTTTGCTGACGTGGAGGCGTCGTTTGAGGCGTCGATGAGAAAACTGCGGAATCTGAAAAAGATGGTCCGCCAGCATCGGAGGATCCATTGGCACCAAAACTCTCGGAATCCATCTACAATTAAAATAAGACTACACAAACACAAATTAAAATAACTATAATTGTCACACATTAAAATACACTATACTTTGTTCCTGTTCTGAAAAGACTCATCAATGATTTTCTTTTTCTTTCAAAATTTGGGTCAAAGAATCATAAAAACTATTCCACCTTGTTTCGCCAGAGTAGCTAAGGTGATGTCCTAATATTTTTTTACACTTTTTGATGTTTTGATCTTAAATTATGATTTTTATTTATAGAATTCATAATATCTGTGGTTGCAATCAGGTTTAAAGTATAGGTGACACATCTAAAATGATTTGGCAAGTAAATATGTTGTTCCTGTTTATTTTCCGTTACTTGACCAGGCTCGAAAATAATATTTTCTAAGTCACTAATATCGTCAATTTCGTGATCCGAAAACTTCGTAGCTCTCCCGATAAGTTTTTCCGGATTTTGAGAATGCCATTTTTTTAAGGCTATACTGTTTTATACCTAATGTTTCATAGAGAAGAATATTGTAAGATTGTTCGTCAATTTCTTCGTCTGCGTCTCCTTGGTCGGCTTTAGGTTCCTGGCTGCTAGCTGCTGTACTTTGCCGACGTGGAGGCGTCGTTTGAGGCGTCGATGAGAAAACTGCGGAATCTGAAAAAGATGGTCCGCCAGCATCGGAGGGTCCATTGGCACCAAAACACTCGGAATCCATCTACAATTAAAATAATACTACACAAACACAAATTAAAATAACTATAATTGTCACACATTAAAATACACTATACTTTGTTCCTGTTCTGAAAAGACTCATCAATGATTTTCTTTTTCTTTCAAAATTTGGGTCAAAGAATCATAAAAACTATTCCACCTGGTTTCACCAGAGTAGCTAAGGTGATGTCCTAATATTTTTTTTACACTTTTTGACGTTTGGATCTTAAATTATGATTTTTATTTATAGAATTCATAATATCTGTGGTTGCAATCAGGTTTAACGTATGGGTGGCACATCTAAAATGATTTGGCAAGTAAATATGTTGTTCTTGTTTATTTTCCGTTACTTGCCCAGGCTCGAAAATAATATCTTCTAAGTCAATAATATCGTCAATTTCGTGATCCAAAAACTTCGTAGCTCTCCCGATAAGTTTTTCCGGTTTTTGAGAATGTCAACGCGTTCCTTTGATGACTTATTACATGAAGTTAGGCCAATAATATCGAAGATAGATACTGTAATGAGGAGGGCAATATCAGCTGAAGAAAGACTGTGTACCGTGCTTTGTACTTTGTACCTATATATTTTATTGTAAAACCCTATGTATTGTTTGTATTATGAAAAAAATAAATGCCTTTAAACGTAGTAATTTGTTTAAGGTAAGTTTATATTTAGTTTATTACATTTCTTATGTACCAAATTAATTTGATTAAAACATGTCGGTAATCTTCAATCTCTTCTTGACTTCCTGCAGAATAATGGTTCGCCGAGCTCTAGGTGACGATACACTGGAATAACTAGGAGATAGTAACGGGGTGCTTACGGTTACAGGGAATTGGCTGGAAGAGAGAGGTTGGAATTACTGGGGAGGACGGGCTTAAAATTACCATTTGGCTGTAATCGACGGGAACTGTGACGATGAGGATGAGTCGGCGTCGCACAGTGTTGCGCCTTATAGAGGAATTGGGACAAAATTTATATCTTGAACACAAAATTAAATTAATTAATGCGACCGTTTTTATTTATACATATACATTTTAGACGACAACCTAAATATAAAATATTTTAATAAAAGAAAATGGTTCCTATTATACAGAGTGAAATATAAAAAAGGTATTATATGTTTAATTACAAAAGATTGGGTGAATTTATCTCACAGAAAAAGTAATATTCTTGGAAATAGAAAGATAGATTTGGCATTAAAAAGATTGAAATTTTGAAAAATACTAAAATTTAGAACTGTTGTTACACACCATATCTAAGAATAATTTTTAGAACAAAAAAAAAAGAAAAATATATAATCCAAAATTTTATATTTTAGTTTCATTCATTTTTGAATAAACTGGTCATCAAAATCAATATAGAAGGACAAATTTTAAAATCAATCCTTTTTGGAAGACCTCATAATATACAAAAAAAATAAATAAAACAATGTGTCAGTTACAAAATTTGGATATTTTTCTCAGAATCACTTGTCTATTTCAATTTTCATTTATATTTTCAGCCAAGTCGTTTTCATTGTCATGTAAATATTCTTGAATTTCCATGTCCCACATTGCATTAGTTTGTGTTTTCGGAATATTTCTGAGGTAAGCTAATTTTGGGTCAGAAGTAATTAAAAGGTTTCTAATAAGATCTGTATTACTTTGTATTCTTGAAGTTTTACGAGTATGATGTAAACGTGTTTTTCTAAATTATTTATGCATTGCTTCAAGGGCATCTTCTGCTAGTTGCCCTACAGGTAATTCAAAAGAACTGATAATTTCGCACCCGTGAATTAAAATTTTATGAATAGTACTTGGTATGTAGTACCATTTATATAAATTTAAGTATATTCTTCTCGTGTCAGTAAGAAGAGTTTGAGATTTTGATATATTAATCCTAGAGGAAAGTATTCTTAAAATTAATGAAAAAGTTTTAATTAGATTTGGCTCAATGCCCGTAATTTCAGAGCTTATTTCAACATTTTTAAAAAACGTTCTGGCAGTATTGCCATCATTTGTGGGGCCATACCCAGGTTTTGGTTTATCGACAATCAATCCCATTTTGTTTTTAAAATCTAACTGAATTCGCTTCTTTGCATGTTCAAAAATTTCCTTATTCTCGATACCTTTTCCTTGCCACGTTTTCAACGCAAACGATAGGCTATGTACAATACATATTCAAAAAAACGAATCCAACAATGAAGTGTCGATAAGCCAAATCGATAATTGTCAACATTTGGCGTTTTTTGCAACACTGCTCCCTGATTCATTTCCTTTGGTGTTGCTCGACAAATGATACATCTTGATGTAGAACAAGTTTCTGATAAAACATTAGCCACACTGCCTGCCACAGGACTGTAGTTTTTAAGATTATTTATCATTGACTGTATTTCTTTTTCAATGATTCGAATAACATCCGAATTTTCTTTCATAAATTTAAACGCCATTGGCCGACAATACAATGTTGAAGACGAACGTGGATTAGACCACACAACATTTCCATTTTCGACATCAATTAACTTAAGAGGTACCAATGCCACAAGAAACATGTACTCATCTGTTGAGGTACTATCTTCAAATATCTGTTTATAGAGACTGTGCCCCGAGCTGCCATCAAACCCCTATTTGCACAAAAGTTTTAAATTTACGTCAGAATTGAACATTAAATTTGGAATTTTTAAAATACTGTCAGTAGTCTTGTTTAAAAGTTCTTGAAGATCTACTTCAGCTGAAGTTTCAGTAACAATAATTTTTGATGGTAAAAATGCATTTTTAGTTGCTAAAAGCGCGCGGTAGCTCGGGAAACAGTCCTTATGCATAGAGTTAATCTTTGACCGCAGTATGTTATATTTCGCAACAGAAAGGTTCAAATCATGGTAAAGAGCGAAAGCAGTCTCAGGCGTTAATTTTTGATCTGTCTGACTTTGACAACGTTGCAAATTGACCATAATTCGCTATTAGTTCTTCTACGCAATTTAGTTTTGGTAGACGCAACCTCAAAAGGGACTCGCGGTCTTCCACGGCTGGGTCCGGGTTGGGGGTCAATTTCTTCTTTATTTAAGATATTTGGTTGCATATAGGACAATTTTAAATTGCTTTGTAGCCATTTACAATGTCTTTTTTCAAAAACGTCGGGGCGCCTGCCACAGTCGTTCCACATTCGCTCCAAATTTGATGAAAATAACATACTGCTCTCTAGCAATTTTTTTTCTATGTTAGCAGAACAGTTCTCTAGTTCTAAGTAAGCTTGAATTGTTTCCATTACCGTTAAAGGTTTTTTCTTCTTCTCGCAAGTTACCCAGTGTTGGTATAAAAGGTTATTAGGAATGGCAACGGTTTGTTCTAAAAATAAAAGAAATCGCAAAAATTCGCAAAAAATGATCATTGTTGTTTTAAAATAAAGGGTTGGCAGAATTTATATTCAAAAATTCATAGGACTATAATTCTATGTATTTTTAAAATTCTTAGATAAAGTTAAATAAAAATATTTTAGATATTTCAATTAATTATCTGCAAAAGGCTAAACGTGTAACTGATGCCTTACCTTCTACAATGTGGCCCATAGTCCTCTTAATGTATTAAAAAAATAATCACCTCAAAACAATAACATGCACTTTTAAAATTTAATTTTGTACTAACCTTCCAATAAATGCGAAAAATTATTTTTCGTTTTATTTAGCTCTGTTTCTTGGGAATTAAAAAAGTAAACAAAAAAAGTTAACAATAATATACTTATCATCACCAGGCATTCCTTTAAAGATAGGCATATTTAACGATCCAACAATAAATACATACATTTTTGAATTGTGCCCATTGAGCGCAACACTGTGCGTCGTATAAGTAGGACACTGTATTGGAAAATTTGCGTTTGTTTGCTGCGTCTGTGTCATTCATGGGACAGAAGTATAAGTCTCCGTGTGGCTTGGCTGTAAAGGATACAAACTAGAGGATTGAGGATAGTCAAAGTTATTGTGTTGTGTGTGCGTTGAGCTGTGCCCATAGTGAGAAACGCTTAGTCTTTTATATTTGTTCAGTACTTGCAACACTTCACACTTTGCGTCACTTTTAAGATCATCTACTATTTTTCTGAAGTCAGTTACTAGTGACAAACCAAATAGAGCGTCCTCGTCTTGTGATACGTTTGTGACTTCAACAGTTTGCTTCTTATTGATTTTTTCTTTTAGAATTTCTATTAACTCATCTTCCTTATTAGCTTTGTCCTTTTTTGGTCCATTATTTTTTCGTGGGAGTAAAACCTCCTCGGCCGTTGTTCCGTTGACTATATCTGACAAAACTTCCCCATCACATAGGGTCGAAGTTGTCTGTTTTTGCTGTGCCAGTGGCTGGAGAAATGAAAGTTGCTCAAAATAAATGTACTTTTTCTTCTTGAAAGCACCTTTTCCTGTTTCTACTTTCTTTAAACTTTTTAGCTCCCGGTTGCAGGAATCCCTTAAAATTTTCCATTTTCTTTGCAGGTTGGCAGCTAAAACAAGAAAAGTATGTTATCAATCTTTAGGGAATATTTACCTTGTAAAAAATGTATATACATTGTAATGATTCTGCGGTTGGTTCCATGGAAAACATGTTGATAATATCTTTACGTACGAAAAGTCAATTTGCTTTTTAATTGTCCAAATGCTATTCAGATGATAATTTACTCTACAAGTTTCGGCTTATTAGGCTCTTTTTCAAGAGCAATGCACAATGCATTCTCTTCAAAACCCCTAATAAGTCAAAATATGTTATTGAAGCTCTGATTTTAAGACCCACTTTTTTCAGATACTTGGGGACTGGTTGTACATTTGTGGAACTACACTTTACATTCAGATGTAGAATAGCAACATCTACTAAGATAGTAAGGGAAACTTGCCAAGTAATCTGGAGTAAACTCAAAATTAAAAAGCTGGCGTTACTACAGTGTTCGACTGCAGTATTTATTCGGTGATCTTGGCATGGAACAAATGGCACCAAATGCTGTACCAAATCGCTAATTTTTTTATGTACACCATTGTACTGGCCGGACATTACGGAAGCAAAATCATACGATTGAAAGGCCAATTTATTGGAGTTTATTCCGCTTTTATTTAAACATTGTAAGATGTCAGTTGCTATTTCTATTGCAGATTTTCCTGTTGGTTCCATAATTTCGAGAAGTCGTTCACGGGGATTGCAATGTTCATCTACAGTTCTAATAACTACTGAAAGACGATCAACATGAGAATAATCTGGTGTTGTATCAGCCATGACAGTAAAGAAATCGCAAGAATTAATTTCTTCTACTATTCTGTTTCTAAGTTCAGCGGAAATAATAGTTATAAATTCATTTTGTGATTGGGGACTTAAGTATGTTACATGATATGGTCTTAGTTTTGCATCTTCCAAACACTTTTTTAAAATAGGATTATATCTTGATAAGAAATAGACAATTTGACGAAAATTACCTTCATTATCATCATCGCTACCACGAAAAGCAAGACCTTGCCGAGCTAAAGTGAGTATTGTGTCAAAAAGTATATTAATTACATTTTTATTAAATTGTAAAATTCGTTCTTTTTCAAGCTGGATGCGTGTAGATTGTTTATTTAAAAAAGTGGTTATATGTTGATCTCTATTTGAAAAGTAATAATATTTTTGCAAAGAATGTTTATGACGTTTGGAGGAAAAATGTTGTGATAATTTTCCTAACTTATTTTTTCCCAAACTTTTCATTTTTCCCCAATTTTGCACCCCTTTGGTATACCATGCATTATTTTCTAATGCATCTAAACTAGCACTAGCAAATAAATAACAAATAAAGCAATGTGCGGTATTGTTGATAGTGCTATATTCTAAGAAATTAAATTCCTTATACCAAATAGAATTGAATCGGATTTTTCCGTCGCTTGGAAAAATTGTCAAATTAGGTTGGTGGGGACCCAAGGATAATAGATAATTTCTTTGAGCATCAGATATGTTTTGAAAATTTGGTCGTAAACATGGGTAATGAGAGATTAAAACTAAGTCCTGTGAAGATGCATCAATTTGTTGGACTATTATTGGCTTCTCAAAACTTGAAAGTAGGTTGTTTCCAATATTAATGCAATCTCCACATGCATTTTTAATGGCTTCTAAGTTAGATAGAATTTCAATAGTAACAGCGTGTTGATTAATTATAATTTGTTCTTCGCTAATACGTTTGTTATAATTTTTTTGTGATTCCGTCAGTTGATCTATAACATTCGAAAACTTGGCAAGAAACACTATCCAGTTGTTTTCATTGTTCTCCAACGTATTTTCTAAAAAATCTGGTGGAGGTGGAGATAAGAAATCTTCAAGAATATGAAGATTATTCGTGCCGTCTTCAATATCCTGATTTTCTTAAAAAAAATCGATACGACAATAATTGTATATTTTAGGTAGATAGGTATGTTTGACTAACCATCTACGTCGACTTCACAATCTACATTCCCTTTACCATCCAAATCGCCTTCACAATCTACATCGCCTTCACCATTTTCATCGCTTATACTAACGGCACCGCAATTGCTAGACAATTCCATAATCATGGTATCCCTATTGTCATTGTTAATAATTTGACTGGCCTCTATATTAATAACTGAATTTGATGAACAGCTCGGATTTTGTAAGTGTTCATTTTCTTTATCTTTTGGATCTTTGATTTCCCCTCCTCTACAAAAGTATTGGCTTATACATTACTACTACTGATCAGGCAACACTGTATCGGATCCCGTTTGGTTTTTGGTCAGGGACTGTTAAATGAGCTTATTTAAAAATAAAAAAAAAACACTTTGTCATTGCCACTTTTTGTCCTCTACAAGGTGGCGTTATTAAATTTGAAATGCGACTTTTCGTCTTTGAGCCGTCATCATCAACTTTATCATATTAAATAAGGCGCGGCATTTTGTATTTTAGATTTTCTTAGTTTTTGACCTTCTAAAAGCAATGACGTATCACAACCATTTTTTTGGATACGATGCATCACAGGAATTAAATTAATACCAATTTAATTAAAACAAAAAAAAAATTATTAATAATATTAAATTTATAAAATACGTAAATATCTTATCAAAAGCTTGTCGGTATATCTTTATCTGTTAAAACTCAGCTGCTACTGAAAACTTACCATTTTCAGTAATTTTCATATGATAATGTGAAATATAGACAGCTTTATGACGAAAATAAAATTATGTATTAGACAGAGATGGGCACATGCATACGTTTTAAGGCATTATTTTTCATAAACCCAATCATTTTTTGATGCTTGCGATACGTCATTCCTATTAGGAGGTAAAAAACTAATAAAAACCGGGATAAAAAATCCATGCCGTATTTAAAATAATACTGTTGATGATGACTGCTCAAACACGAAACGTCGCATTTTAAAATCAATAACGCCACCTTGTAGACGACAAAAACTGGCAATGACAAAGTGTTACTTATCTTAATTTTTTTTTAATAAGCTCAGGAAAAAATAAAAATGATTTTGCAAAATTTCGGCTTTTTCCGGATAACTTAGAACCGAGCTTCGAACGCAGTCGCAATTTATTTAAATTTAAAATGGCATTTCGTCAAGTATCAAAATGCGCAACTTTGCCCCTATTTAACCGACCCTGTATCTATTACGGTTTACGAGATCCCCATACTTAGCCTCGAATTTGTAGAATGTAGAATTTTTTTTTATTATATATTCTGCAGTTTCGGAATAATCAGAATACGGTCCTTATATCTTATTAGATATCTACAATAATTACTTACGTATTATCGGGCTTTCTTCTGAAGAACTGTTGCATAGAGCCTTTCAGCTCAGCGTTTAAAATAATCCTCTTTTGTTTTTCCCGACGATATGCCGCCCCTGACTTTTTTGAAATCCTGTTCATGTTCATTGCTTAGCTCACGTAAATTAGATTTCGATAGCTTCAAACCGTAGACCCGCTCAGCCCGCACTCGCAACTTGCACTTCGCGTACTGCACAGACACAACAGGCGCAGTCAAAATACGAGAAACACGTAACATGTTTAACAACTTATTTAGGACGAATAGTAAACTCCCATCCCATCAGGCTGTTGCTATTAACTGCTGCATCAAAGAAATATTATACATTTTAATTATATTTAAATTTGCATAATATAAATTATAATAACATTTAAACATGGAATATATTATGGTATTGCACCCGTAATTATCTATAAACGAAATAGTAATTGCCAATTGCGGGTTGAATTTTTGCCTTTGCCTGTTTTCGCGCCTTTGTGAAGTCACTTTGGCGCCCCTATCAAGTCGCTCCCTGGGGGGAGGCTCCCCCCCCCCTCCCCCCTGTTCGCTACGGCCCTGCTTGTGGTGTCTCAAGCATTGATTTGTACAATCGTCTCAAGTCCTTCCTTTTTCACCTTTTTGGGTCCACTTTTTCTCGTACAGCAAAAAATGGTAAAACGAGAATAGGAATTTTGGTTGAAAGGAACTTTAAGGAAGTGTATTTTGGGTTGCCAAGACATTATATATGTAAAATGTAAATTATTAAATTTTAAGAAAAATTAAATTACAATACCAGGGCAGTACGAAACTTAGCTACTGATATAATCGTTTTGTAGGCGAATTAAAATGTAGATTATATTGATTAAACGTTCACTTAAATATATAAATAGCATGAAATATAAACTAAATTATTCTCTAATTTATATTGTAATTAAAATTTAAAGTAAAAAAAGTAAATTAAGGAAGTAGGGACGAAACACAGCAGTTAGGAAAATCATAGGTACTTTTTTGTAGACAGCTCTCCGGACGTTGTTTCCAGATCTATGTTTCTTTTCATTGTTATCATTTTTGAGTGGATGTCAATATGATTTGTACCTGTGTTTTAATGTTCTTTAATGTCATTTAAACTATATTCTAAATATTTAGATATCTTTGTATTGTATATATGTATATTATGTATTGTATGTAGATTGTAAGTAAATTACTGTTCTCTTTCCGGTTAAGTGAGGAAGCCAAACTTCAATTTCGCCCTTTGTAATACATTACAATAAAGTCATTTATTATTATCATTATTATTATTATTATTATTATTATTATTATTATTATTATTATTATTATTATTATTATTATGATTATTATGATTATTATGATTATTATTATTATTATTATTATTATTATTATTATTATTATTTAAATGACAAATCTTTTTTATATTTAAACCTTTTTTACATGTTAAATCATTTTACAAAACATTTAAATCTTTTTATAAGATTCAAGAACAATCGTTCCACGGGAGCTGAGGAAGGTAAAACGCAATTATATTTTACAAGCATTTTCTTTAAAAAAGTATATTTGTTCTAGATGCTCAAATCATTGGAGGTATCTTGCAGATATAGAAGAAATTGTAATTCAAATTCGTGAGGAACAATCTGTGGCTCATTTTTCTTAAACATTTCTGACACAGCGCTTAATTCAAAAAATCTTTAACTTCCCTTTGATTTGTTGCTTTATGTGTGACATAGTTTTCAGCACTTATAAATTCTTTTGCTGCGTTCATTACCATATTTTCACTTGATTCTTTTGAAGAATTAAATTTGTGTTTTAAACGAATTGAGCCATCTTAGCTTGAATTGTGGCAGAAGTGTTGTGACTATTATAGCCATCTCTGATTGACTAGTATGCGCAAAATATATCTCAAACCTATTTTCGATGGATTTAATGCATACATCAATTAAAAATCCAAGATGTCGTGGGTTTAAATTGTTTAAATATTTCATTTTCTCATTCTTAACGTGTAAACTACCAATCGTTGGCACAAGTGTTCCAAAGTACGTATGGTTTTCTCCTTGTAGAATATCTATGGCTAAGGTCGAGGGTTTTAGGATGGCAACATATTCTTCCAAATATTCTACGTAATTTTTTTTAAGGCTATACTGTTTTATACCTAATGTTTCATAGAGAAGAATCTTGTAAGATTGTTCGTGAATTTCTTCGTCTGCCTCTCCTTGGTCGGCTTTAGGGTCCTGGCTGCTAGCTGCTGTACTTTGCTGACGTGGAGGCGTCGCACGGTGGGCCAGATTTAAGAAAACGCGATCGAAACTCAGTTTTTTTATCTTAACCAATTTAGTTACAATTGCATGAATATATAGTAATAACTGTAAATTAATTATCTTACTAGTATTTAACATCATCATATGTATTCCAACTTCATGCTTTACGCGCGAAGTGCGAACAAATTAAGAACTTGTAATAATACACAAATTAAAGCAAGTATATTTTTCTTTTCTTTTACTTTATATTCATAAACTCGCTGTTGGTGTATAAATTACCTTATAGAGCATTCTTTGGGCTACAAAATGCATATTTACGTTTTGTTCCTTTTTGTATATACAATTATAAAATACGTCCTCGTAGAAAATCCTACAGATTACAATACATGTAAAAGAAAATCCGGCCTTGCAATACAAAGGATCCACCAGGATTTTATCCATTGCTTATGGTCATCTCGTTTAGTGTCTAAGGAAGACAATTATACCAAGAAATGCTGCAGACACGTGCAGACTTGTACAATACCAGCCCGCGCGGCGGCGCCGGTTGGGGTGGCAAGTAAACGGTAAATTGCCTTGTCCCGCATTTTATTTCATTAGTCGAGCCCCAATGGGTGTCATATTTGTTCATAATTTCCCCCTTTATTCCTTTAATGCCATAAAAGCTCACTACCAAAAATCAGGCTGTGTTTATATTTTCCACCTCCTAACCGCACCCTTAGGGGGTGCCAATTTTTTCTGACAATTTTTTCGTGAGTATTTTAATACCATAAGCAAATATAAGAAGTTTCAGAATTTCGATCGACAAAATCCAATTTGGGCCCACTGTGCATCGCGTTTGAGGCGTCGATGAGAAAACTGCGGAATCTGAAAAAGATGGTCCGCTAGCATCGGAGGATCCATTGGCACCAAAACTCTCGGAATCCATCTACAATTAAAATAATACTACACGAACACCAATTAAAATAACTATAATTGTCACACATTAAAATACACTATACTTTGTTCCTGTTCTGAAAAGACCGATCAATGTTTTTCTTTTTCTTTCAAAATTTGGGTCAAAGAATCATAAAATCTATTCCACCTTGTTTCACCAGAGTAGCTAAGGTGATGTCCTAATATTTTTTTTTTTACACTTTTTGATGTTTGGATCTTAAATTATGATTTTTATTTATAGAATTCATAATATCTGTGGTTGCAGTCAGGTTTAAAGTATTAAGTATTAAATTACTTGGCACATCTAAAATGATTTGCCAAGTAATTATGTTGTTCCTGTTTATTTTCCGTTACTTGACCAGGCTCGAAAATAATATCTTCTAAGTCAATAATATCGTCAATTTCGTGATCCAAAAACTTCGTAGCTCTCCCGATAAGTTTTTCCGGTTTTTGAGAATGTCAACGCGTTCCTTTGATGACTTATAACATGAAGTTAGGCCAATAATATCGAAGATAGATACTGTAATGAGGAGGGCAATATCAGCACTGAAGAAAGACCGTGTACCGTGCTTTGTACTTTGTACCTATATATTTTATTGTAAAACACTGTGTATTGTTTGTATTATGAAAAAAATAAATGCCTTTAAAAGTAGTAATTTGTTTAAGGTAAGTTTATATTTAGTTTATTACATTTCTTATGTACCAAATTAAATAGATTAAAACAAGTCGGTAATAACAGAGTCTTCAATCTCTTCTTGACTTCTTGCAGAATAATGGTTCGCCGAGCTAGGTGACGATACACTGGAATAACTAGGAGATAGTAACGGGGTGCTTACGGTTACAGGGAATTGGCTGGAAGAGAGAGGTTGGAGTTGTATCAGTGTTGAATTACTGGGGAGGACGGGCGTAAAATTACCATTTGGCTGTAACTGACGGGAACTGTGACGATGAGGATGAGTCGGCGTCGTATAAGTAGGACACTGTATTGGAAAATTTGCGTTTGTTTGCTGCGTCTGTGTCATTCGTGGGACCAGAGTATAAGTCTCCGTGTGGCTTGGCTGTAAAGGATACGAGTTAGAGGATTGAGGATAGTCAAAGTTATTGTGTTGTGTGTGCGTTGAGCTGTGTCTATAGTGAGAAACGCTTAGTCTTTTATATTTGTTCAGTACTTGCAACACTTCACACTTTGCGTCACTTTTAAGATCATCCACTATTTTTCTGAAGTCAGTTACTAGTGACAAACAAAATCTCTTGTGTGTGTCGTCTTGTGATACGTTTGTGACTTCAACAGTTTGCTTCTTATTGATTTTTTCTTTTAGAATTTCTATTAACTCATCTTCCTTATTAGCTTTGTTCTTTTTTGTTCCATTATTTTTTCGTGGGAGTAAAACCTCCTCGTCCGTTGTTCCGTCGACTATATCTGATAAAACTTCCCCATCACCTTTGTCATCTAGGGTCGAAGTTGTCTGTTTTTGTTGTGCCAGTGGCTGGAGAAATGAAAGTTGCTCAAAATAAATGTATTTTTTCTTCTTGAAAGCACATTTTTCTGTTTCTACTTTCTTTAAACTTTTTAGCTCCCGGTTGTAGGAATCCCTTAAAATTTTCCATTTTCTTTGCAGGTTGGCAGCTAAAACAAGAATATTATGTTATTAATCTTTACGGAATATTTACCTTGTAAAAAATGTATATACAGGGTGTCCATTTTTCGATGGTTTTACGGGGTATCTACGTTATTAGTAAAGAAAAAGAGACAAGGATGCGGTTTTCGCGGCACTATGCTACTTTTTTGAGAAACAAAAGTTGCCGCACACAGAATTTTCCTGTCCCTCTTAGTTTTTAAGATACGGGGTGTTTTTGAAAATTTTGCATTTTGGTACACCCGTCGTATCTCGGTTACGCTGTAACTTAGCAAAAAGGTAAAAAATGAACTTATTGGTTTTTTTACGTAGAATCCAGTGGCTTAATCAGATTTTTTCTAGGTTCAATTGTTTGATTGGGTTTGATTGAGACCCAATCAAACAAAGCAAACTTGCATTTTTTTAAATGGGACGCCCTATATATTTTTAGATATTATGATTCAGTTTATCATAAGCTTCTTAAAAATATATAACACTTTGTATTTATTTTTAATATTAAGCTTAAAATTTACATTTTTAAAATATTTATACTTATTTTTTTTTAAAAGGCCATGACGGGTATTTAAGAAAACAAAAGATGACAGTCTTGTCATCTTAAGAAATTCTTGATTTTAGGTTAGAATATTCAGGTTCTCTATTGTCTATTCTTTAATTTTTAATAAAAGTTTCGATTAAAATGTAAAAAAGCATTTTTTCCTAATTATGGCTGCCAATCCGAAATTCGAGAATTATGAAAAGTACGACATGCTCGTTTGTTATATTCAGTGTAAATAAATAAAATTCAGTGAAAATTCGAATGAAGCTTTAGAAGTTTATTTTAACAGGTATAAGCATTTTTGTATTTTTCTTTATTTTTCAAAATTTATAAAAACTTATTATTCGTAGATACCCAGAAAGAAGTCAGCCGGATTGTACAGTCGGGACGTTTTGATTTCGGATACAATCCCGCTGTAACTGTCTATGGTAACAACATTATTGTTTCCACACCTGAAAAGTCAGGAATTCCCCATCGAATATCTTCATAGGTTGCTGTAGTTGTAGTTAAACTCTTTAACTTATTTTTTACCATATATTCGTTTAATCTTCTTAAACTAACTTTTACAAAGTTTACAACTGACAAAAAAGGAAAGGTTGCAAAGTCGACATTAACTTTAATTTAACCTTGTATAGACATTGACAGATGCCAAACACGGCGATAAAATTTGAAATTTGTAGGACGGTTTATATCCACAAGACAAAGCCAAGGACAACGGTAAAACGCGTAACTCGCGCAGTATAATAAAACTATACGGACAACTTCTACCGACGTGGTAGACTAGGAAGCGCGCCTTCGGAAGAGCACGATCGGCAAAACGCTACGGACGGAACAAAAACTTGATGTTGACATTCTTTTTTGAAGTTAGGTTGCCGTGCAACGACAACTACGTCTGACGTCTTTAACCCTGATTGGTTAGTTATGACACCGAGACGCGGTTCTTTTAAAAATACAAAACGAAGATAGTATTTGTTTTACAAACACGGATAAAAGAATATTTTTAAGGATAAAATCAAACTTAATTGAAGGCGGGTCATTTTCTAAACCCCGGCCCAAAATCTACAATAAGGAAAACCGGGACATTGATGAAGTAAACGTTTTGGCTTCAATTGCAACAAATCAAAGTAGTTCTTGTATAACAGTAGAAGGGTCTGTTGGTGTTGTAAAGTCAAGGGTTCAAACTATTCTAAAAAACACAAGGCATAATGGAGAACAATTCGAGCAATTGTAGCATTTTTATTTTACGCATATTTCTCCATAAGGAAAAATGCTACTACGGTTATTATTTATGTAAACCTTTTCATTTAAGTCCTTTAAAACTTTCTTAGTTTGTCTTTATAACAAATTAAATATCTTTCTACTTTCTTAAGAATTGCACCTCGGTATAAAATGATTTTTAGCTTCATTATCAATAGGTAGTTTTGAGAGTTCGCTAAATGTTATCTCGTCAATTCGCCATTCCGCAGAGAATATTTTGATTAGGAACGAACCCGACTATTCTGTCAGAACATATCTTGGCTGTGCGATCGAATTGAGGTTAGCCACGGCGTGGAGAGGAAGCCGGTTTTTGTTTTCAAGAATGTGGTTTTTTTAGAACAGAGATTATAAATATAGGAAAGGACAAAGAAAATGCGTCTTTCGTCGTTTGGAATCTGCGAAGAAACCGGTAGACGAGACCCATTTCAGGGAGGCATTCTTCAGCACTATTTTTGGAAGTTTTTGAGAATTATAGATATTGTGCGATTCTATTTGTTTCCTGAATGGTCTTTTATAGAAAAAGAAACGTCGCTGTATGCCTTTGAGGATGTTTTTTGATTTTCTGTAAGTAGTAAAACGCCATGTTGTAAAACCTTATTCTAAGAATTTGTTTCATCTTTTTAGTTCATTGAAATAACTAGTGATGATTAGAAAAGTATATTTTTGTTGCTTGTAATGGTACTTTAGAAGTCCAGTATGGATTTGTATTTTTTATGGTTCCCTCAACCTGAGGTAAGTGTACATTATCCGAGCCCACTGTTCCATAGCTTTTGTCGTGTGACATTATAGGGTGTAAATTCATTTTAGAGATCAACTTTGGGATAGATCAAGTTCAGGATAGATCAACTTTGGGATAGATCAAGTTCAGGATACATCAACTTTGGGATAGATCAAGTTCAGGATAGATCAACTTCGGGATAGATCACCCTCGGGATAGATCAACTTTGGGATGAACCACCTGTAAGATTCACCCCTTTTAGTTCTCCTTCGGGATAACACACCTTTGAATTCACCACCCTTGAGATAAATCACTCTTTAGATTCACCATATGTACTACAAGTAGGGTGAAGTCTAGGAGGCAGCAACGTGGTACTTTGGTGTGGTCAAACCGAGAAAAAACAGCAGTTAAGGCCAGTTTGTTCCTTTTATTTATAATTATTTGAATATTTAACTTTATCACAATTTTATATGGTAATTTAAACAAATTTCTTTCATTAATTATGTAATGACAAATTGGTTGCCATCATAATTTACTATTTTAGCTAAATTAATGTGCGCCCTAATCGAATTCATGAATCTCGACTAGCGGTTAGTATTTATTACAACTTACCTAAAGTTTCTATCAAATAGTACAGACCAATTTACCATGAATCATTTTTGGAAATCTTAAACTGTAAATATGTAAAAAATGTAAGTAATGTACAAAGTTTGTAAAAAGTGGGTCAAATTATTATTAATATAATAAAAGTTTATTTGTGTGGGACCCAGATCTTTTTGTTTGTGATATTCAGGTACGTTAGTGGCGATATTTTTAAAAGGTTTCTGTCTTTACCCCTGTAAACAATACACAAAAAAAAAACAGTGGCGCTCAGAATTAAAAACATCACATAGTAATTACTACCGAACCAGCCAGCAGCCATGGCCGATCCAACGGATCTCAGATCTCACCGAATGCTAGCTAGGGCTTATCCCAGGTAATATTGTAATAAAGTTGGCGCTGCCAACGTGGTGCAAGTGTTTCAACTTGAGGCTGCTAAGCTTGTTCGTGTCAAATTTTCCATTTATAATAAATTTTTTAAATACTAGTCATTATTGTAGAACTTATCCATAACGTGCTTGAATTTGCATACAAATTTGTACATGTTTACATTTTTTATAACAAAAATGGACTGTTGTCTCGCATATGACACAAGGTCTAATATTTTCTACAGGGTCTGGTGAAAGTACTGAACACATAAATTAAGGTGAACTTTTAATTCTTGAGTTTGAATTATGAACTGGAAGTAAGGAATTTTAATTAATATTTCATTTACTTCATTCAGGTAAATATACATATTTTACGGTAATTTATTTTGCATATTAAAACTTGAATAAGTTTTTAACATTGACTTTGTCAAGTGGCATATTTCTTGATTTCAGCTTTCTATATATTACACCAAACTATATAATATAAACTTTTCATAGTATTTATCTCTAAAATTTTTTTATTTGTCTAATAAGGATAATTTTTCTTAACAAAAAAAAATATTTTTTAAAATGGAGTCAGAAATATTTCAAGTAAACCATCTACATGATTTTGAAGTAGCTTATGAGTTGGCAATTCGTAAAACAAAAACAACACGAAATATTAATGATCAAAGAAAAATTTTAAGACGGTTGCTAGCTAAAGAAAAAGATAGACCAGGAGCTACGATAGATTTGTGTTCATATGATTTTGATTTTCTAAAAGAACAACGGGAAATAGAAAAAACCTTTTATGAAGTTACTGAGGCCATAATAGATTTTTCTGACAGTGGTGATGAAAAAGATAGCCTTTTTTCTCGAATAAAATCTAGAATTATTCATGCTACTCTAAGAGTTAAAAATTTAGACAAAGTATTAACTATTCCGGATATTGTTGAAGCTGATATAAAAGATCAAGTTATTAATTATTTTCAAGAATCGTATGCTACTTGCTTAAAGCTGATCTGTATGACAGTATAAAAATTCCTAACCCTACTACTTCAGTGATTAATCCTACTCCTGTTATAAATGTTGCTGCACCAATTGTCTCGTGTTCAGGTAGTTCAATACCAATCTCGGAATGGGGTGTAAAATTTAATGGGGATGGTAAACATTTGTATTCTTTTTTGGAACGTGTTACTGAGTTGGCGCAGGCGCGTAAAGTGTCTAAGTCAGATCTTTTTAATTCGGCAGTAGAACTTTTTGTAGGCGATGCATTCGCGTGGTTTCGTTGTAATAAGGCAAGTGTAACCGATTGGGAAGAGTTGGTTGCTTTATTGAAAAAAGATTTTTTTTTGCATTCAGATGCTGAGGATCAAATCTGGGAACAAATTAAGCAACGTAAACAAAAGAAAAATGAGACAGTCTCAATTTTCGTTGCTCATATGCAAACTTTATTTAGTAGATTACCTCGTATACCTGCTGAGATAACAAAAGTAAAAATTATTAGACAAAATTTATTACCAGATTTTATCTCACAACTTGCTTTATCAGATATTGTGTCGGTTACTGACTTAATGACGTATTGTAGGAAGTTAGAAGAAGCTAACTATTTGAAAAATAAAAACAGGTCACATGAAGTATCAGAACTTAAAGAACAACCTTGTCCATCTACCTCTTATAATAACAGTCAAGGTCAAAAATTTAAAAATTATTCTAAATTTAATAATTTCCAAAATAAAAACTTAAATTTTTCTCATAGAAGTCAAACTAATAGAGATTCAAAAAAAGCGGAGAAAAAAGATACGAGTTCAAACGTAAAGTCACTTAATTGTTGGAACTGTGGGTTGGCCAACCATACTTATCATGACTGTAGAGCCAAAAGAAAAGTTTTTTGTTTTAAATGTGGAAAACTGGATGTAAAATCCAAAGATTGTAGTTCATGCTCAAAAAACTGAATAGGGATAGTATGCGGACTGGCCGACATACTAATCCCACTAATAAGGCCTCAAACGATAACGGTTTTAGTAAAAATTTTGGTAGTAAATATTTTGATAAGAAGGATTGGAACGAGTGGTTGAAATGTTTCAAATTTTAATAAAAATTATGAATCTTTTAATAATCAAATCTCTCCTATATTTGTAAAAAAGCCTCCAGATGTTAGGCCATACATTTCAGTTAAACTTTTTGATCAAGATATTACAGTTCTTTTTGACTCAGGCGCTACGACATCAGTAATCGGGTCTGATGGAATGCCAGTTTTGAAAAAATTTAAGTTAAAAATTAACTCTGATACTTCAAAAAATATTTGTACTGCGGATGGATCTCAAAAAAAGGTTCTAGGCACTGTCGATTTGCCTATTTGTATTAACAATTTGTGCAAAATGATAAAGTGTTTAGTTGTGCCATCTCTACCTCAAGCTTTTATTTTTGGTTGTGATTTTGCAAAAATATTTAAAGTGATAGTGAATTTTAATGATGATACCTGGCGTGTCCACAGTGATTTAGTGGATTGTGATATTGATATTATTTCCGGATGTGACAACGAGTGTAACATAAATAGTATTTTATACTCGTTAGAAGATTTGTTTCCTGAAGAAAGAAAACAAGCTGATGAAGTTATTCAATCATTTCATGAAATCATTAGTGAAGATCGATTAGGCCGAACAAACAAAATAGCTTTGACGATAGATACTGGTGATGAAAAACCTTTCAAGAAAAAACCATTCGCTATGTCACCTTATATGCAAAAAATTTTGAATGATGAAATTGACGAAATGCTTAAGTTGGGTGTGATAGAACCCTCTAATAGTCCATGGTGCTCACCAGTTCTTTTAGTAAAAAAGAAAAATGGAGAATATCGATTAGTTTTTGATGCACGAGGCATTAATGAGTTGACCCGATATGATTCTTATCCTATGCCGAATGTTGATAGAATTTTAAATTCTTTAAGAGGAGCCAAGTATATTAGCTCCATAGATTTGAGAAAAGCTTTTTGGCAAATTCCTCTTGACCCAGCGTCAAGGGAAAAAACAGCTTTTAGCGTCATAGGAAGAGGACAATTTCATTTTGTTACTATGCCATTTGGACTTTGCAATGCTGCTCAAACACAACAACGATTAGTAGATGCTATCTTTGGACCTGAATATGAACCAAAAATATTTTCTTTTGTCGATGACATTATTATTACTGGTTCTACTTTTCAAGAACATCTTGAGTTATTAAAAACCGTTAAAGAAAAGCTTAGAGAAGCTAACTTAACGATTAATTTAGAGAAATGTGATTTCTTTAAAACATCTTTAAAATTTCTAGGATATGTAGTAGGAAACAATTCTCTTAGAACTGACCCAGACAAGGTTTATTCAATTATTAATTATAGTAGGCCAAAGACAACCACAGAAATTAAAAGATTTATAGGCACGTGTTCTTGGTATAGACGATTTGTAAAAGATTTTTCAAGTTTGGTATCACCGATTAACGAGTTACTTAAGGGGAAGAAAAAAGGTCAGGCGATTAAATGGAATGATGATGCTGAAGATGCATTCGTTAAAATCAAAGAATTACTGGTGTCTGCTCCGATTTTAGTTCAACCGGATTTTACAAAAAAATTTACTATACAGTGTGATTCGAGCAATACTGTTTTAGGTGGAATTTTGACCAAAGTCATCGATGAAGAAGAACATGTGATAGCTTATGCCAGTCGGTCACTCTCACGTACTGAAAGAAATTATTCAACTTTGGAAAAAGAACTGTTAGCTGTTTTATTTTGTATAGATAAATTTAAGCAGTACGTGGAAGGAGTAAGATTTAATGTTATTACTGACAATTATAGTTTGCTGTGGCTGAATAATCTCAAGAATCCATCAGGGAAATTAGTTAGGTGGGCAGTGAAACTTCGTCAACACACCTTTGACCTTATTCATAGGAAAGGATCATTAAATGTTGTTGCTGATGCACTTTCCCGTATTTCTTATAAAGATGGTGATAACGAAGTTGCTGTTCTGTGTGATATAGATATTGATAGGATAGATCCATGGTATGATGACCTAAGGACAAAAATTTTGAAAGACCCGGATAAGTTTCCACAATGGAAAGTTGAAAATAATTTTGTCTACAAACATATTCCTTCTAAAACGATGATGCGTTTAAATATTCCAGAATGGAAAATTTTGGTACCGAAACCACAAAGACAAGAAGCAATTCAAGCTTGTCACGATCCGCCAACAAGTGGCCACTTTGGATTTTTTAAAACTTTGAAAAGGCTTCAAGAGCAGTTTTACTGGCCAAGAATGCGTAACGATGTCTTGAAATACGTTCGGTCTTGTCGAGTTTGTGGTGAGCAAAAGATGCCTAATACAGCAGGCATGGGTCTTATGGGAAAGGAAAAATTGATCACTATGCCATTTCAACTTCTAGGTATTGATCTTGTTGGACCTTTTACACGTTCAAAGAAAGGTAACAAGTGGATTCTTGTCATTTCTGACTGGTTTACGAAATATGTGATGTTGTTTCCGTTACGTAGTTCAAAATCTCAATATGTTAATAAGTGTTTAGAAAGTGTAGTTTTAGAACATGCCACTCCACAAATTATTATTTGTGATAATGGGCCGCAATTTGCTGGTCACAGTTTCAAGAAGTTGTGCGAGAAATACGAAGTTAAAAAAATTTGGTACACACCGTTTTATTCTCCTCAATGCAATTTTGTTGAGAGAAATAACCGCACAAGGAAACGATTTTAAGGAGCTATGTAAAAGAACATAGGAGTTGGGATGAAGAAATTTCAAAAATTCAGCGAGCTATAAACACAGCAAAACACGAAGTAACCGGTTATTCACCATCATTTTTAGTATATGGAAGACATACTCCGATATCAGGAAAATTTTATGGGAAATTGGAAGCTGGTCAAGATATGGAAGTCATGCCAGGAGACCGTGAATCTTACGCAGCAAATCTGAAGGAACTATTCCCCATTTTTATGGAGGTGAAGAAGAAGTTGCATGCCGCATACGAGCGAGGTGCTCGGACATATAACCTCAGGAAGAGGGATGCATCCTTTAATGTAGGCGATTTAGTTTGGCGTCGCAACAAAGTTCTTTCTGATGCTGCAAATAGATTTTATGCCAAGCTTGCTCCAAGATATATCCTGTCAAGAGTTAATAAGAAAATATCGAATCTTGTTTATGATTTAGTTAATGAGTCAGATGGCTCAAAATCCGGAAAATGGCATATAAAAGATTTAAAACCTTATAAGGGTGATTTAGATACAGATTCACTCAATCATATGGCATCGAGAATGTCCAGTGGGAGTATCCGAGCCGAAGGAGTGTCCGAAGCGAGCCAGAGGAGTGTCCTTGTGGAGTGTCCGTGCCGCTGACTGGTGAGGTTGAAACCGATATCCGAGGTAGGAGTGTCCGCGAAGGTGTCCTAAGCCTAAGCTCTTGTGATTGTAATGTGAATGTTTGTTTAGGATTAAGATTCAATCATATGGCGTCGAGAATGTCCAGTGGGAGTATCCGAGCCGAAGGAGTGTCCGAAGCGAGCCAGAGGAGTGTCCTTATGGAGTGTCCGTGCCGCTGACTGGTGAGGTTGAGAACCAATATCCGAGGTAGGAGTGTCCGCGAAGGTGTCCTAAGCCTAAGTTTTTGTGAATATCGTGTGAATGTTTGTTTAGGATTAAGATTCAATCATATGGCGTCGAGAATGTCCAGTGGGAGTATCCGAGCCGAAGGAGTGTCCGAAGCGAGCCTGAGGAGTGTCCTTATGGAGTGTCCGTGCCGCTGACTGGTGAGGTTGAGAACCAATATCCGAGGTAGGAGTGTCCGCGAAGGTGTCCTAAGCCTAAGCTTTTGTGATTGTAGTGTGAATGTTTGTTTGGGGTTATGATATACTTATATGGCGTCGAGAATATCCGATGGGAGTATCCGAGCCGAAGGAGTGTCCGAAGCGAGCCAGAGAAGTGTCCTTATGGAGTGTCCGTGCCGCTAACTGGTGAGGTTAAGAACCAAAAACCCGAGGTAGGAGTGTCCGTAAGAGTATCGTAAGCTCAAGCCGTTGTAGATACATGTGTGAGTGTGTAGTTTTAGGTTAGGATATCATGTAGATACTTTTGTTGTATACCTTATAAAAATTTTCTAAATATAATTTTTTTATACTTTTCAGTTTTATAAATATCAACATTTTATAGTCTCTTCTAAGTCTGCGGTCAAACTTAAAACATTTAATAATTTGTTTTAAAATTTTAAGTCTCGTTTATCATTTATTTTAGTCTTGCTAAGCTTTTGTCCTTTTCCTGGAAGTCCCTACCGACATGTGAGATTCCCCGATTTTGTCCTACCGATAGTGTCCCCATTTATGGCGTCTGATACGCGATAGTTATCAACCCAAGAAAAGTGACAAAAAGCGTTGTTAGACTGAATGTTACTAACAAATTAAAAATTCTTATTTCTGTTTAATTTCTCAGGATTTATTTTAAAAAATGTTTTCTTTAACAAAATAGCCTATCAAGATAGTCTATTTTTTTCTCTAGGAGAGAGGTAGTGTAGCATTTTTATTTTACGCATATTTCTCCATAAGGAAAAATGCTACTGCGGTTATTATTTATGTAAACCTTTTCATTTAAGTCCTTTAAAACTTTCTTAGTCTGTCTTTATAACAAATTAAATATCTTTCTACTTTCTTAAGAATTGCACCTCGGTATAAAATGATTTTTAGCTTCATTATCAATAGGTAGTTTTGAGAGTTCGCTAAATGTTATCTTGTCAATTCGCCATTCCGCAGAGAATATTTTGATTAGGAACGAACCCGACTATTCTGTCGGAACATATCTTGGCTGTGCGATCGAATTGAGGTTAGCCACGGCGTGGAGAGGAAGCCGGTTTTTGTTTTCAAGAATGTGTTTTTTTTAGAACAGAGATTATAAATATAGGAAAGGACAAAGAAAATGCGTCTTTCGTCGTTTGGAATCTGCGAAGAAACCGGTAGACGAGACCCATTTCAGGGAGGCATTCTTCAGCACTATTTTTGGAAGTTTTTGAGAATTATAGATATTGTGCGATTCTATTTGTTTCCTGAATGGTCTTTTATAGAAAAAGAAACGTCGCTGTATGCCTTTGAGGATGTTTTTTGATTTTCTGTAAGTAGTAAAACGCCATGTTGTAAAACCTTATTCTAAGAATTTGTTTCATCTTTTTAGTTCATTGAAATAACTAGTGATGATTAGAAAAGTATATTTTTGTTGCTTGTAATGGTACTTTAGAAGTCCAGTATGGATTTGTATTTTTTATGGTTCCCTCAACCTGAGGTAAGTGTACATTATCCGAGCCCACTGTTCCATAGCTTTTGTCGTGTGACATTATAGGGTGTAAATTCATTTTAGAGATCAACTTTGGGATAGGTCAAGTTCAGGATAGATCAACTTTGGGATAGATCAAGTTCAGGATAGATCAACTTTGGGATAGATCAAGTTCAGGATAGATCAACTTCGGGATAGATCACCCTCGGGATAGATCAACTTTGGGATGAACCACCTGTAAGATTCACCCCTTTTAGTTCTCCTTCGGTATAACACACCTTTGAATTCACCACCCTTGAGATAAATGACCCTTTAGATTCACCATATGTACTACAAGTAGGGTGAAGTTTAGGAGGCAGCAACGTGGTACTTTGGTGTGGTCAAACCGAGAAAAAACAGCAGTTAAGGCCAGTTTGTTCCTTTTATTTATAATTATTTGAATATTTAACTTTATCACAATTTTATATGGTAATTTAAACAAATTTCTTTCATTAATTATGTAATGACAAATTGGTTGCAATCATAATTTACTATTTTAGCTAAATTAATGTGCGCCCTAATCGAATTCATGAATCTCGACTAGCGGTTAGTATTTATTACAACTTACCTAAAGTTTCTATCAAATAGTACAGACCAATTTACCATGAATCATTTTTGGAAATCTTAAACTGTAAATATGTAAAAAATGTAAGTAATGTACAAAGTTTGTAAAAAGTGGGTCAAATTATTATTAATATAATAAAAGTTTATTTGTGTGGGACCCAGATCTTTTTGTTTGTGATATTCAGGTACGTTAGTGGCGATATTTTTAAAAGGTTTCTGTTTTTACCCCTGTAAACAATACACAAAAAAAAAACAGTGGCGCTCAGAATTAAAAACATCACATAGTAATTACTACCGAACCAGCCAGCAGCCATGGCCGATCCAACGGATCTCAGATCTCACCGAATGCTAGCTAGGGCTTATAGTATTACCCAGGTAATATTGTAATACAATATTGATAAGACAGTTTCCTAAATCATCAATTAATAGCAGTTTTTAATTTTTTAACACATAGCACAACTGAGTTCATTGTTAAATTTTTTTTAGAGTAATAATAAAATATAGTGTTTTATATTTATGAGAAGCTTGTGACAGTAAACTGAATTGTTTTATCTAAAAATCTATAGGGTGTCCCATTTAAAAACATGCAAGTTTGTTTTATTACTCGAAAACAATTGAACCTAGGAAAAATCTAATGAAGCTACTGGATTTTGGACAAGACTTATATTTTGTTCCCTTAAGTACCCGTCATTGCATACTAAAAAAAGTATAAATATTTTAAAAATGTAAGTTTTAAGCTTAATATTAAAAATAAATATAAAGTGTTATATATTTTTAAAAAGCTTATGATAAACTGAATCATAATATCTAAAAATATATAGGGCGTCCCATTTAAAAAATTGCAAGTTTGCTTTGTTTCTCGAAAAACATTGAACCTAGAAAAAAGCTGATTAAGCCACTGGATTCTACGTAAAAAAAAGACAACCGTTCATTTTTTACCTTTTTGCTAAGTTACAGCGTAACCGAGATACGAGAGGTGTCCCAAAATGAAAAATTTTCAAAAACACCCCGTATCTTAAAAGCTAAGAGGGATTTAAAAGCTAAGAGGGATAGGACAATTCTGTTTGCGGCATCTTTTGTTTCTCAAAAAAGTAGCACAGTGCCGCGAAAACCGCATCCTTCTATCTTTACTAATAACGTAGATACCCCGTAAAACCATCGAAAAATGGACACCCTGTACATTGTAATGATTCTGCGGTCGGTTCCATGGAAAACACGTTGATAATATCTTTACGTAAGCAAAGTCAATTTGCTTTTTAATCGTCCAAATTCTATTCAGATTGATAATTTACTCTACAAGTTTCGGCTTATTAGGCTCTTTTTCAAGAGCAATGCACAATGCATTCTCTTCAAAAGCCCCTAATAAGTCAAAATATGATATTCAAGCTCTGACTTTAAGACCCACTTTTTTCAGATACTTGGGGACTGGTTGTACATTTGTGGAACTACACTTTACATTCAGATGTGGAATAGCAACAGCTACTAAGATAGTAAGAGAAACCTGCCAAATAATCTGGAGTAAACTCATGAGCAGAATAATTCCTACACCAACCACAGAAGCCTTGTTAAAAATTGCTGACGGTTTCCAACAGCGGACCCACTTCCCTAACTGCATCGGGGCTGTTGATGGAAAGCACGTTAGAATAATTTAACAGAGTGGATAATTATTTTTTAAATACAATTTTTTTCTCTCTAAATATCTTAGCTGTTGCGGATTCAAATTATGAATTTATTTACGTTGATATAGGGTCATATGGCGGATCGTCAGACTCTACAATTTTTCTACCTGCTCATTGCATCAAAGATGCAACATAATGAGTAGATGTTCCAGGCGGAAGGTCTTTGACAAACCCTGGAAATGTTCTCCCATTCGCTTTAATAGCCTTACTTACTTAACACTCTTACTTGTGAAGGTTTATACGACATACAGGCTTGTCACGATAGGAGCGGTAGATCGGTTAACAATACGCGCGAAGAATTTTCTAATTTCTTTTTGGCCCCCGAAGGACAAATTCCCTGGCAATGGAAACGAATCTAAATAGGCCTTGTATAAATAATATACTACTATTATAAACAATAAAATATTCTATAGTACTTACATATATCGTTTTTTTCCTTGCTACTTAATTCCTCAAAGTTTTCGTGAAATAAGCCACATATTTTCTCCCAAGCTTTCGTCTTTTCAATTCTATTGCTGTACACATCACTTTTATAGTCCCAAATTGCAGGTTCCGCCTGAATTTCTGCAATAAACGTGTCCGTGTCAAACGGTTCCATCTCGAATACTGACGACTTGACAGTGTTGCCAGCAGCTATTTTTTTTTTCGTAAAAAATCGTATTCATTTTTCGTAATAGATTAAGGCCCTCCGTAATAGATTTTATTTAAGGTTGCCAAGACTTATAAATGGACTTTTATATCAAAAAAAACTTGTGGCATGTTCTAATTACTAATATTTTTGTATAATTTTTATTTTATCAAAACAGTGTTAGGCTATGTCCTAATTGCACAAAAATTTTGACCGCGCGAGCGTACGAGCGACGCGATAAAAACTAGTACGGATAGACCGCCTAATCGCCCCCCGAGGGGGCTCTATAAGGTCGGTAATATCATCATTGTCATGCCCTGAAAGTTTCGTGTTTCTAGGCCATGTATTAAGGAAGATATCACACTCCTACGGACTGATGATGCAGAATAGAGCGCCCTTCGTAACCGTATCGCTATATACATACAAACACATATTACATATAAATACAATATGTGCGATTTCGCTGAAACCCTACTAAATTAAACTTGTCATCTTTCGATCGGCTTTGAACCATACATTAGATAACATCATCTTCCTGAAATGGTCGAGCTGGATGAAGATTAGTGGCGAGCCCTTCGGGCACGCCACTGATGTCTCTATGGAAAAAAAATGTGCATACATATTATGAACGTCGCTTCTTTCAATCTAAGAAGCCGTTTGCGAGTTGTAAGTTGTTAACTTTACCCCTAATCGTTGCTATGGCAATCATTAAAATTGAAAATTGCAAAAATATTTTTCAATGATTGACCGAATTCTACTTAGATGCGAAATTTCTACTCTGCGACTCAATAAATAACGGAGAAATCAAATTGGTCGTCGTCATGACTACCAAAAATCGAAATTATTTTCAAATAAAAAACTAGTTTACTTCCATCCCTTTCGATAGCCACCTCACTCGTTCCAATCGCAGAAGGCGTCCGCGAGTTATAAATTGTCAACTTTATCCTTAATCGTTGCTATGCCAACCATGGGAATCGATTTTTCCAGATATATTTTTGAATGAGTGACCGAATTCTTCCGAGATATCAGTTTTCAACTTTCCAACTCAATAAATAACGAAAATAGCAAATTGTTCATCGTCCCGGCAACGAAATGTCAAAATTATTTTCACATAAAAAAGTAGTGTACTTTCTAACATTTCGATCGTCACTTTACTGGTTTCAATCAGATAAGCCGTTCGCGAGTTAAAAATGATCAACTTTATGCTCAATCGTTGCTATGGTAATCATCGGAATCAAAATTTATAAAAATATTTTTGAATGATTGACCGAATTCTACCCAGATATCAAATTTCAACTCTAAAACTCAATAAATAATGGAAATAGCAAACTGTTCGTCGTCATGGCAACGAAATGTCAAAATTATTTTCACATAAAAAAGTAGCTTACTTCATTCCCTTTCGATTGCCACCTCACTCGTTTCAATCAGATCAGCCGTAGGTGAGGTAGAAATTGTCAACTTTATCCTTAATCGTTGCTATAGAAACCATGCGAATCAAAATTTACACATATAATTTTGAATGATTGACCGAATTCTTCCCATATATCAAATTTCAGCTCTCTAACTCAATAAATATCGGAAATAGCAAATTTTTCGTCGTCATGCCAACGAAATGTCGAAATTATTTTCAAATAAAATAGCTTACTTCCTCCCCTTTCGATTGCCACATCACTCTTTTCAATCGAATAATCCGTTCTCAATTAATAACAAATCTAAGCAAAATTTAAATCAGACCCGTCATTGTGATTTACCCCGTACACTACCTCATCTTTCTATGATGCTTCGCCGCGTCATCGAAAAATTGTTAAAATTGGTATTTAATGACTAATTCTTCAAATTATATGTTCCGAAATCCACACGGGAAGGTCTATAGAGGCATTGCCCAGTATTTTTCAAGTCGAAAACGGTTCAGAAACCCTAAAATCTCGCAAGGAAAACTGACATTTTTGCGACATTTCGACCCTTCATATTTTAATACATTTCTCCGTATGAAACTGATTTTGACATGCATTTGCATGGTCTGAGAAAAATTAAAAAAATTCGTATTTAATGCTTAAATCGTCCAATGAAATGTATTGTAACTAAAAATATAAAGTCCGTTTTACCTTTGCCATGTATATTTCAAGCCGAAATCGGTCCAGGAAGCTTCCAATATCGCTACAAAAACTGTTATTTTCATGACATTTTGACAGGTTATATTTTAATTTCGATGTAAAGAGGGTCAGTTTCATTTGTTTTGTCAAGGCACGGCTTTTAATATATGCACTTTTTAAAATTTTTCCTGCACCGATGCAAAAAAGGTATTTATTTATAACTTTAACGAAAAAATATGGAATTTTAATTAGTTAGAAGTGTTCTCAGATGATAAGGGATGAAAATAAACCAAAAAAGAACTGTTAAATCGGAGAAATAATATATAATAATGCCTTTTAAAGATGAATTTTGATGGAAAAAACAGAAAAAATGAGTTTTTACCCCCTAAATTCGGTCCAGGATCACCCATTCGGGATTTGTTTTAAAGCCTGATTATATCCCCACGGGATAGCGTTGAAAAAGTTGGAAGAAATTAGATAGGAAAAGATACAGAGTGATTCAAATGTAGAGATGTCATGAAAAAAAATCGTCAAAAATCTAAATTTAATTATCGATTGCTCCTTTCCTATTAAGAATGAAGGAACCAAAAAATACGTCTATAACGTAGTTCGGCGAGGTCTTTCCGATAAGGTACATGGGATTTCGATTTGAATCCATTTTGACCCCCAAAATAATTGACAACCGTCAAAAATTTGCATGAAAAATCGTAATTTCCACTTTTTCCCAAATTTTTCCAATTTCCAGTCGTTTTAGGTATAGGTAAATGTATTGCAAAAAGAAAGTATTTGAGATTCCTTAGTTTTATGTTCAAATACGTTTTTCTGTTCGACGTTTCGTTTTCGAGTTATTCAGTGCCAAATTGGGGTCTGCAAACGACATTTTTCGACATAAAAAAATTCAAAAGGATTACTTCCCTTTTTGCGAATATCGCCAGTTTCAATAGGGTTCTGAAGCTCCCGGTCCCCCACAACCTCCGAAAATTTAAATCGATTTAACTAAGTTTTGCGACCTGTAATCGATCCCATAAGAAATCGCTGAAATTTCGACTTTGGCGTTTAATAACTCCGAAACGGAACACCCTGTATAACTGAATTTTTTATCGACGCTAGATGCACTAACCCTCTATTAGCCCAGAAAATTTGGTTGCGCCACCTCCAACCGTTTTCGAGAAAAAAAATTGAAAAGGTGAAAATGTCAAAACGGACAACTTTCACACACACACACATTTTCCTCACTGACGGGGCGTTATATAGAGCGCTGTTGGCGCTCTATATAAAAAAAACTAAATAAACTTATGCGGCTGTCCAAATTGGCCGTTATTACGCGAGCGAGCGACCGAACGCGATTCCATCGCGTCGCTGAAGTGTTTTGATTTTCAAACCAGTTTGTTTTTCATCGCTCGCTCGCGTTATTATGGCGATTCATGGGACGGAATTATTAATTTCGGAAGTACAGAAACGGCCTGTACTATGGAATAAATGGGCACCGCAATACAAAAATAGATTATCCTATGTGCCTAAGAATATAATTAAAAGTTTCAACTTGCATCCTTGTGTATTGAACAAATAAGCGTGGATCATCTCTGTTTTAAATAAAGATGATGAAATTCTTCAAATTTTAGCCTGTCGTAATATATTGCATTGACTTGGGAACGTCTAACTTTTCTTTTTCTTGAAATAAATTGATATCTTAGATAAATATTGCCACTTACCAATATAGGTCCCTGCTGTTCGCGTGACATTTTGTGACTGAACCAATTAGGACAGAGCAGCGATAATCGCACGCTTCATCGACCGATCACGCGTTTATCGCGTCGCTCGCACGCTCTCGCGATCAAAATTTTTGTGCAATTAGGACATAGCCTTACAGTTTGCCACCGTGCCACTATGGTTTCTCGAGACCGATTTTTGGGCCAAAACCCAGTTTTTCAACTTGTCCGAAAATTATTGCCAGGCATCCCTCGGTACAGTAAATACTCCGATGAGTAAGATTTTTTGCCTGCCGCCTGCTTGTGCGCAGTTTATTTCTGGTAGAGGTGCCGTGAATTGGTAATATCTGTGTTTACTTTAGTACGTTATCGAGCAGCAGTGATTCGTATGCACATTTCAGAAGATTTGTTTGTTGGATTGTTTCCTTTTACGGTGTAGTGTAAAGTGTTTTATCGTGTTTGAGGTATGTAGTTTCTTATATTGTAAAGAAAAGGTCGTACATCAGTTTGTTATAGTTGTAATAAAATAATTTATATACTGATGCATTTTTAGTGTAAAGATTAGAAAATTCGAATTTCAATTTGACTTCTACAAAGTTGGTGAAAGAAGGGGAGGGAAATTTATATATGACGCTGTTAAGTTAGTATTAATGTTTCATGTCGCATAAAAAGTGGCTGCGAATACATGCGAATCTAAGAAAAATATTTATTTTTTACAGACATGTATCGCTACAAGAAAAAAAATCTTTTTGAAGTATGGCTAATTGGAGGCGATACAGACGAAAAATTCAAGGCAGTGCTGTTGCACATAACAGAATCAATCAAGGAAGAAATTGATGAACAGAATGAAAGACTGATAAAAGAAAAAATTCGATCTTTATGTACAGAGTTTTACCGAAAATGGAACACAGTGTCTCGAAAAAAGGACTATTTCATAACAAAATATGCAGAATGGCTTGAAACAGAGTTTTACGTAGAAATAAATGAACCAACACCGTCAACTTCTACTGGAGGTCGACCAACTGTACCTTTCTGTGAAAAGTCCGATCGATCAAAAAGACGAGAAGCTTCACAATTATCATATGAAAAACATAATGAGTTGTCTTTACTGGTGGCAGCTGCAAGCATGGCGGCACGTCAACAAGGCAAGCGTGATCTTGTAGCCGTTTTGAAAGAAGTCAGTAGAAGCCCAGGCCAGGCGACAAAAATCAGAAAACTGATCGAATCGCCAACAAAAGATACTTCAAAATTTACTGCTGATGAAGCACTGGAACTTATATTAGACAGCAGATTAAGTAAACAGCAATATTTGGACATACGTCATGATGCAGCTTCAAAAAAAGCTACATCTTTCCGAGTTATAAAGAAGTGTGGAAATGTAAATCGACGTGCAGACCATCTAATATTACAGTTACAGATGTTATGGCCGAAGTTCCTCTGACAAATTTACTCAAACATACAACAGAAAGAATAGTACAATTGCAAAAAGAGGTAATATTGCAATATCTGGATTTTTTAGACGAAAACGCAATTAGTGCAGAACTTATTTGCAGTTATGGTTTTGACGGCAGCTCTGGTCAATCACAATATAAACAGAAATTTGACACACCCGAAGTCTCCTCTGATATATCTCTATTTGCGACAACAATTATTTCGTTGCGTATGGAAACGGCAAATGGCATTGTTTTATGGAATAATCGAACGCTGCAATCAGTTCGATATTGTAGACCTTTGAAACTTGAATATTTCAAGGAGACTAAAGAGCATGTTCTAAAGGAAAAACAAAACATTGATATCCAGATCGGCAATCTTGAGAACTTGACAGTACCACTCTCAGAAAATCAGGCAATTACTATAAAGTATCGTCTTTTTATGACGCTGATAGACGGCAAGGTACTAAATATTTTGACAGGAATTAAATCATCACAGGCTTGTCCATTATGTGGCGCTACACCAAAAGATTTTCTAAAAGTTGAAGATTGTACATCAAGTGTTTTCGATCCCAAACCCAATACTTTACAGTATGGAATCAGTTCATTGCATGCATGGATACGGTTTTTTGAATGTATCATTCATATATCGTATAGATATGATTTATGTGTATGGCAAGTAAGAGGCCCTGAAAATAAAAAAAATTTCAATAGCAGAAAAAAACTAATTCAGGACAGATTTCTGCAACAATTACATTTACAGGTGGACAAACCGAAATCAAATGGCTTTGGCAGTACAAACGACGGAAATACGGCACGTCGAGCTTTCTCAGCTCCGAAACAATTTTCTGACATTACTGATGTTAACGAAGAACTGATTAAAAGATTCCAAATAATTTTAATTTGTTTGTCATGCCAATACCAACTAGATACACAAAAATTTGAAAATTACTGCCATACAACAGCAAGGCTTTATATGTCGTCGTATCCTTGGTTTCCAATGCCAGCCACTGTGCATAAGATACTTGTACACAGTAGACAAATAATACAAAATACCGTATTGCCAGTAGGTTACTTCGGAGAAGAGGGTTCTGAGGCTAGAAACAAACTCTACAAGTATGACCGACTGTTTCATGCAAGGAAAACAAGTAGGAAAGATAATTTACAAGATGTATTCAACAGGGCTATGGATACATCAGATCCTATCATTTCCTCTATTAATTTGCAAAAACGAATTAATCGCAAACGCAATTTGAAGTTACCCCACGAAGTCACTGATATGCTGTTCGAATATACACCTATAGAAAAATCTGATAGCGACAGCGATGACATAGAAAACGAAGTTATTCTGGAAGAAATCCTTCCAGTTAATCAACTAGATGAGCTACAATTAGAAAATGATGAGGAATAAATGATCGGGTTTTATTTCCATTGTTTGACTTTTTACATATTTTTTTTCGTGTATAAGACTACCAGGATTTAAATGAAATATATATTTTTAACTTTCATATTGGTGCTTATTACTTATAAGAACGTTTAAATCCATGCATTTTGTACTGTGGATAATTTGTAGGTTTTGGCCAAAAAATCGGACCACAGAAACCATAGTGCGTGCCCGTGGTTGCCCAGTAGCGCCCTCAAAATTTAGTAAGGGGCTTTTCATGTCAAAAAGGTAGGGCAGTCAGTAGGTTCTGTAACTTTTTGCCTTTAATATATAATTTGGCAGCATTGATGAATATATTAAGGGCAAGTGTAGTTTGACGCTCGCGGAGCGTGCTATAACCGCTCCGTCAATCTTTTACCTTTGTTCTTCTTACCTTAAAAGACAAAGACAAAACATAGGGGAGCGTTCCGAGCCTTAACCCATACTGGGCCTAATAGAATAGTGAAAAATTACTTAATTTTTTGACTAATAAAATAAACTGTATTTATTTGTTAGAATATGTACATAGTTCAAAATACCAACACAAAAAAAAAATATTTTCAATAACAGGAAACTAAATATAATATAGAGTATAACGTTACTAACATAAAAACACATCCTTGGAATTATTTTAAAAATTAAAATACTATCTAATATTGGAACTATTAAACAAAATACTAAAACAAAAAATAAGATATACTTTCACCGAGATGAGAGTTTCTTGTCTCTCTCCCGCATAACGTAATATAAACAACACATAAAACAATAATTAACATAAAAATCATTATTTTCATTAACAAATAACATAGGAACTAGAGATTCACAATAAATAAAATGGCTAGTAATTATTTCTGCTGCGATTTAAATAAGTAGGTAGGTAAGCCCAACCGGCAAAAAAATTACTCGGGTGGTATAATAATTTTCTGTCAATACTTTAAATAAATTGCCTGTGAAACAATGATGGGCAAAATATAGTTCATGTGGTCAGCATAATAAAACTTTAAGTAACAAATAACTATCCCGTTGGGCAGTCCGAAATCTATTCGAGCAGTAAAATTATTAATTGGGCGGTGAAATTATTAGTCGGCTGGTGACAAAATAAATTAGGCTGTGAATAAAATGGGCTCGGTATTTAAATATCGTTCAGCAGTTTTTAAGCAGCGTTTCGTTTTCTGCAAAATATTTACTTTAGAAGCCAGAAAGTCAAATGACCTGTATTTAATTTTATAATTTTTAGTTGGCAAGAGTTTGAAGATAGCGGCGAGATTCGTTAGTTCGATCGGTTTCTTTAATTCGTCTGTTGAACTTTTGATCATCACTAAGATTGGCCACTTTTGATCTGTTACCAGAGGCGTCGATGCCGAAAATTAAGTACGTATGTATATTCACGTGAAATAAAAAAAGACGGTCAGGTGCGAGTTCAACTCGCTCGTATGGGGTACCGGACGGCGTGCCGCGTGGCCCGGCGGCGTACCGTAATTTTAAAGAATTTCAAAAATTAAACTGCTGCTGCGGCCGAGTTCCCCGCGATGTAATGCTACTGGAGCGGCACTAACGGTGGGCACCATGGGCGCCCACAGGAATTTTAAAGTTGTATATCTCTGTTGCTACATACGGGACCCATACCAAATTCAGGTGAGCCTACTAGGAATGTTTTGGTAAAGAAAAAAAATATTTTGTAATTTGCGAAAAATAGTTAAATTTTTGCTTAGCCCCCCCCTCTGCGAAAAAAATGAACACGTTTAGGAATTTTATTTATTAGTTTTTCTAAACAAATTTTACACCAGCAAAAATTTAACTTTTTTTCTTTACCAAAACATTCCTACTAGGCTCACCTGAATCTGGTATGGGTTCCGTATGTAGCAACAGAGATATACAACTTTAAAATTCCTGTGGGCGCTCATGATGGGCAGCCTTACTAATACCACGAAATGTATGTGCTTTTACATTAATCAATATTTGGAGTTTTCTAATTAAATGCTTTATTTTTTACGTAATTAATAACCCCTTATTACACGCTAAGTTAATTTTAGAGCAGTCAGAACAGTATTAGATTACCCATAAATTTGTAATGTTCCAATATTTTTTCAGCGGTCAACTTGATTTTGGAGCAGGCAAAAAAAATAAAATGTAATTTATTTCGCACAGACCAAATATTTATTAAGTTGCAACTTATTTTTTTATACTGCTTAAAAGATTTTGAAGCTGCTTGTTCTAATCTAAAACGCAGACCAATTTTTGTTTTATTACCTGATCAAGCTTCACCGCCCAATCCATCATTTCGCCGGCCAATCGTATATTACGATGTGTCAAAATTGTAAAATCTCGCTGCCCGTTTAAATCACACCCAAATAAAATTATTTCTTATTTCTATCCTGGACTTTACTTTTTAACAAGTTATCTGATGGTTTCCAAGTGTAACATGTATCATCTTTTAAAAGATTTTTGGCATGCAATCACAGGTATCAATATTTAATCGATTCCGAACTTTAGTTTTTATTAAATTGTACTGAGAGAATTGTCTCTCAGCAGTTGCAGATGAATGTGGAACACACATTATCCCTTTTACTAATTTAGACAAATTTGGAAACATTAATTCGTCGATACTATTTTTCATATTAGATATTTTTCCCCAAAATTCTTCAAATTCTAAAACTTTAACTTTGGACTTCCTGAAGGTCTGCTAATATCCTCCACTCAAAATCCAATTTTTCGACATCAGTAACTAATTGTGGAAAATGCTGAAGACTAATAACTACAATAGAATTTACGCAACCGCTAACTGCAGTTGTAGGATTAAATATTTTACAAAAATTTAATACCGGGTCATTAAATAAAAATCTTTTTAGATTTGTGAACAAAGTTCGATATAAAAATCTAAACATCTTAGCTTGAAGCTAAGAATTTGATTACCATTAATTTGTGCAGAAGTCAATAGTAATAATTGAACTTTACCCCCGTGGTACATTTCTTCAATTGGTAAAAAATTTCTAGCATTATTTACTTCTACATCTTCTAAGCTAATCTGATCTAAATAACTTTTTTTTAAGTTTCTTAATATAGTTTTATACAGGCCACTAACTCTGTTATTAAGTAAATATATCTTACATTTTTCACTCCGAAATTCAACGTTAAGTCTGTTGACGATATCCAAAATGAAGAAAAGAAACGAAAAGTAAACTTTGTATAAGAATCGCAAAGGTTATTTTTTAGAATTCCCTGGACACTCTGCAAGTTTTCTGCCAAAACAGGGTCCTGAAAAACTAGTCGAAGAGAGTTCCAATGCTCCAAGATTCTGTTGACGAATTTATATTAACTTATATTAAGTAAGAAAAAAATATCAAAAAGAGCATACCTGCAGGGAAAGCCTCTTTGTTTGGCTTGGATGAAGCATTTTATGGGGCTTCTCATCTAAAAAACCCTGACACTCTTTAAGGAATTGGAGCCTTTTACTGCTTTTGGAAAAAAAGTTGTAAATTCCTCTAGCAAAATGTTCAAGCTCGTTTGGTAATTCTTTTGTAGCCGCCGATGCACACAAATGGAATGTATGGCATATACAGTCCATTACAAATATTGATGGGAGATCCTGTCTTAATAGAGCCTGAACTCCCTTTATGTTTCCCATCATTACTAAAGTATTGTCAGCTGCAAATCCATTCATTTTATTTAATTGTATATTGGTATTATTTAAATGATTAATGATTGCCTGATGAATTTTTTTTGCCGTGGATTCCTTGGTTTCCATTAGTCCAAAAAAGTGGTCCGTAACTTTTTCATTATCAAAAAAACGTATGACTACTACCAATGATTTTTTGGTAGCTATATCCGTCGTTTCGTCAATAATAAGTGAATACGCCACTGAATTATCAATTTTTTTTATTGAACTTCCACAGCTTCAACCCCAAGGCACTGTTTGGTCAGGTAAGTAGCCTTTGTCCTACAGGTTTTCAGATCCGCTGCAATGCGTGAATCTGGACAAACAGATTGAATAAACTTCGGCAGATGATCCATAAGTAAAAAAGGAAGATTATGTTCCTGGAGAAACAAAAGACTTTGTAATTCTCCTTCGTTAACTTTTACAGAATGTAAAGATCTCTTATCCGGTTGAAGTAAATTCTCAATATTTGCAGTATTCACTGCCTTTCTAAAATTATTTATATGCAGAGATGTGACACTATGCCTTTGAATGTGAGTTATTCCCCCGATAATCTCTTTGTCACAAACTGAACAAAAAGCCGATCTTCCATCAGGGCCAGGTTTACACCATTTTGAGTTTGATTGGTCTTGCACCCACTCCTGTCGATATTTTTGCTTGTATTTTTGATTTCTTTTCTTTGCAAACTTTTCAGTTTCATCACTCGATTTGTTAGATGATGAATCTGATTCTGATTCCACATCTTGGGGGTTAAGGCGAATCATCAGCGAAAAGAAATTCCGGCGGCATACCGATCTAACATAGGACAGCAACACGTCTGTCTCTGTCTAAGCCCGCCCCCTGGTAAATTATATTTTTGCACCGGCATCACCGCAACTATCATGACGCGGTGACCCACACAGCTGATCGACCGGAGATATTCACATATTGCCACGCTCTTTTTCGCACAGAAGAAGAATTTTACTTCTACTTACCCTTCATAAATAAAAATTCAAAGTTCGGTAAAAATTTAAAAAAAAATAAATATTGAGAATTTACAAAATTAACTCACGTAAAGAGTTGAGTTGAATGCGAGAGGCTTGCGCATGCGTGTCAAAAAAAATGCCCTAGCTCCAATGCCGGAGAGAGGGGTGGATTGAGGGCGCCACTGTTTTCGAAGCCGGGTGAAAAACAGAAACCCTCCTAGATAGTATTGGGATCTCGCTTTCAGCTCACTCACTCACATATAGTTACCATATTATCAAAAAAAAAAAAAAAATCCAAGAAACTGCGCTGTCTGGTGAGGCAAATAAAACACTACCATTAAAAACAAATTTACTAATATATTACAGATTCGTTAGGGCAAAAATTTTGATAACACATCAGTGTATTTTGTCCTTTTGTGAAATTTGATACAATAAAATTATTAGGTATTATTATTAATATTATGTTATTACTGTGACAGTTTGTAGTAAACCCTGAGGGGGAAATAAAAAAAAAGTACTAATCGGTTTTAAAATTAAATATTGCTAACCATGGTTAGAGCCGAAATTGAATAAATTTGTTATCGTGAAAAAGGTGATCCTGGTTATTACAATAAAAAAAATAAAAGGTTGCCTGAAGGGGTTCGTCCCCTGATGATGGTTTCCTAGGTCAATGCTGACGTGGCCTAGGCAGCTTAACTGACTCAGCACGATCAAAGGCTGGAGATGTCTCCCAGCCCAAAAGAAGTTGTGGGGTAGCGGTGTTCCCCAGTAAAAAGAAAGATTGTGCTGTCTCCCAGCAAAAGAGATGGTGCTGTCTCCCAGCAAAAAGAAAGAGCTCGGAGTCTCCCAGTAAAAAGAGGATCGGTGTTCCCCAGTAAAAAGACGTGGTGGGGTCGTCTCCCAGTAAAAAGAAAGACCCTGATAAAACAAAAGGTATGCGTCAAGGCAAGGTAAAATTCAGGTACTATGCAAATATAATTTAGAAGAAATATTAAATTTAAATCACAAAAAAAAACTTTTAGTGGCTGAAGGCCTTATACAATTATTCACTGGTATCAAGAAAATAAAACCGAAGGAAATATTTTGAATTAAATAGACATCAGGTCAAAAAAAAAATAAACAGGCAATATCGAAGCCAATTAATTAACAAATCAAAGTTAAGTTAAAATTTACATAAAAGTAGCCATTGTACGCTACTGTACACAGACAAATATTCATTATAAAATAATTATATTTACATAAGTAATGCAGCTACAAAAATCTTAAACAATTAGATCATACACTGGTGACAAAATAACCAAAATTGTTAGGTAATCGCTTAATTACACAAAAGAAAAGTTTAGCCGCAAAATACAATGTGATAAAATTTAGCACGTTAAGTATAATCAAAAGAGAAATTCAGTATTACTATTACTGAACATATACATCCAAATATAGTAAATGTAGCTTAATATTTATGAATATAGAATAACCATACCGTATCTGTAAGCGTAACCCAAGAATGAACAAATACCATAGGCCATAGTGAATAGTTAACGGTACTATATTACACCCACCCTGAAATTTTGTAACCAAATCTAATAATTAAGAATCGGCCCTGTCTATGTTATACCCAATATTAATTAAAAGCTAATTAGCAGCAGAAAAAGAATAAGTGAAATACGAAAGTCAACACTTCTGACTGTCAGACATTTAAAATATTTACCCAAATTACTATAGTTTTAAATTGCCGGTCTCTAACGCTGTCAGCTGACATTCCAGAACACAAGATCTGAATTTTTAATGACCTGGCTATCGCTTATTAGCATAATTAGTTGATAAAAAGAAACATCATTAGGTTCCAATTCACGGGCATACACCAATGACTGATTCACTATGACTATGAATACGAAATAACAAAATAAAATTTAACCTTGGGTCACCCGGTAGAGTTCTGACCAACATTATCAAAGAATGTAGTAAATCAAGCTAGCATAGCTGACAAAAAAAATTAGGTATCGATAAGAATTTGACCTACAAACCTGTGAAGGTCACCTAAACCCCATTTAATTTTTAATAAAAAAAAGAACCATCTGTACATAATTTTCCTACCACGAAATGTAGCGATCTACTTGTATTTAGAGAAGTTTTAACTACAGAAAAACTAATTAAAACCGTGGACGTCGTAAAAAAAAATAGAATCAAAAAGGGAATCAACGAAAATTAATTAAAATAGCAGTTCAATCGCGGGATTCTGTATTTTTAAGGGTTTAATAGTGGCAAAAAGGCATACCTGTCGATCTCGGGTCGGGTCTAAGTCCACATGTTCGCTGTCGTCGTAAAAACCGACTAAGAGATGTCGAAGTTCTTCTACAAAAACAACTAAAACGGCCTCACTGGACCAACAACGTAACGCCAAAATGGCAAACAACAAAACAACGTAAAAGAAATTAGTTGTACCGCATTCACGGATCCCAATTTTGGGTGTCTTTCTAAAGACTTTAGAATACGATACAGTCGACGACGCGATCAGTTTGTGAAAAGAACCTCTCCACACCCAATCCTTGACGAAAAATTCCAATATCGATTTTTTTACCTTGCAAAGCGACGTCACAAGAGGTTGTTTGTAAGTACACTTTGGTACTCAATTAGGTACATTTTCGAAGGCTTTGGTTCCATGGTATTCCCCTCAATGCATTGGCACGATGTTCTGCCAGTAAAAATTAACTTAACCAATGAACACCGGCAATATACCAACAAAACTATAACAATTAAATACATTTTTCCGTGTCCATAAACCGACATTCATTAATAGTTCGTACAATTGGCAGTACAAATGCACCCCACCTACGATTTTGGTCAACCTCGAACCGTAATGCATGAATGAACATTAGAAACCTTTAAAATCAAGGGACCTAGAACTCAGAACGCAGATCCCATCGTTCCTGGCTTCGACGTTTTCCAACAACAGTCACAGAGGGCGGCTCAGGACAGAAAACTAAGATGTATGCAACAGGCTCGACAGAAAATAATTACGGCCGATTCAAATGTCAAAAATGACGTTTCACGTTTGTCAGGGTAAACAAATTCTAATTTATATTTATTGGCAACTATAGTTTTTAGGGCCAAATTCAGACATATTTCCTTAGGGATTAACTATACAGAAAGAGGGAAAACAAGGCTGGATCCAAGACAGACTAGTGACGGAAAATTTGTAAAAATTAAATTCGAGGTTAGGAAAGATTTTGACTAAATGGAAAACAAATCAAAATAAAACGTTCAAGGAATAAGGGAATATATTCAAAAAGGTAGGTCGAAGTCTTAAAACTCAACTAATTGTTGCAACTGCTATAATAATAATACTTTAATTTCGTATGACAAAACAAACCGTAACAACTCCCCCTCTCCTACGAAAGGAGGGAAGTTTTCTCAAGAAAATTAACCGACGATAAGTACTCCAAAAATCTACGGTATTTACAAGGTAAGGCAAAAATTAACTACCGAAGCTCCGGGGGTATTCCCCTAGGAAGCAACGGACGAAAGTGAAAGATACTAGTGGATCGCTACTAACAAAATATATACTCACACAACCATAAGAAAAACTAAACCAAAAAAAAAAAAAAACTCTGACATGACATGACAGGCCTGAGTGTTTCTGACGGCAGCCACCATTTCCGCACCGCAGAGTCAACTGTGCCTTAATGGTATAGTGGCCACATAGACCAAAATTGGGAAAACGTGTCCCCAGCTCCGGAATTTCCGCCAAGGTCATAATACACCCGTACTCATCATATCAGCTCCCAATAAAAGAAAATAAAGAAATTAAATACCAAAGGTATGGTCTGGGTTTGGCAAAAACATACCAAGTTAAAGTTGAAGATTAAGTTTTCAAAGAAAAGTAAGACAGTGAAGAGCCAAACCGGGTTTGTAGATCATGGCACGCTTGACGGCGGCCAAACACTTCAGCACCAAGAAAACCAAATGTGCTTTTTATAGTGTAGGGCCACGTAGATCGGTCCGGATTTGACATCCGAGAGACCGAAATTTCCGCTAGGCCAAGCATCACCATGGCCGACAACCATAGCCAACCAAAATTAACCAAGAAAAGAAATAAAATGAAAATTCATGAACCAGTGTGGTTCCAAAACAAGGACGAAAACAAACCAAAGGCATAATGAGGTAATTTCTCAAACTGCCTATAAAGACACCTACTAAAAATAATACCCGCAGCTTAGTGGATTACTAAACCCACTAACTCAGGTAATCGACAACCCAAAATATTACAATAACCAAAATAATTCAAAATAAAAATTAACTTTGGTCCCCTTGCCGCTAGACAACCAGCGACCCCTCCAGGAGTATCCGGGGTGGAATAAAACTTCAGGGTGCAGGAAGCACAGCCTGGTAACATTAACCCAAAGATGGTAAGGGGGCTAGCATTGCGTAACACTCGAAGAAAGCGTGAGGTACCTCGTGTACTAGCCTCACTCCAGAGCGTCCCAAAACAGATAACCAACTGTCACGCGTCGAGTCAACCAAAGGGTGGAAAAACTAAAAAGAAAAGATAACTAATATACAACCAAGGTAATTTAAGAAGAGAAAGGGATAGCCCATATGTTCCACCGAGCATAAGGAAGTGAATTATAGTAGACACTAAACTAAAAGATGCACCGAATGGGTAGTACATCAGTCCCTGTATAAAACAAAATAAATTAGGTAGGGTACTCTGAAAGGTGGCACTGCCACCGGCCTGTCGCAACCTAATAGGCCGACTTGAGCTCAGGCCGAACAAAGTAGCTTGGCCCTCCCCTGGCCCGCCGAACAAGTTCGATGGGCAAAATGTTACCCCAGGGGTCAGACTTCCGCCCCCCCTGAACAGCCCTTCCAGTCGGTCTGCTCTCCGAAGGATCAATAGTTCCAACAAAGAACGTCGAAGCGACATTCGGTAGCACCGAACACCGCGCAGCCTAAACAAGGAGATAGGGACAAATAAGTCATAATCGGGAAGGTTCTATTTTGGCTAGTTAAACTATAGCCCAAATATAGAACGCCAAAATAGGGGTCTAGGTACCAAGACCTAGGCCAAAGTCAAATCCAGGATGACAAAAATAGCAAGTCAAATAAGACTATAAAGAAATATCAAGGTAAAATTAAATTAATAATTAAACACAAGAAAAGATAAGGTAAATCAAGGTAAGGTAAGAAACACCAAGTCAAATACTGAAATAAGACTTGGTAGATATGAAGGTAAAATTAACCGAATAATTAAACCCAAGGTAAGATAAAGTTACTCAAGGTAAGGTAAGGTAAGGTACCAAGCCAAATACTTAAATAAGACTTGGAAGATATGAAGGTAAAATTAACTGAATAATTAAATCCAAAATAAAATAAAGTAATAAAGGTAAGGTAAGATAAGATAATCAAGGTAAGGTAAGATAATCAAGGTAACGTAAGGTAATATAAGAAAGTCACAATAAGGACACTAAATCAGATCAAGCTAGGATAACGAAATCACTCAGCAAGATACGGATTAAGGTCATAAGTCAAATCAAGTTAAGGTAAATTAAATTATCCAAAACAAATGGTCAAGTATCATAGCAATCAGTGTATTACGAAATTCAAAATAGGTAAATTTAAGGTAAATTCAAATAAGGTAATTTTGAGGTAAGTTCAGATAAGGTAAATTTAAGGTAAGTTCAGATAAGGTAAATTTAGAGTTACTAAAAGATATTAATGAATTAATGACACAAATAAGAATACGCTAAATTTCAAGTAGTGGAACTAACAAATAAAATAAATCATCGCCTTAAGAAAAAAACAAACTAATGACCATGTGTCGTGTTTACTCCCATCACGTCTCGCGCCAAGATGGGTGTCTGCAAGACACCGCCAAAAAAAAAAAAAAAACTCTAAGTTTATGTTACTAAAGCCACAAAAGTTAAAGAAATTTATATAAGGTAAAGATAGATGATACCATAAGAAAAGACGTAAAGCGATGATAGCAAGTAAAAGTAGTAAAAATGCTGAAGGCAGACTTACTACGCGCAATAGCAGCAAGTTGACTGAAGGCCTAGCTTGCCACGGCTTTCGGAGGGCTCCTACCTCCACTAGTTCACCAGTGCAGCACAATTCTAAGCGACAGTGTCCAAATCCATCAAGTTTCGCGCCCAGATGGATCCAAACACAATCACGCCCATACTGCAGGGCATTAAAAAAAAGGTATTAAAGGAAAACGGAATAAGGTAACATTAAAGAAAAATATTTAAAGGTAAAATTAATCATTATCTGAACTCTCATTTGCGGTCGATGGATTATACAGTTTGAGATCTTTTACGTGCCAAACACCTTTACTTTGTCCTGCTCGATCTTGAAGTTCGTAGGTGCAGGACCCTGTTTTCTTCTTAATAATAAACGGGCCCACATAAGCCGGAGCCAGTTTGGCACTATAATAGTTCGCGGCATCGGAAAGACTTTTGTTTTTACGCCAAACCTCTTGTCCAGGTGCATACTCAACGGGTCGTCTACGTAAGTTGTATCTACGTTGATTTCTAACATGAGATGTTTTAATTTTATCCTGAACTTCGCGATATAATTTCACAAAGGCGGCTTGTCTTTTCCTGACATAATCTTGAAGGTCTGCATTGGTGTTAGCAGTCTCTTCTGCAAAGTCTTGTCCGTACAATTTATGTTCTCTCCCAAAATTAAGAAAATGCGGAGTAAATCCAGTGGTCTCGTGTCTTGATGTTCGCAAAGCACAGCCTATAGAAGCTAGGTTCTCGTCCCAGGTACGGTGGTTATTGTTCTTGATGTAAGATCGCATCATGGTCTTTATGACTCTGTTGACTCGTTCGGTCGGATCGGCTTGTGGATGATAAGATGCTGTGTAGAATAGCTTGGTTTTATAGCGTTGACATAGGTTCTGAAATTCCTTGGACTTCATTTGTACTCCATTATCACACATTAGGAACTGTGGTGATCCAAACATTAGGAAAATACCTTCTTCAACCTGTTTGGTGAGGGATTTAGCTGTCGCTGAACGAGAAGGAAATAAAACGGAGAATTTGGTGAAATAATCGGTAACCACAAGAACGTAAGTGTTACCTGACCTCGAACGAGGAAACGGTCCAATATAATCCAGGCTGATACACTGCCAAGGTTGATTTATTGTAGGACGATCACCCATTAATCCTGCAGGAGGTTTTTGTTCTACTTTGTGCTGGGCACAAACTCGACAAGCTTTCACATAACTAGTGACGTCACTCCTCATCTTAGGCCAATAATATCGTTGGCATACTTTCCAGTAGGTCTTGAATACGCCCACGTGACCTGAAGCAGGTATATCATGGCAACGAGCGAGTATCTTGCGCCTTTTATCCTTAGGAACGACAATTTTCCAAGAACTGGATGGAGTACCAAGGTCCGGATGATTGGTTCTTGCATATTTATACAACATGTTGTTTTCTACACGCCAAGCAGGAAATTTGTCTGGTTGTTGTTCAAGCCTTACAAACATATTTTTATACCATCAATCAGTGGTGGAAGACATCGGAACATCACTATCATCGGTGTCAATAGCTTCTGCGGAGACAGGAACGGATCTGGACAGAAAATCGGCAACAATGTGCTCTTTACCAGGGCGATGGATTAAGGTAAAATCATAGGGTTGCAGACGAAGCGCCCATCGCGCTAAACGACCTTGAGGGTCTTTTAATCTGTGCAGCCATAGTAACGAGTGGTGGTCAGTTACTACCGTGAAGTGTACCCCTTCCAAATAATGTCTTAATTTCTCCACACTCCAAATCACTGCCAAACATTCTTTCTCGGTGACTGTATATTTCATTTCTTGTTTAGTCAGTGAACGTGATAGGAAGCATATTACTTTCTCACCATCATCAAAAGTCTGTGTTAAAACTGCACCAAGGCCATATGCGCTTGCATCGGTTTGCAGGACAAAAGGACGGTTAAAATCAGGACAGGTAAGTATCGGTGCTGTAACCAAAGCTTCCTTGATCGCTTTAAAGGCTCTATCACAGTCGGTTGTCCATGACCATCTGACATTTTTCTTAGTCAAGTTAGTTAGCGGAGCTATGGTGGATGAAAAATTCGGAACAAAGCGACGGTACCAAGATGCTGTACCAATAAATCGGCGAATTTCTGTGACATTCTTCGGTGGTATAATATTTACAATTGCCTCAACTTTTAATGGATCTGGTCGGAGTCCCTGACGGTCCACAACATATCCTAAGTACTTCAATTCTGGCAGGCAAAACTGACATTTTTCTAGTGAAACTATGAGTCCCGCTTCATGTAGTCGGTCGAAAACTAAGCCCAACAGACGTAGGTGTTCATCGAAGTCCTGAGATATGAGAATTATATCATCCAGATATACCATGACCGCTGGTTGAAGGTCTGCTTCAAGGACGGTATCTACTATGCGCTGCCAGGTTGCTGGTGAATTGGTTAAACCAAAAGGCATGCGACGGAACTGAAATAGTCCTCTTCCAGGGACGGTAAATGCAGTATATTCACGCGAAGATTCACTTAAGGGAACTGTCCAAAATGCGGATTTGATATCGATGGAACTGAGGTAAGTTGCATCTCTCAGGCGGTCCAAAATGGCAGAAATATAGGGCAAGGGATATGCGTCTTTCTTGCTCAAACTGTTCAAAATTCTGTAATCTACACAAAATCTGTAGGAATCATCCTTCTTGCGCACTAAACATATCGGACTGGACCAAGCACTCTTCGAAGGTTCGATGACTCCATCCTCCAACATTTGTTTAAGTTCTTCATCGATAATTTTCTGCTTAAATGGAGACACCGGGTAATATCTTTGTTTGACAGGTTTCGTACCTGGCTCCACTTCAATAACATGTTCAGCCACCTTACAACATCCCAGGCCTGTACCCATTAAAGCAAGTTTTTCTTTGACTAAGTTATCAAGAGTCATTCGCTGAGCAATAGTAAGGGTACTCTCATCCCGTATGCTAAGTACTTGAGTAGAATTCGTTTCATCTGCGAAATGCCAAACATCCTGATTCAAATCTGGTACGATTCCCATGCTCTTCCAGAAATCGACTCCCAAAATTAAGGTATGAGCCAGTGCAGGCAGGACTAACACATCTATCATGCGGGTTTTTCCCATTAAACTAAACGGTACTTGCATGTAACCAATAGCAGAACAGCTCTCTCCATTAGCAACTGTACATCTTGTTTCTTTACCTAAAAGTTGCAGTCCCAAACTCCGTAGCAACTCATATCCAGGAAGTCCAACAAGTGTTCGAGTGGCACCAGAATCCAGCAAACCTCTTATAGGTTTACCTATAATAGAAACTTCCAAATAAGGACGTTGATCTCCTCGTGCGTGACTAATGATGAAATCTAAAAGAATTTTGGATGAAAAGTCAAAATCATTGGTCGATACACGCTTGGTATTGGGAGAAATCGTACGACCTATTGATTCCCCCGGGAAGCGTTTCCCGAATTAGCACATTTTGGGCAAGATCTTACAGTGACATTAGGTGTTCCACAACGATAACAGTGTGTTTTTCTAGGGCTTTGACAATCTCGATTAAAATGTCCCGTTTGTTGACAATTCCAACAGACTACTTCTCTAGGACCTCTACTGGTAGTAGGAGGGTTGACATGTCTCACTTCATTGACCTTAGTTGGAGGTAAGGCTTCTTGCATATCTGAGACGAAGGCGAAATCAGGTTCTACAAATCCTTGTCGCTTCCGAGATGGCGGTACATAATGTTCTGCACGGTATTTCTTGGCTTCTAAAACCAGGCACTGCTCCTCTAATTCTTCCAATGAGTTCACTATGGGTAACTGAGTGGTGTAAAATGGAGCTAAATTCCTAGTTATCATGTCCAACTTTGCATCCTCACTGAGGGAACCATAACGCCGAAACAGAGCCTGCATGCTTGAAAGATAGTCCACTATGCTTTCTGATGGATCTTGAGTCCTCTCGAGCATTTCTTTAAAGAGTCGAGCACGATAATCTGGTGGTTCAAAGTGTCTGCAAAGCAGTTCAGCTAGTTCTCTCCAGTTGTTAAACCGGGAACGGTTCGCTCTAAACCAATTCAATGCCTTGCCTTCAAATAAATCTATGGCAGACTCAAACAGTTCTCTTTCTGATACATTACGAGCCAATCTCAGCTCGTTTACTCTCTCCAAGAATCCATGGACTGACATACCCTTGGGATCTCCTGTAAATTTAAGGCCCCATTTTTCAATACGTAGTGCCTTGAAGTTCGACACTGGCTGTCTATTTGGGGTTGAACCATGTTGAGTTGGTCTAGGCACTTCATCTTCTGACGAATCATCAGAATCAGAACATCCCGAGCGTGCTGCATCCAATAAGACACTCAAGTTAGGATCTCGTCTGGATACTTGCTCTAGCTCGTCAAGAGCAGATAAAGTTTCTGCAATTAATATTGCTCGTGTGTCAGCGTCCTCTAACGACAGTTGGTTAACTGGTACACGATCAATTCGGTTAAGAAGATGGACCAAGTGTGTCTGTAGACGTTCGAATTTGGTCTGGGCTTTTTCTCCAGTAACGGACTTAATCGCCAATTTAGTCTTCCTCAAGTTAGTCGCCACATAAGCTCTTTCTTCAGCAAGATCCATATTATAGGGAGGGTGACTTATAGACTTACTAACTTTCTCCATCTGCAACAATGGGCGTAAAGATGCACGAAGGCTTTCGACAGTTTTCGTTTCATCAGCTGGAATGCCACGAACTTGCAACTCATAAATGAGCATATCCTTTCTAAGGTAATGCACTCTCATACTGTAATCCATCGTAAATTATTACGAGTCAAATAATACACAAGCAAAAATAAATTTAAAGAAAAATCAATAAAATATTAACACTGATTGCACTTGACACTGTAAACTGCAAATAATTTGCACAACAAAATTTTCAGATAATTTTCACTAATTAAACTTCACCAAAAAGATTTAAAAATAAAATAAACCGGTTAGGACAGCGATGTCCTAACAGAAAGAATAACGAAAACCCGTCAGAACAGCGAAGTTCTGATGGCTACTACAAAACAATAGGTAGGCCGCAAAAAAAAATATTGCATTATCAGCAAAAAAATCTCATCAGAGGTAAGACAACATATCAGAAGCGCAAAAATCGATAAATGAAAAATTAAAAAAAAATTTTGATAATGTTAGTACCAAAGTGCTCTATCTGGTCTCACCAAACGCAGTTTCTTTTTGCTTGAATGCCCCACGTTGGGCGCCAAAATTTGCCACGCTCTTTTTCGCACAGAAGAAGAATTTTACTTCTACTTACCCTTCATAAATAAAAATTCAAAGTTCGGTAAAAATTTAAAAAAAAATAAATATTGAGAATTTACAAAATTAACTCACGTAAAGAGTTGAGTTGAATGCGAGAGGCTTGCGCATGCGTGTCAAAAAAAATGCCCTAGCTCCAATGCCGGAGAGAGGGGTGGATTGAGGGCGCCACTGTTTTCGAAGCCGGGTGAAAAACAGAAACCCTCCTAGATAGTATTGGGATCTCGCTTTCAGCTCACTCACTCACATATAGTTACCATATTATCAAAAAAAAAAAAATCCAAGAAACTGCGCTGTCTGGTGAGGCAAATAAAACACTACCATTAAAAACAAATTTACTAATATATTACAGATTCGTTAGGGCAAAAATTTTGATAACACATCAGTGTATTTTGTCCTTTTGTGAAATTTGATACAATAAAATTATTAGGTATTATTATTAATATTATGTTATTACTGTGACAGTTTGTAGTAAACCCTGAGGGGGAAATAAAAAAAAAGTACTAATCGGTTTTAAAATTAAATATTGCTAACCATGGTTAGAGCCGAAATTGAATAAATTTGTTATCGTGAAAAAGGTGATCCTGGTTATTACAATAAAAAAAATAAAAGGTTGCCTGAAGGGGTTCGTCCCCTGATGATGGTTTCCTAGGTCAATGCTGACGTGGCCTAGGCAGCTTAACTGACTCAGCACGATCAAAGGCTGGAGATGTCTCCCAGCCCAAAAGAAGTTGTGGGGTAGCGGTGTTCCCCAGTAAAAAGAAAGATTGTGCTGTCTCCCAGCAAAAGAGATGGTGCTGTCTCCCAGCAAAAAGAAAGAGCTCGGAGTCTCCCAGTAAAAAGAGGATCGGTGTTCCCCAGTAAAAAGACGTGGTGGGGTCGTCTCCCAGTAAAAAGAAAGACCCTGATAAAACAAAAGGTATGCGTCAAGGCAAGGTAAAATTCAGGTACTATGCAAATATAATTTAGAAGAAATATTAAATTTAAATCACAAAAAAAAACTTTTAGTGGCTGAAGGCCTTATACAATTATTCACTGGTATCAAGAAAATAAAACCGAAGGAAATATTTTGAATTAAATAGACATCAGGTCAAAAAAAAAATAAACAGGCAATATCGAAGCCAATTAATTAACAAATCAAAGTTAAGTTAAAATTTACATAAAAGTAGCCATTGTACGCTACTGTACACAGACAAATATTCATTATAAAATAATTATATTTACATAAGTAATGCAGCTACAAAAATCTTAAACAATTAGATCATACACTGGTGACAAAATAACCAAAATTGTTAGGTAATCGCTTAATTACACAAAAGAAAAGTTTAGCCGCAAAATACAATGTGATAAAATTTAGCACGTTAAGTATAATCAAAAGAGAAATTCAGTATTACTATTACTAAACATATACATCCAAATATAGTAAATGTAGCTTAATATTTATGAATATAGAATAACCATACCGTATCTGTAAGCGTAACCCAAGAATGAACAAATACCATAGGCCATAGTGAATAGTTAACGGTACTATATTACACCCACCCTGAAATTTTGTAACCAAATCTAATAATTAAGAATCAGCCCTGTCTATGTTATACCCAATATTAATTAAAAGCTAATTAGCAGCAGAAAAAGAATAAGTGAAATACGAAAGTCAACACTTCTGACTGTCAGACATTTAAAATATTTACCCAAATTACTATAGTTTTAAATTGCCGGTCTCTAACGCTGTCAGCTGACATTCCAGAACACAAGATCTGAATTTTTAATGACCTGGCTATCGCTTATTAGCATAATTAGTTGATAAAAAGAAACATCATTAGGTTCCAATTCACGGGCATACACCAATGACTGATTCACTATGACTATGAATACGAAATAACAAAATAAAATTTAACCTTGGGTCACCCGGTAGAGTTCTGACCAACATTATCAAAGAATGTAGTAAATCAAGCTAGCATAGCTGACAAAAAAAAATTAGGTATCGATAAGAATTTGACCTACAAACCTGTGAAGGTCACCTAAACCCCATTTAATTTTTAATAAAAAAAAGAACCATCTGTACATAATTTTCCTACCACGAAATGTAGCGATCTACTTGTATTTAGAGAAGTTTTAACTACAGAAAAACTAATTAAAACCGTGGACGTCGTAAAAAAAAATAGAATCAAAAAGGGAATCAACGAAAATTAATTAAAATAGCAGTTCAATCGCGGGATTCTGTATTTTTAAGGGTTTAATAGTGGCAAAAAGGCATACCTGTCGATCTCGGGTCGGGTCTAAGTCCACATGTTCGCTGTCGTCGTAAAAACCGACGAAGAGATGTCGAATTTCTTCTACAAAAACAACTAAAACGGCCTCACTGGACCAACAACGTAACGCCAAAATGGCAAACAACAAAACAACGTAAAAGAAATTAGTTGTACCGCATTCACGGATCCCAATTTTGGGTGTCTTTCTAAAGACTTTAGAATACGATACAGTCGACGACGCGATCAGTTTGTGAAAAGAACCTCTCCACACCCAATCCTTGACGAAAAATTCCAATATCGATTTTTTTACCTTGCAAAGCGACGTCACAAGAGGTTGTTTGTAAGTACACTTTGGTACTCAATTAGGTACATTTTCGAAGGCTTTGGTTCCATGGTATTCCCCTCAATGCATTGGCACGATGTTCTGCCAGTAAAAATTAACTTAACCAATGAACACCGGCAATATACCAACAAAACTATAACAATTAAATACATTTTTCCGTGTCCATAAACCGACATTCATTAATAGTTCGTACAATTGGCAGTACAAATGCACCCCACCTACGATTTTGGTCAACCTCGAACCGTAATGCATGAATGAACATTAGAAACATTTAAAATCAAGGGACCTAGAACTCAGAACGCAGATCCCATCGTTCCTGGCTTCGACGTTTTCCAACAACAGTCACAGAGGGCGGCTCAGGACAGAAAACTAAGATGTATGCAACAGGCTCGACAGAAAATAATTACGGCCGATTCAAATGTCAAAAATGACGTTTCACGTTTGTCAGGGTAAACAAATTCTAATTTATATTTATTGGCAACTATAGTTTTTAGGGCCAAATTCAGACATATTTCCTTAGGGATTAACTATACAGAAAGAGGGAAAACAAGGCTGGATCCAAGACAGACTAGTGACGGAAAATTTGTAAAAATTAAATTCGAGGTTAGGAAAGATTTTGACTAAATGGAAAACAAATCAAAATAAAACGTTCAAGGAATAAGGGAATATATTCAAAAAGGTAGGTCGAAGTCTTAAAACTCAACTAATTGTTGCAACTGCTATAATAATAATACTTTAATTTCGTATGACAAAACAAACCGTAACAATATTATTTATTTTATTATTTAGCTTGGTTCTTTAAGCCTATCTAGTGACGTTACCGACGTCTGTCGCAACGCATGGATAAAATGAAGTACAAAGAAAATACATACCTAATCTTTATTGTATTTTACCAAGCTGCGCGCAAGTAAAGGTAGACGTATGTTTTTCGCACATGTAATGTAAATGCAAAATTTATGTAATGCAAATATACGCGCGATGTATGTATATAGGGGTGTATGTACAATAATGTGTATATATTACGTGGAATGGAGGGACCAATTCCACAAAATGGCTCGTCGGTAAATTATCTTCATACGAAGAGTGACATAAGATAGGTGAAGTGTAAGAAAAAGAGATATGGCGGCCGACAGCAGCCATTGTGTTGTACAGAAAAAGAAAAGTTTTTCCTCACATTGCAATATGGATACCTTCCAAAGGAAAGGTGGTGATGAAGGCATTGTAAATTTTAAAGATATATCTATACGTTTTCCAGAAAAAAAACAAATATGGCGGCGATGTCGTTAAGTTGTATCTAAAACCAACTTTCCAAACATTTCACTGGGGATGCCACATTAAAGGTCTTCGTGAAAGATCTGTACTCCGTAAACAATAGCAAATACGGCGGTCGCCAGCAGCCATTTTGTTATAAATGCAACAATTTTCGCAACCATTGCAATACGAACATTAAAGTCACGGACGTGATACCACGGTTTTAAAGATTAGATATACCTATTTCACAAAAAAAACACATGTACCTACTTAGAAGTAAAAAATTATGTGCCAAATAAAAAGTCGTAATGAAGGGGTGCAGCACATGGGAAAAAGTAAATACAAAAATAGGTACAGGTGTGGTGTAGTATGATTATTAGTGATAACTGGCTGATGCGTTGTTTCCGCGTACAACTGCATCATCAATAAACATTCCATGGTATCGGCAGATAACTTTCGTGTTTTTGAAGTAAACAATGAGGTGAATTTTGAAAAAGAACGTTCTGCATCTAAGGATGTTATATTGGCATATGCGTATTGTTGCTCATAAGCACTTGCTCGTCCTTCACGCAAACACTCACAACGGCACGCAACTGTGTATAATTCGGATTTTTCCGTAAAACTTCGTTTGACTTTTGTGTAGTACATATCGTCGCTGGAAAGACAAAGGAGCGTAACTCCATTTAACATATTTTTCAGGAGAAGCGATTGAAAATTAAGCCAGTATTGCATTTGTTACTGAACCTTCTTCTTCTGTTATAATTTACAGTACACTTATGTAAGTTGTTTAGTAGACTAAGTAGTTTTTGCTTCTTGCAAAGAAAGATGTATTTACGGAGTTACCGAATTTTAAAAGAGAGATACTTTTTGTCTATTAACTTTTTTGAAAATTTTCATACATGGCTGCCTTACGCCTATATAATTTATAATATCACGATAACCATGAGAGAGAGAGAGAAATACGCCAGTTTGTATTTTTACAAATATGACCTTGGGAGGAGGCCATAACACGAAATTCGGGTTTTCGGAAACGCCTTTTTGTCTCGACGATATGCCTGGGGTATCTGTTAATAAATAATGTCTGTATGATTGTGGCGGATTCATATTTAAAAGATTTATTGTTTGGGTGTTACGCCACTCTACTGTTAAGGAAAATAAATATTTTTTAAAAATAATAAAAGTCACTGCGTTTAAACAAAAAACAAATCCTGAAAAAAGAAATGTTCTGTACACTGTCAGTGACTTTTAATTATAAAAAGTATGCCTGACCCTAATCTATCTCTAGTGTAGTATACATATATTCGGTCTAAAACCTAATCTGAAAATAATTTTTCTGACATTTCGAGACCTAATATCTAGTCTCGTTATCAAAGAGTCTAATAAATTCAAACTAACTAAATTAAAACGAACTAAGTAATTATAAAAAATAATTAAAAAAGGATACAAGGGTTTTCTGATGGAATTCTTCTGATTTTTTCGAAAATATTGCTCTGATAATGGTTTCGTGTTTTTCTGTCAGCATGAGTTTTGACATTAGTCAAAATGACGAGCCTTTTTTTTTTTTTTTCAAATTTTTTTTTTCTCAAATCAATGATTGTAAGTACCCAATTCCAGAATTCTGGCTGGTCCGTTTCTAACTTCTACCATATACTGTTTCCAGTTAGCCTGTTCAGACAATTGGTACTAACTATAACATTAAACAAAGTTTGAAATTTGGTCGATTGTTTGTTGAAATAGATTGTTTATAAATAATGTGTAAGGGTTTCTCAAATTTTCATGGAATTGAAAAACAAAGCTAGATAAAAGTTTGAATTTTAGTAGCGCTAATTGTTTCCTATCTTTTAGGTTTGAGTGAATATTTACAGAAACTGAGTTTAATTCATCTTCGATGTGTATTAATTGAGACAAGAAACTTTTTTGTTTCTCTGGCTCTTCGTATGGATTCTCTTTTTTCATTAGACGGATGATTTCATTAACTTCATGTGTGGTTCCTTTAATGCAACAAACTTGTTCTTCGTTTTCAGAAACGGTCAATAGTTTGTCCAGCCATTGAGACACTTTCCCATCTATGTCAACTGGAGAAGGGTTGCTTAAAAGAGGTGAAGAAGGAGAGAATTCAGTGTTTGATGGTTGAATAGTTTTGGGTGACATGGTATCAATTAAACAGATACTAATTTCCATCCTATATCCATTAGATCCAAGGTGGGGTGTTTCAAGAAGAAGATAAGCAATATTATGGGTTAACCAGAAAAACTACTAGTTTGACTTAGTAAACTTCCACTATATTGACAAAATTATTGACATGTTTCGCTACACTGTAGCTTCTTCGGAATAAGTTTTACGAATGAGTGGTGACTAACAATTGCAATAATGTAAACCTCTAGGGTAATTAAATAATATAATAAAATAGGGGTAGGTAGATGATATAATCAGGTACATTTGGGTTTTCCTAAAGCTTAAGATGAATATAATATTTTATTTTTACAAAGGGTTGTTATCAAACAAACTTTAATGAAGTAGAATTACTAGTAAAGCTTAAGATGCCTAAACTATTTTATTTTTACAAAGAGGTGTTAAACAAATTTAATAAGGTAGAATTACTAAGCTCTATTTGGTCATTAAGAAGTACGTTGGAGTTTTTAAGTTTATTTATTTCCATGGACTCTAGCAAATTCAATTTGACACCTTTATTTTCAATATGTAAAATTTTATAATTCGATTCAAAATTATGTTGATTTTCTACTAAATGGCAGGCATAATTAGAGTCTTGTTTATGTTTAATAAAGCTATTGTGATGTTCTTGTATCCTTTTACCAAAATTCCTACCAGTTTGGCCTATGTACGTCTTCGGACAGTCTTTACATGTTAATTTGTAAACACCGGATTTTTTATTTTTGTTTGTTTTTGTTTTACTATTTCTAATGAATCTGCCTAATGAATTATTGGGCAGATTCATTAGAAATAGTAAAACAAAAACAAACAAAAATAAAAAATCCGGTGTTTACAAATTAACATGTAAAGACTGTCCGAAGACGTACATAGGCCAAACTGGTAGGAATTTTGGTAAAAGGATACAAGAACATCACAATAGCTTTATTAAACATAAACAAGACTCTAATTTGCCTGCCATTTAGTAGAAAATCAACATAATTTTGATCCGAATTATAAAAATTTTAAATATTGAAGGTGTCAAATTGAATTTGCTAGAGTCCATGGAAATAAATAAACTTAAAAACTCCAACGTACTTCTTAATGACCAAATAGAGCTTAGTAATTCTACCTTATTAAATTTGTTTAACACCTCTTTGTAAAAATAAAATAGTTTAGGCATCTTAAGCTTTACTAGTAATTCTACTTCATTAAAGTTTGTTTGATAACAACCCTTTGTAAAAATAAAATATTATATTCATCTTAAGCTTTAGGAAAACCCAAATGTACCTGATTATATCATCTACCTACCCCTATTTTATTATATTATTTAATTACCCTAGAGGTTTACATCATTGCAATTGTTAGTCACCACTCATTCGTAAAACTTATTCCGAAGAAGCTACAGTGTAGCGAAACATGTCAATAATTTTGTCAATATAGTGGAAGTTTACTAAGTCAAACTAGTAGTTTTTCTGGTTAACCCATAATATTAGTTATGGACTTCCACCAAGTATCGGCCAACTCAATCAATAAGAAGATAAGCTATGTGGAAAATTTGATTGATATCTTTTTTCACATGTTGTTCTTCAGAATAAATCATCAATATTGTTTTTTCTTTATTTACATTTTTACAGTAATCCTTAAGAATCATTGCTTTTTTTGGCACCATTCCTAGGGAAAATGTCTTGACATTAAATGGATTTATTCTCTTTCTAATCCATATAGCATTAGCAAGCAACATCTGTTGAAATATGTTTAAATTAGGAATTGATGTCTCCTTTTCCACCTTTTTGATTGGGTCTTTCATGAAATTTTCATCCTCTGATTTATACTTTAAAGTGAGCTGTTCTAAGATTGAGATTATGTCTTCCATTATTGGTGTGGAGATTGGTCAGTTCTGGGGTAATAATTCTACGTGCGGGTTATTGCATTGTCATTTTGACTAATGTCAAAACTCATGCTGACAGAAAAACACGAAACCATTATCAGAGCAATATTTTCGAAAAAATCAGAAGAATTCCATCAGAAAACCCTTATATCCTTTTTTAATTATTTTTTATAATTACTTAGTTCGTTTTTAATTTAGTTAGTTTGAATTTATTAGACTCTTTGATAACGAGACTAGATATTAGGTCTCGAAACGTCAGAAAAATTATTTTCAGATTAGGTTTTAGACCGAATATATACTACACTAGAGATAGATTAGGGTCAGGCATACTTTTTATAATTAAAAGTCACTGACAGTGTACAGAACATTTCTTTTTTCAGGATTTGTTTTTTGTTTAAACGCAGTGACTTTTATTATTTTTAAAAAATATTTATTTTCCTTAACAGTAGAGTGGCGTAACACCCAAACAATAAATCTTTTAAATTGTATCTGTTAATGTCTGTAAATGTAAATTTAAATAGTCCACAATATCAAAATATTCCCCTAGCCGTAAGGCAGGATTTTGAAAATTTCCGATGGCGTTAAATATAATGTATAATTGTCACGTATAGATACCAAATCTTATATTATCCCTTCTTGCATTTTGACTTTTTTTGCTCTTGCGGTATTCATTTATGTTTAATTTTTCATTGACTTGTTTGCCGTTCTGGTCGGTCGTAGTCGATGTTGTTGGTAAATTAGTCATGGTATTTTTGAAAAAAGTAAGGGCTACTAATGAAACAACCTAATTTAATACATCTTTTTTTAAAGCTTTTTGCTGCTATATTGGCTTTTTAAATGAGGAAATTACCAGCTACCCACACTTTCCTTTAAGGTAATCAAAGTGTAGGTTACTAACTAAATTATGTTTATGAACTTGAAATTTTGCACAGAGGTTTCTTATATAACGGAGGCATCCACCAAGGTAGGGTTTTTCAAAATTGAACCCCTAAGGAGGTAAAATAGGGGTTTAAACCTTGTATGGAAAAAGAATATTAGATTATCCTATTAAGTCGAAACCTCATTGAAGTACTCTAAAAAACAAATGTTTAAACACGTGTTTTGCAGTTTTTACTAATTCAACCTCAAATATTTTCTGTGTACAGGGTGTCCGGATTTCGTTGTAATTGCAGAGTATCTCGGTTGTTATTAGTGATAGAGAGTTGCGATTTTCGCGAAGTGTTGCTACTTTTTGATGAAACGAAAGATGGTATAAAAATATTCATGGTCCCCTCCGTTTTTGAGATACAGGACGAAATTGATTTTTTTTTTCATTTTCGGACCCCCTCGCATTTCTGTTATCTTGTAACTTATAAAAAAAGTAAAAATGGATCCTACTAGAATTTTCTACGTAGAATCGAGTGGCATGGTTAGATTTTCAGCAGATGTGATATTTTTGGAGATATTAACTAAACATATGTTTTTTAAAATGGAACACCCTGTATATTTCTTAACCATTAAGTTTCCCCTTTCGAGAGCTTTTCAAAAATATATAACGCTTTATAGTTATTTTTTATTTTTAGGCCTTAAACGAACTATTTAATTTTAAACTTTAATTTTGCGTAATTGGTTGTGGTTAACATGTGGTTTAACGTCAATTCAAGTATTTAGATTTAAAAAAGAAACTGGTTAAATCCTGTATTTTCCTTAATTTATTAAAATTGGTATTATTTTTTAAACTACAACACTACTTGTTATCTAGAACTAAAACTGCTTAGTTTTTAATTACTTGAAGATTAAATTACTTGTCTTGAATTATAGTATTAATAGCAAATAAAAGTCAAATTTAAAAACAAAACATCCAAAACTTCAGGTAAGAAAAGAGTTAGTCCATTTTAACACTTTTCGTTACCTAAAGTTTGGTATGTTTTGCTTTTAAATTTGACTTTTATTTGCTATTAATAAGTCAAGACAACTAATTTAATCTTCAAGTGATTAAAAGTCAAGCAGTTTTAGTTCTGGTTAGGATTTTCTGTATATCTAAGATATCAAGTAGCGTTGTAGTTTAAAAAATAATACCAATTTTAATAAATTAATGAAAATACAGGGTTTAACCAGTTTCTTTTTTAAACCTAAATACCTGAATAAGTTTAAAATTAAATAGTTCGATTTAAGTGCTAAAAATAAAAAAGAACTTTAAAGTATTATATATTTTTGAAAAGCTCTCGAAAGGGGGCACTTAATGGTTAAGAAATATACAGGGTATTCCATTTAAAAAAACATATATTTGGTTAATATCTCGAAAAATATCACATCTGATGAAAATCTAACCACGCCACACGTAGAAAGCTCTAATAGGATTCATGTTTACTTTTTTAATAAGTTACAAGATAACTGAAATGCGAGGGGGTCCGAAAATGGGAAAAAATCAATTTCGTCCTGTATGTCAAAACCGAAGGGGGCCATGAAAAATATTTTTATGCCATCTTTCGTTTAGCAACACTTCGCGAAAACCGCAACCCTCTATCTTTAAGAACAACTGAGATACCCTGCAATTACAACGAAATCCGGACACCCTGTACACAGAAAATATTTGAGGTTGATTTAGTAAAAACTGCAAAACACGTGGTTGTCATTGTCTTTCCAACGGAGTCCGTTCCTGGAATGTAATATTTGAATCCCGTCTCTAGTGATAACGCTACTGAAGAGGGTGAGTGCTTCACACATTTTTCACAATTATCACTGATTTACTTCCTTTGTTTTCTTTTTCTGTTATATTTTACTTAGTATGACGCGCACGCCTATGTCGGGGGGAACATTTTGGACGGCGCTATTTATGATTCCTAGAACTAACCATTTTATGTCTTACCCAAGGCCGGCCGCACGTTGCGTCGTTGCCAGCGTTAGGCAAAAGTACAAATAGATTGTCTGGCGCCGAAAGAGGGCGTATTGCACCAGGGCTTTTTTTGCAAAATCGTTTTTCCAGGATTATGGACAAACTATTCAATTTTTACTTTTACTTTTTTTATCAGCATGTCTCAATTAATACCCACGAGGGCTGTATTACGTCTATATTTTAAAGTATCTTTTATTTCAAAAAATAAAACTTTAAAAAATTAATATTTGAGTTTTTGGCTTTATAGCGTAATAGATAAAGTAATTCTCTGTGACATTTATATCTAAACATTTTTTGATATAATGCATATTAACGACAAAAAATTGGAAATACAAAAATTGTTGGTGATGAATCCCCTTAAATGAAGATGTACTAGGGCGGGAGATGCAGGGCCGTAGCCAGCTTCAAATTTTAAACCGGGCTTACCGTTTTTTTTACCAGGGCTCATATTTGGACAAATATCTGAATTATAGTCACAAACAATTGCCTTAAAATAATTTTATTGATAAATCAACAAAAAAAAAACAAGAAATAAAATATTTACCTTAGGCCGAGCGCCCACAGAAGTGGCAGTGGTATGGCGGCAGCGTGGCTCTGGCGAGTGGCAAGACGCGTGACAATACAAATGAATACAGCAACGCACACTGAATTGACGTGGCGCCACGTCATTTCAGTGTGCGTTGCTGTATTTATTTGTATTGTCACGCGTCTTGCCACTCGCCAGAGCCACGCTGCCGCCACACCACTGCCACTTCTGTGGGCGCTCGGAAACTTCAACTTTAGCACAACCATTTTACAGTTTATCTTAAAGAAAAAAAACCGTAGAAAAAATACCATAAATAAGGCAACAAAAACAACAACAAAAAAGGAACAAAATAGCACTTGAAGTTAAAAAAGTTGCAGTTTTCTTTTCTTTCTGTTATTAAATTTTAATAAAAATAAATTAAGATCGAGAGACTCAGTTCGTTTCCATTCGAAAGCTAAATAAACTAAATCGGCCATCCGGGGATGACTCATAGAGTATCGCTGAGGCCGGTTAATAGCTGTTAAGGTTGAGAAAGAGAATTCATTAACTGCTGTGCTGCATCCTAGAGTATAGACGGATGCAAAAAGCGCGTACGTTTTTTTAAATACTTCTCTTTGCTTGAATAGTTCGCTAAAGATGTCGGCATCGGGTTTATTATGGAAGTAATCTTTCACTACTGCCATTTCCTCTGCGGATGGCAGGCAGATTCCTAAAAAAATAAAATGCGCTGTCAAAATTGATAGTTTAAGAAGTATATTATCAATAAGTTTAAATTTTATTTTTTGCGAATAATCTCATTTAGAACACAATGACATTTTTTTGGCTTTTACGCAAAAATTACTAAATATATAAAAACTAAAAAGACAAAGAAAAATTCTATGTCGTTAGCATTGGAAGAACTATATCTGTTCCTACACAATACTCTAGACATGAACTGCTTATTAGAGAAAACAAATCTTTTTTTTTTAATATTTTGAAAGATTAAATTTTTCTTATTAGAATTAATTTCAATTTTTACTATGTAAAATTAGATTTTCTTAGATATTTATAAAGATTTGTTTTCTCTAATAAGCAGTTAATGTCTAGAGTATTGTGTAGGAACAGATATAGTTCTTCCAATGCTAACGACATAGAATTTTTCTTTGTCTTTTTAATTTTTATATATTTAGTAATTTTTGCGTAAAAGCCAAAAAAATGTGTTCTAAATGAGATTATTCGCAAAAAATAAAATTTAAACTTAATGAAACCATACCTGTATGGCCAGAAACTTTTAATTTTTTAAGGTATTTTACCAACAAATTTAACAATAAGACTTGCTGTCTTTATAAGTCATTTTGACATAATATTTTCATAAATGTGTTTTTCTTTCTTGTAATAAAAATAGATAAAAAATTAAATATAAGCTCATACTCCTGAGCTGAAGAGGCCCAAAAAGGCCGAAACAATATATTGTAAACAGGATTGAGTTGTAAGTAAAATTTTTTAGAATCATTTTATGATAATTTTAATATTTTGAAAGATTAAATTTTTCTTATTAGAATTAATTTCAATTTTTAATATGTAAAATTAGATTTTCTTAGATATTTATAAAGATTTGTTTTCTCTAATAAGCAGTTAATGTCTAGAGTATTGTGTAGGAACAGATATAGTTCTTCCAATGCTAACGACATAGAATTTTTCTTTGTCTTTTTAATTTTTATATATTTAGTAATTTTTGCGTAAAAGCCAAAAAAATGTGTTCTAAATATATTATCAATTTATAACATTCTATAGCAGTTTTCTAACTTCTAAATAAAAAGGATACTTACCCAACTTTTCTAAATATTTAATTCCATCTAGATCAAACGATTCAATGTTAGATGCTGCATTTATCAACTCATCATTCTCAGAGAACCTCTCATTTAACAAGGAAAGTACGAGATCCAAGGTTTCAAAATACACTGTTTTGTGACCAATGGAATTGTCCTTTGTTCTACTTTCAGAGGGCATTTTTTCCATGACCAAATAGCTTTTCATAGAGATACTTAATTTTGTCTGCCTTTTTTCTGTTTCTACAACTTCGACACTACTCAAAAGTTGATTTGCTTCATTTTCCAAACTTTGAAACTCTTGAGTCGACCTAAGTTTTTCAATTTCATTTTTTACTGATTTGATTACAGCACTTCCTTCTTTTAAACTAATTGTTCGTGTTTGCAATGCAGAGTCTGGTGGTTCTAGAAGCCCCAACAACTTTTTCATAAATACAAGAGCAAAACGAAATTCGAGTTCCAACATTACTGATTTTATACCACTAGATTTCGCTATATCTTGTCCATTAAAAGAGCCGCCTTTCCGTATTTCATCTAATGTTGTAATTATTTGGGCATAATTTGCAAATATCACTTTTACTATCGCTATGTGTCCGGACCAACGCTGTTCCAGCAACCTTCCAATAGTTTTTCCATTATATAAAGCATCTACTTTTCCATGACTAAAAAATTCATGCAACATAACGGCTTGGTCGAAAAAATGTTTAATTATATCTATTTCTGAAACGGTTCGGATAACAATAAGATGTAGACGATGATTGAAACAATGTACATATGGAATGAAACGTCCCACATATTTTTGAATTAACGCAGCTACTCCACCTTTATAACCGCTCATCACACTAGCACCGTCATAACATTGGCTAAGAATGGAACTCCTATCTATACCATTTTTTGTAAGAATATCCAGAGTCATGATAGTGAACGTTTTGGCATCCAACTTATCCGTAGTATAGATACCTAATAGAGATTCCAACACTTTTCCATCTTTTACATATCTTACTCCAATCGAGATATTTTCTCTATTGTTCTTATCTCTTGTACCATCTTCTAGTAAAGTGAACCAAGGCACATCTGCATTTTTCAAGTCATCGACCACCTTTTCAAGTACCATTTCAGCTAAAATATTTATAATCTCATTTTGTATCTCAGGAGAAGTATACTTCGCATTTTCGGGAATATGCTTGGGAGACTGGGCCAGCCTTTGATCTTTTTTTAAAGTATATTTAAAGAGATTTATGAATAAACCCCTTTCGTAATGTTCTTCTGTCACGTAGTTTCCACGAAAAGCCAGTTCATTAACAGCTAAAAATTGAATCGTCTCAGCTATCGACCTAATGTAATATCTGTGTATCTCAAGGATGTCGTTGTTGACTAGTGTTGAAACTGATGTTCCACTTGAGACTCTACTTTTTCTTTCCATCCACATTTGCATAGCTTTAAGGTGTGTTTTGCTGTTTTCGTGAGCTGGAAATCCATTTTTTGGATCTGTCGCATTCTTCCAGTTTTTGAATCCACTGTAAGTAAATACCAAGTGTCCTTTAGCTCCATTCGGTTGAAACTGACGACATGCATAACAAAATGCAGCATCTTGTTTTTGGGAATATTCAAGCCATAAAAATTTTTGGAACCAACTAACTTGAAAAGACCGATTATTACCCTGTTTCGGATATCTTGGTAATATGGTTTGTTTTATATCTTCTCCTTGATGAGCAAGGTCAGAATCTGGGCTCACTTCACCAACGTTTGACTGTTTTGGTGGTGTATGAGATACGTCTGCTTCTGGTTCGTATTTAGTATTTGAACTAGATGCTGTTACGGGCTGTTCATTAGGACGCTTTTTTCCAGTAAAGAATTTTCTGATATCCATAATATATCAAGACAAATCTGATAATATTGAAAGCAACCAAAAAATGTCTAAGATGTTCGTATTTTACACAATCACAAGTCACAAGACCTACTTCTGTAATATGTTAAGCAGTTTTACTTAAAAAATGAAAAGACAAGGATAACTTTGGGCCCAGATTTTTCCTTTTTTAAGTAATTTTGACGTGATTTAAGAAAATTCAAGGTGTGCTGTTTAATACTGTTTAAGGTACCATTCAGTTTCTATACTAATTTGGTCTGCATGGTAAAATGTTGAGGTACAGGTATCTAGCATTTTTGCTGTTTTCTTACATATAATGTAATTTTTCGACAATTTAGACTGATTGTTAATAACACAAAAAATAGGAGGGTGGTGAAGTCGGCCAAAGACCAAAGATATGTGTCTTATTAACCATTGTCCTTTACAAATTTTAGTTTGTGTCGACATGTAATTTTTTTGCAAACAAATTTTACCAGATTATAGTAGGTACTTCTTATTTTTTTTTGAATAATAATAATAAATGAATTAAAAAGATAACCAGAAAATAATGTAAAAATTGTATGTCTCAAATAATAAAAGAAAAACTGCTTACCACAAAATAAAGTTAAATACAAAACACATAACACGATCCCACCACCTTATGCTAATTACTGTCTATATGTAAGAATGTAATAAAAATCAAGTATCCCAAGTTATACTGTCTGTCAAACAGACCGAAGACCGAATCCAAATGATGCAGCTGCAGAAGTTGAACACTGCCACGTGCAGGCGCGACTTTTTCGCGCGCTAGGCGCTCGGCTTTGCTTTATCGGCAGCGACCGTTTTGATTATTAGATAAATTTAGCATAATATAGAGCAACGTACAAAACAGGGCGTTTACGTTAGCTTCAGATGATAATACGTGTGTTATGAATAATATAGAGTAATTTTTAATAAACAGACACGCAGGCTGAAATTATTATTGATTATATATATAATTTTTTTTATCAGGGCTCAAATTTTTTTTACCAGGGCTCAGCCCTGGCCAGCTCCCCCCCCCTGGCTACGGCCCTGGGGAGATGGAGATTAATGAAGGTTCCCCATCTGCATTTGTCTTCGAAGTACATTGGTCCGAGCTTATTTTTTCAGGATTGGGGTTCTGCACTAGTTTTTCTTGATTATCTTTATCTTTATTTGTAGACAGCCACCTAAAAAAATATTGTGAAGTTAATATGAGTACAGTTTAGAATGGCATAGGAAAATATGTGAAGTGTGAAGTGGCATAGGTAAAATATGTGAAGAGGTCCTTAGGCAGCCCTTTTCACCGTTGATCGTCCCGGTTCTGGGCTCACCAAGGAATCGCTGTATATACGCCCTTCTTTCCATCGATAAGAACGACTCCTTTGTTTCTACGAATTTTTTACTGGGTTGACCAATATTCCATTTTTATATAGCTTATACTCCATTTAGTTCACACAAAGTCCTTGCAGGTGGCGCTGCTGTATGATATACACAAAAATCCCTTGGTAAGCCCGACTGTATACAATCAGTTTATGTTAACGGTCTATTGTTTAGCCCGAAGTTTGGCAACATCGCTTCGGGCTAAACAATAGGCCGTTAACATAAACTTATGGTATATATTCGGACTTAGAATTAAATGATTCTTATTATGACTTTAGATGTTTTAGAAACATACTGTTGTGATTTGCCTATACTTAGATAAATACATTTTTTGGAATAATCCGTTTACAGTAATTCCTAAATATGACATCATGCTGTTTGGGTTAATTAGATTAGTGATAAAAAAACACAATTTTCTACGAGAATAGGTTTATTTAAAAAACAATTATTTTATCTGTTTCTTCTGTAACAATTATACACAAATGCCTTTATTTGCACCCAACAGCGGTCTTTTAATAACTTTTTGTGGGTCTCTTTTAGCTCTTCAACTTCATGCTTTTTAGGTGCTATCCTTATTTTGATATGTTTATGAAAAAATGTACGTATGAAGGCCTTCTGTTCGTTAGTCCAAATCCTTCTCTGAGCCAAATTCGCATTTTTTCTTTTCTGTGGTAGGTCCATTTCTGCAAAATCTTGTTTCAATTATGATAAACTAATCTGATACACAAATAATTTAAGCACATGTTTAAAACACAGAGGAAAAAATGGCATAAGTATTAAATTATTAGTTTTTTAAGATAGTCTTTTTAATTCATGCATTTGCGGAAAGATATTGAATGAACAAGTTCGGTGAAACGACTTTAACGAATTTTTTATACGACTTTTTCTATTTTGCGTTTTTACAAGCTTTTATTTAACTTCACCTGTTAGTTTGCTTGTTTGTATGTATGTAGTGTATGTATGTATGCTTAAGTCAAATATAGCAATCACAATTTCGACTAGTTCTAATTAAGCTAAAGCGTTGAAAGTTTGCACACTTGTATACATCCGGTGACAATGTAATAATATAGTATATCTAATATTGTTCTAAATTCAATATGGCGGACGCTACAGCATGACTGATTACTAGAGTTTAACAAATGGGGGTAATTCCAGAGACGGCTTCTAACCTAGTTGGAAATAAAATTAGGATTCGATTTGAAAATAAAATACAAATATTTATTTACCCACATTGTGTTATTTGAAAGTGCGAGATACGAAAATATCATACAGGGTGTCTGAAAAGTCTTAGCATGGGCAAATATCTTTACTATTAATAAAGATAGCAACACCAAATTTTAGTTGTAACTTATTGGTTAGTAAATCTACTTTTTTACGTAATTTGACTCTTTCAACCCCCTTGGGGGGTTACGCTAGCGAGTTGAGGTCCAAAATTTTGGATGCAAACCTATGCCGTGTGGCCTCTTCGTTTAAAAGTCTTCAAAAAAGAAACATTGTTTTAGTATTTTAGTATTTATTTATTATTGTAATTCATTTTTAAATGGCAAGTCTATAAAAATTATAACTCGTAAATCGTATAATCGGGCGGGGCACAAGTCGACCATTAGTCGGCCACTTGTGCCAAACAGTACAAGTCGGCGCTGCTATTTTTTGTTTTGTAGGGCACTTTTTTCTAACTTTTTTCCAACTTTACTTCTTCATTTGTCGTTTTTATATGTTTTGTTTTTTGACATCTGCGCAGTAGACCAAAATGCGTACCACGCGCAAACCGAGCGTGCTAGACATGCGCACGGAATTTCAGGAGTTGGACTTTGGTGTCTACATTTGAACCCATTCATTGTTCAGAATATATCTCCAGTAGTTAAGGTACCACTACGTATTTAACTTTATAACTTAGTTCCCAAGTTTTTTTCGACTTTATTTTTCATTTTTTGCCATGTGCGCAGTAGACCAAAATGCGTACCACGCGCAAACCGAGCGTGCTAGACATGCGCACGGAATTTCAGGAGATGGACTTTGGTGTCTACATTTGAACCCATTCACTTTTAAGAATATATCTCCAGTAGTTAAGGTACCACTGCGAATTTAGACAACAAAGTACATCCCCTGAAATTTCGTGCGAATGTCTAGCCCTCTTGGTTTGCGCGTGGTCCGCATTTTGATCAATGGTAAAACTTTTTCCCCAAGTTTTTTTCGACTGTATTTTTCGTTATTTGCCACCGCGCAGATAGCAAAAAAAGAAAAATAAAATCGAAAAAACTTGGGAAAAACGTTATAAAGTTAAATACGCAGTGGTACCTTAACTACTGGAGATAGATTCTTAAAAGTGAATGGGTTCAACTGTAGACACCACAGTCCATCTCCTAAAAGTCCGTGCGCATATCCAGCACGCTCGGTTTGCGCGTGGTACGTATTTTGGTCTACTGCGCACATGGCAAAAAACGAAAAATAAAGTCGAAAAAACCTTGGGAAAAAGTTATACAGTTAACTACGTAGTGGTACCTTAACTATTGGGGATATATTCTTACAAGTGAATAGGTTCGAATGTAGACACCCAAGTACATCTCCTGAACTTGCGTACGCATGTCTAGCACGCTCGGTTTGCGCGTGGTACGCATTTTGGTCTACTGCGCAGATGTCAAAAAACAAAACATATAACAACGACAAATGAAGAAGTAAAGTTGGAAAAAAGTTAGAAAAAAGTGCCCCACAAAACAAAAAATAGCAGCGCCGACTTGTGCTGTATGGCACAAGAGGTCGACTAATGGTCGACTTTTGCCCCGACCGATTATACGATTTACGAGTTATAATTTTTATAGGCTTGCCATTTAAAAATGAATTACAATAATAAATAAATACTAAAATACTAAAACAATGTTTCTTTTTTGAAGATTTTTAAACGAAGAGGCCACACGGCATAGGTTTGCATTCAAAATTTTCGACCTCAACTCCCTAGCGTAACCCCCCAAGGGGGTTGAAAAAGTCAAATTACATAAAAACGTAGATTTATCAACCAATAAGGTACAACTAAAATTTGGTGTCGCTATCTTTATTAATAGTAAAGATATTTGCCCATGCTAAGACTTTTCAGACACCCTGTATGATATTTTCGTATCTCGCACTTTCAAATAACACCATGTGGACTCCTAATTTTATTTCCAACTAGGTTAGAAGCCGTCTCTGGAATTACCCCCATTTGTCAAACTTTACTGATTACCGTCAAACGGGGCTAAGTGGATCAAAAAAATCGATTTTTTTGCAATAACTCCGTAACCGCTTAGAATTTTTGGTTGAAACTTCATATTTAGATTCTCTCACTTTCTAGGCTTCGAATACCATCGTTACATTAGGTAAAACTAGCTATATAATTTTTTTTATACATATATAGTGATCCACTTTCCCCTGCAAAGTGGGGTAAAGTGGATGTTTAGCATTGTAGGGTTTCAACCTAAAATACACTTCTGTCTCCAAACTAGCTTTTATTTTAAAGCAAAATTAACATTAACCTTTCGGTCGAATTTGTAATACAATATCCAAAAACAATTTAACAAATGTCTTTCTTCGATGGCTCACGGCAATGCTCGCCGCCTCTCTCTCTTCCCGTCGCGATGACAGCTGACTCCTGTTGCGTCGAATGCGACGTTGTCACGTTGACTAGAGTTTAATTAGATGCACTTTTACCACTTATGTTTTGTTTTATACATAATACCCCACACCTTGAAAGGCAACCTTTCAACATTCAACATGTTCATCAGAAACCGGCAATGGGCAAAGTTTTGATATGGCTCGTTTAAAAATAGAGTTCTTAGTTTTTACACTAGCGACACGACACTTCGAGTCTGGACCAGGAAATAACTCCAAAATTCGTCCAAGCCGCCACTTCATAGGGGGAAGATGATCCTCCTTTATGATAACTAATTGGCCAACCTCCAGGTTGGGTTGTTCCAAATGCCATTTACTACGTTGTTGCAGCTCTGTCAGGTATTCTTGGGACCAGCGTTTCCAGAAATGTTGTTGTAGCTGCTGAATGCGTTGGAATTTACTAAGCTTGTTTTCTTTAATATCAAGAACATTAGGGTCTGGGACTGAAGTCAATCTTCTACCAATGAGAAAGTGGGCTGGGGTAAGGACATCAAAATCATTGGGGTCGGAAGAAAGGGGAACCAGAGGACGGGAATTTAGGACAGCTTCGACTTGTGTAAGTAGAGTACTAAATTGCTCAAAGGTCAAGTGGGCGTTCGACATCACGCGCTTCAAGTGATATTTACAGGATTTAACCCCTGCCTCCCACAAACCTCCAAAGTTCGGAGAATGCGCAGGAATAAATTTCCAAACTATTCCCTCACCTTCAAACTTATCAAGTAATGAGCTCTGCTCTCTTTGTAAGAAATCTCCCAATTCCTTTAATTCAGTGTTAGCACCCCGGAAGTTAGTGCCATTATCTGAAAAAACATAGGCAGGGCAACCGCGGCGGGCGGCAAATCTACGAAACGCCGCAATAAAAGCTTCTGTGGTCAGTTCTGAGACCAGTTCAAGATGTTGAGCCTTTGTTGAAAAGCAAATAAATAATGCAATATAACATTTCGTTAGTTTTGCCCCACGCCCCTGTTTGTCTTTAATAAAAAAGGGACCTGCATAATCGACTCCACAAGTATTAAAGGGGGGCATTGGACGAACACGCATTTCGGGCAAAACTCCCATAAGTTGATTAGCCTGCTTGGGTCTCGCGCGAAAACACCTTACACACTCATGCACCATCTTTTTTGCTAAATTTCTTCCGCGCACAACCCAATAATTTTCCCTAATGGAAGCAAGTAACAATTGTGGACCAGCGTGTAATAACCTAATATGCTCATGACGAAAAAGCAATTTTGTGAATGGATGTTGACCCGATAAAATTTTTGGATGTTTTTTCTCATAATCTAATTCGGACAACTGAATTCTACCACCCACCCTCAAGGAAGCATCGGCAGCCAGAAAAGGATTTAGACGACAAATAGGACCCTTTGTGACAACCTTATTATGTCCTAATAACCCTTTTTCATGAGGAAATGATTCTTGCTGGGAAAGCAATACCAATAAATCCATGGCCCTGTTGATTTCTTCTGGCTTCAAGGCGCCTGCTATCTTGGATGTACCTGGGCGACAATTATTTACGAATCTAAGGCAGTAAGCGAAACATCTCTTCATACGCACAAGACTTGAAAACCTTGAAAAGGGAAATACAGATTCATGTTGAGCAAAATGACAATTTAATGACCTTTTTATTTCGGGAAGTTCGCTTGGCTTCTGAAAGTTAGATACTGGCCAATTATCCTGTGACTGCTTAAGCCATTCGGGCCCATTCCACCAAAACCTGTTATCTATAATATTTGAAGGCTGTAGGCCTCTAGTAAGCAGGTCACTAGGGTTATGCTCGGACCGGACGTGATTCCAATCACCTATATTAGTTAAAGACTGGATTTGTGACACTCGGTTGGCAACGAAAGTTTGCAAAACATTCGGCTCAGTTGACAACCAACTTAGTACAACCGTAGAATCGGACCATAAATACGTTTTAGAAATGTTTAAATCCCAGGAAGTTTTAAGCTTACTTATAAGTTGCGATAAGACAAAAGCGCCACACAGTTCTAACCGTGGCAATGTTATAACCTTTAAAGGGGCAACCCTTGCCTTGGAATATATCAAGCGGACTGTAATTTCACCTTCACTGTTGACACTTCTTAGATACACTGCAGCACCATATGCCTCGATTGAAGCATCGCAAAAACCATGAAGTTGGTTTTCAACGCTACCCTTACAGGTAACCTGACGTGGAATGCAAACTTTATTTAATTGTACTAAGTTATCTCTAAACTTTATCCAAGATGAATTAAGACTCAATGGTAATGATTGGTCCCAATCCAATCTTTCTGACCATAATTTTTGAAGAATAATTTTGGCACGTATGATGCAAGGACTTAACAGACTAAGTGGATCAAAAACTTTCGATATTTCTGACAATACTGTACGCTTAGTAACTTTGTCTGACATCTCTGGACAGATATGAAATCTAAGGAGATCGTTTTCTAATGACCATTACAACCCCAAAGTTTTATTTTCACTTTCTTCCCCAAAAAATACTTTATCAGTGACATTATCGTGTGACAATCTTTTAAGAACTTCAGGCTCGTTAGAAATCCATTTTCTCAAATTAAACCCGCCAGAACTTAAAATTTTTGAAACATCAGAACATATGCTTACAGCATCTTTAATGCTAGAAAAGGAGGTAAGCATGTCATCAACATAAAAATCTTTCAGGATTACATGAGATGCATCGGGAAACCTTTCTGTATTATCTAACCCCAACTGCTGCAAACATCTTATGGCTAAATAAGAAGCTGAACTAGTTCCATAAGTAACAGTGTTCAATGTGTACACATTTAGTTTTTTGTCAGGATGACTCCTCCAAAATATTTTTTGAAGACAGCGCTGACTTTCTTCAACCCAAACCATTCGATACATCTTTTCTATATCGGCACATACCACAATGTCATTTTGACGAAACCTTAACAAAATTGACATCAAATCCTCTTGAATAATAGGACCAACATACTGGATATTATTTATTGAAAGACCGGTGTCTGTTGGAGCTGATCCGTTAAAAACAACTCTTAACTTAGTTGTCAAACTTGACTCATTCAGGACCCCATGATGGGGCATGAAGTATGAAATCTTTGATGTGGGATCTGAATCTAACGTCATATGACCCAGTCTCTCATATTCAGACATAAATTCCCTATACATATCACCCAATTCATCTTGTTTAGCCAACTTACGCTCCAATGAATAAAACCTGTTTAAGGCATGTTGCCGAGAATCACCCAACTCAGACGGATCAGTTTTTAATGGAATATGCACAATGAATTTACCAGCTGCATCCCTTTTAGTTGTTTCTATAAAAATCTCTTCACATTTTTTTTTCTCCAAGGATAATGGGATCATATTATTTGAAGGTGGCTCCTCTAAACTCCAAAACTTTGACAGCTGGGACTGGATATCCATAGTTGAAACAAAATTGCAATGAACAGACTTTTTTGTGCAAGAACTGCCCACCACTGAACCCCCAATTACCCAACCGATTCTTGTTTTTTGTAATAATGGCAAATTATCACCCAATTTTATTTGGCCGATGCACAGAAGATGATAGAAAACATCAATTCCTAAAATCAAATCGATAGGCCCAGGATTTGAAAAGTTGGGGTCTGCCAGTTTCAAATTACTTGGAATATTAAGACCTGAGACATTTATTTTGTGAGAGGGTATAGAGTCCGTTAATTTTGACACTACCAAGCATGAAATATTGTGTTCGAAGGAATTGTGCAAAGATTGTACTTTAACATGGCATTTTTTATTTACAACAGACCTTGTTTGATTGATACCGGTTAAAAATATATCTACAGGCTGTACCTCTAAATCTAGTTTTTCGCACACATCTGACACTATCAGGTTGCTCTGAGAGCCACAGTCAAGCAGGACTCGACAAACCGCACATTTTCCAGTTGGACCCCTTAAACTTACCAATGCCGTAGATAGTAACACCTCATCTGAGCATCCAACTCCAGACACACACATAGTCACACCCTGACCTTCGATGGGATTACCTTTGTTAGCCTCTACTTCAGCAGGTTTTTCATTTTTCTCCTTGTCATAATGCAACAGAGTATGGTGCTTGGAAGAACATTTCATACAGCCTCTTACTGTACAATCTTTACTATAATGATTGCGCTTTAAACAATTAAGACAGAGCTTTAGCTTTTTTAAATGCTCGTACCTCTTATAAACAGACAATTTTACAAAATCTAAACAATCTGCTATAAAATGTTCTTTACTGCAGTAACCACAACTCTGATTAATGCTTAAAAATGACCTTTTGACAAACCTACGCTTAGTTTTATCTTCTAATGCCTCTAAAGTTTCTGCCCTTGACTTTAAAAAACCTTTAAACTCATCTAAAGTAGGCAACTTATCTTTTCTCTTATTTTCTTCCCAAGCACGCTTGGTCAAGTTATCTAATTTCCCCACAATAATAAAAATTATTATAATATCCCATGCATCTGTGGGCAAACCCAATGTAGCAAGTGAACGAATATGTTTTGTAACACCATCTACTAATTTACGCAAACTAGCAGCACTCTCTACATCAAGCTTTGGTAAATCGAACAATAATTTTAAATGATTATTTACCAACATGGTATCGTTATTATATCTTTCACAAACAAGATCCCAAGCTACGCTATAGTTAGAAGCCGACATTTCCAATGACTGTACAATTTCTTTGGCGTCCCCCTCCAATGCACCCCTCAAAAAGTAGAATTTTTCTATGCTACTCAGCTCATTGTTTGAGTGTATTAAGGAAATAAAAATGTCCCTAAACTCTAGCCATTTTTCGTATGACCCAGAAAATTTTGGTATAGGAATAGAGGGTAAATTTGGATGTGTCCGGGGTGCTACGACTGAGTTTATAGCTGCCCTAGCAGGAGGAGTGTTTTCACCATCCAAACGCACAAGCTTTGTCAGAATTGATTTGGCAATACCAACAATTTCATAATAATTATTTTCAAATAACTCACGCTCTGTGAGCTGTTCATCTGGTTTGTCATGATTTTCCTCTAAAAATTGTTGGTAGTCCTCAAACTCTGCCAACACCTGCGTAACAACAACATGCAACCTGGTCTCTAGTTCTGCCGCTTTTGCAGTATTCAACTGATAACTAGTGCTGGAAACCTCATCCTGCAGCCCTCGTACAAACTTTGTAAAGTTTGTGAGCCTTGATTTACAAATACCACGTTTTTTAATATAAGTTTTAATTTGAGTTTCTAAACTACTGGTATCCATTTTCCCCGCTATGAAACAATTCTCTAAATAAACCAACGAATAAACTACACTTACACAAGTCAGAACCAATAAATCTTAGGAAAAAGGATACAGGAATACCCACCAATCTCATAAACCAGTTTTCTTTTATACCAATAACCAATACCAATGTTTATTTTCTTCATACAATTCAAATTTATTCAAATTTCTCCAAAACCATTAATTAGCCTCGCTCAGAGGTGCCAACAAAACATGCATTTCTCCAATCGCAATAACTTGCTATCCTCGCATCGAGGTCTCTTCTTGCATCCAAACCATATTTTTAATTTAACCTAATAATCCGCTGACGAAGGACCATTATGTTTAGCATTGTAGGGTTTCAACCTAAAATACACTTCTGTCTCCAAACTAGCTTTTATTTTAAAGCAAAATTAACATTAACCTTTCGGTCGAATTTGTAATACAATATCCAAAAACAATTTAACAAATGTCTTTCTTCGATGGCTCACGGCAATGCTCGCCGCCTCTCTCTCTTCCCGTCGCGATGACAGCTGACTCCTGTTGCGTCGAATGCGACGTTGTCACGTTGACTAGAGTTTAATTAGATGCACTTTTACCACTTATGTTTTGTTTTATACAGTGGATCACTCCTTTTAAATCACTTAAAATCCATTTTACACTAGTTTAGGGTAAAGTGGATCACAATTTATCTTTTAAAAAAAAGCGGATCTCAATTTTAATTAAAAAAAAATTCTTGGGGAACAGGCATTTAATAAAAGGTAGAAATTAAAAATAAAGGTTTATTCTCAGTCTTTTGTGTTACTACAGCCACACGTTTCAACTAAAATATAAATAAATTCTGCATAACAACATAACGAAACTAAAAATAGTCAGAACAAAATGAGAAAATAAAAAAAATTCTGCATAAGAACGTAGATAACGAAACTAAAAAAAGTCAAAACAAAACGGAAAAATGAACGGAAAAATGCTATTCTAAAATATTTTCGTCTTCTTTTTGGATGTGAAAAATGAACCGTCCTCTACTTGAACTCTTCAGTGTAATTTTTTTCACAATTTGGGCCCTGGAGATCGTTGAGATGTCTGCTATCTGCGGATATACGAACACGAATTCTTTTTAGAACTTGTTTTTCTGAGACTGCTGACGATGACTTCAGATTCTTCCACTACGAGTATTTTTGCAATAAAATGTCGGTCACGTTTGTTCGTCCCAAATTTTACAAGAACGAATTGATCAGGTTTGCATATGTCGGAATTCGTGTTTTCATACTGGTTTGATGGTTCTCCAATTTCGTATGTGTAACAAGGACTTTCCGCTTCTAAATCTTCGACTTCGACGCCATTCGTAGCAATTTCGTTACCATCTTCAGCGTCATTAGCAAAATCGTCCTCTTCAGAGCTGCTGCTAAGTTGTCTTTTTCTCTTCTTTCCATTGGTCGAAACTGGAGCTCCTTTCTTTTCCAAGTCGCCTGAGGTGATGCTTTTTCCAGCAATCACCGCTACTTTCTTTCCGCGTTTCGGAGCAGAATTACCCCCAGTTTTTAATTCATCGAGATGCGCCACAAGCACACTTGTCCAAGAATCATCAGCACCTTCAGCCGGTGCTTTTCGATATGCCATTTTTTCCAAAACCACTTGCGGATTGAAAGGCACAATTCCACACCCTTTGAAGCCAGAAACTGCATTTTGCTCAGACTTAGGGCCAAGTTTATTGACTGCTTCTTTCAATTTCGTTGGAAAGAGCGTTTTGGGAAGAAGACCCCGATTTTTCAATTTCCATTGTTCGATGACCGATTTCCATGCTACTTTTAGCGGCCTAAAGTAACACACGTCCAGCGGTTGCAGCATGTGGGTCGAATTCGGAGGCAGCAATACAAATCGTATGTCGTTTCGCTCGCACGCTTGAATGACACTGGCCGTTAAATGACTTCTTAGGTTATCCCCAATAAGAATTTTTGGACCTTCCAACCTTCGGAAAAATGGGAGCATGATCATAAAAAACCAGTGCTCAAAAATTGCGCTATCAAACCAACCACTCTTGGAGATATTATATTCTGAGCCTGGTAACCCCCCTTCTTTCCAACCTTGATACATGTTTTTAGCTTTATAGACCACGTATAGGGTGGCAATCTTGTGCCATCGGCCGCAATCTCAAACATGACGGTGGTGCTTGATTTACTGGCGTCTAGTGTTCTGTGGGCATGCTTTGTTCCCTTCTTCACCACCACTTTCGCAGCTCCGGGATCATCTCTAAATGCGGATTCATCGTAATTGACGATGTTTGAGGCAGGCACGTTTTCCACAACCGTACGAAGATTTTCGAAATATGCTCCAACTGATTCATGGGAAACAGCCGCTCGGACTCGTTTAGTGTTTTCTGCGAATTTGACTGTCAAGTCGGGATGTCTTGCCATAAATAAACAAAACCAATCGGCACCAGGCAGATTGTTGGAAAACCTTGATTCTATTATGCCTTTCTTATTGAGAAATTGCTGGACAATGTTTCGGACAGCCAATGGTTTCATTGGGAATCCCCATTCACCACACAACTTTAGCGAATCCACCAAAACGTTCTCATCATCCTTGGATAGTACGGATGGTCTTCCATATTGAAGCGGGTGCTTGCCATGTACGTGACTATTTAAAGTCGTATATGGCACTCCGTACGATACCGAAGCTTCTCTTTGTGACATCCTGGCAGCTCTTACGGCAGCCACTGCTCTCTCCAAGAATATCGGCGAATAATTTCTGTTTCCATATTGGCCCATTTTTTTTTTTACATATTTTCTAACCATCTAAAACAATAGTAGGTAGGTGTTAAATTAATTACAAGTAACATTCGGTTGAGTTAACATTTACCTACTAACGACAGTAGTGGTATATAGGGGTCTCTGCGCCATGCCAAAATGACGTCACAGCATTGACCTTGAACGGCCACGTGTGTGATTGTTATTTGACACATTTGTGATGCATGTTTTCAAGGTTGTCGGCACGAGAACTTGGCCTTGAACGCGAGCAGCTGCTTCTTTGTTTGCTGATGACCAGGTGTACGACGCTTGTTTCAAGGATACATTTGTGATGCATGTTTTCAAGGTTGTCGGCACGAGAACTTGGCCTTGAACGCGAGCAGCTGTTTCTTTGCTGCTGATGACCAGGTGTACGACGCTTGTTTCAAGGATACATTTGTGATTCATGTTTTCAAGGTTGTCGGCACGAGAACTTGGCCTTGAACGCGTGGCCAAAATAGGTCTTAACTACATATGCATTAGTTATTGTTGATTTAGGTCTTCTTAGCCACTTGGGCGCAAGCTGCTGAGGCCTTAACTACTTGGGTATTAACCATTTGGCCTTGAACCAAATTTGTCATATGCCAAAACATCAACCTTGAGAGTTGACCACAAAACTTGATGCTTGTAAGTATTTTAGGTCACACAGACTTTGACGTATTATTTATTAAAAGGTTATGTATTTAGAGGGGCAGGCATCTACAATGGCCATTTCTTTCAAAGTTATGCAATTGTTATGCATTTTTAAGGTTAGGCGTTTATATTGCTCAGGTGTACGATGATTGTTTCAAGATCAAATAAATATTACACGTATTATTGCGCATAGGCATGACAATAAAGAAGAGCAGGTGTAGCCATTTTTAATTCAGCGACCAAATCGTAAACTAGTCAGACCATAGGGCAACACTGCCTCATTTAATCTTAATACTTTGATTTTTTAGGTTAGATATTAAGTATATGGAGCAACAGCGTCAAACAAGGTGACGTAGTCATGACCGGGTCACTGATTTAAAACCGTCTTTAGAGTATGTTTAAAAAAATATCAGGTATTTTTTTACTCTGGAGAGGGCGTGCGATATCGTATTAAAAGACAGAAGGGGTGGCATATTTATTAGAAATACTTAATACTAAACACTTATACAATTATGCATGGCTACGTTATAGTTTAAAAGTTGTATGAGATATAACATAAAAATACTTAATGCTAAACCCCCTGGCTGCTAGTTGGCTGGAATATATTTAATTAACACACACACACACACATCATAGGGTTTTACATATTAAATTTTTAACTTGAATTCTATTAGAAGATATAGGATGTGACATTTTTTTCTTTGAAGTATTAAAAGATTTTATATAATTATGCGCTGTCATTGTTCTTTTCTTCACAGCTCGGAGGTGAACTGCTACAAATATGAGAAAATTCTGTAGCTAGATCCGGGGAGGGGTAACATCCTATCTGGTCCATGACGGATAACGATACCTAAAAATTACAAAAAGTTACACTTTATACCTAATTACTTATATAGAAGATATTTCGTGGGCACGCGTTGAGCAAGCAAAATTTCAAAATTAAAATTAGTAGGTAAATAACAAACAAGTGATGTCAATATTTTACAGAAGAAAACATGTATATTCGGCGTGAAAAATACTTGCAAATACATACCTCGATTTTACAGGAACTGTGATTTTAGGACTCCTATTCCAGATTTTCTTATAATACAATCTATGCTGCTGTAACTGTACTGGTCTGTGTTTCCACATTTTTCTTTTAATTTAGGTGACTGAAGCAATAACGGCCTTCCTTTAGCAGGCAATCTAAAAGTAATGTAATATTTATTCTATAGCAATCTATATAACACATACTGTAAACTAATTAAAAAAAACATATTTTTTTAATCTCTATGGTTTTGTATTACATTTTGCTTGTTCTGATGGTTCAGGGTCTATACCTTGTTCCTTCAAGGATCAGGCTTAACCTTAGCAAGCTTTGAAAAACGTGTAAGAACAAAAGTTGTTCGTTACATCGTGAGAAATATTTTTTGTCGAAAAATTTGACTCTAAAATGTGCCCTGGAGGGCCCGTCGACAGAAGCAGCTATATTAACCCTCATTCATGGCTTGAACAAAACCAACCCTTTCTTAAAGCGGGGGCCTTATTTTACAGAAGAAAACAAGTATATTTAGCGTGAACAATATGCACTTACAAACACATACCTTGGTTTAGCTGGAGCTGCAGTCTGAGGCTTCTCATTCCAGTTTAAAAAAAAATCTACATCATATATACATCGTTGAATTCGTCTTGCCGAAAACTACTTTTCCATACTGTCTCGGCTCTGTCTGCCCCATTTTGAAAGATTTCTTAGGTATGCGGTGTTCAAATGAAGTTTACCTCTGAAATAATAAAAAATCTGTCAAGTGCAGGCTATACTTGCACAATTAGCGTTCGGCGCCGCGCAACTATTTTTAATGCCTGAGTAAAGTGGTATTTCAATTAAAAGATTGAATAACTGCTTTTAGTTTCTATTTGAGGCATTACTAGAGGGGCATCTTAAAGGTGCCTTTTTATCGTTTTTACCCTTGTGGCCCCTCTAGATTGTTTATTTCAAATAAAAAGATTGAATACCTGCTTTTAATTTCTATTTGAGACAGTACTGGGGACATCTTAAATGTGTCTTTAAAGTAAACTTACAGGTTGTTTTTTATCGTTTTTTACCCTTATGGCCCCTCTAAATTGTTTTAAAGAAATAAAGAAAACACGACATAAGCCTCGGATTACCCCTTTTATGTAAAATAAAAACCCAGTAAAAAATTTGATTTTGAAGAAAATTTGTCCAAAGTAACTTTTGTTTGATGTATTTTTATCAATTTTGCCGTAAAGGTTCTGGTTTGGAAAGGTCTGTTTACAGTGTATTTTTATGTATTTTTAGTCAATTTTGAGAGAAACCCTTTTCGTAATGACGTTTCAGAACATTTAACATACCTAAAACTTTTTATGACCAAAATGACCAAACTAATCAAAATTTCAAGAATTACGGAGTTTGCTCAGGAATAACGGGAGAAGTGTAGCTCAAATCGACAAAGTTATAGGAAAATACTGTAGAGTAAACTTTTGTGATAGGAAATGACTTTTCAATATTTAATTTTGGAAAAAATTGAAAAAGAGATTTTTCAGATTTTATAGCCTTAGGAGAAAAGACAGAATGACAGGGTCTTGTAACAGAAAAATATTTGGAGCATCTTTTGTAAATTTCGACCGTTTCTTGGAAAAGTTATTAATAATCTTCAGACAAAATAGCTACCTAAATACGTTTTAAACATGTTTTGACGCTTGCTATGTTCTTTAACCGTATTTGTAGCTTAAATCGTACAATAAAAACAAATCATTAGCCTGGCATTATTGCATATACAATTTTTTTTTGTCTTTGAAGTAAAATACTTTGTATAGGCGTGAAAGCTACCTTCTGTCGTTCATCGCCGCGCTGTTGGGGATTTATCCCTTTTCTACCGCTACTTCCACGGATTTTGCTCTGAAGAACTAGTCGGTATTATTTCCCCTTGGCTGTTCTTAGCAGAACAGCAAGAGGCGCGTTACGTGTGCATCCCTTTACTGTCCATCTACAAAAGCCTCTAACAGACCACTTCTCCCCCTCATTCATACCTAGGGTCTCCGGATTACGGAACAAATTGCCTACATATGTTTTCCCTCTCCGTCCCCGTCTCCAATCCTTCAAAGCCCGTGTCAATAGACTACATTTCCCTTCTCTTCAGACGACCACGGTATGTTAGTACTTAGACTTGAAGTCTATGTGGGGTGTCTTAGATAAAAATCTCATTAAGATATAAATTATTATAATGGGGAGCTTCTTCCAGTGACGGATTTGTTTTATTCGGAAAATATTATAATATTGGCTTGACTGTTAACTTTGTTCTGAAAACGGTAAATAATTTAATCGTTTTGTTGTAGAGCCCCAGAGCCCCAAAAGACCAGCTCTGCTGGGTTAAAAAATTTATATGACAGACTGGAAAAAATGCTAGACTTGGTGAAACAGCTTGTTAGCTGTGTGGCGGTATAGTCCCTACAATGTTTGAGAAATTGCCTAAAGGAAATACCATGAACAAAGCGAGTAAGTCTATACTATACTACTATATACAACAACGTTTTTAAATATTATTTGTAAAATAGGTAGCTATATAATTTTTAAATTTTTTATATCTCAAGAAAAATTCCTGTTTCATCTGGAGTATCAATTTTATAACAATAAGTTAGTTGTTAGCCCTTCTAAACAGTTGAATATATTTCAGCACTTTTGACAATATTGTGAAGGAAAATTAATGTTGGTCCGTCCTTCTAGTCGTTTTATAAGCAAACTCTTGCTAAACTTAAATTGGGAAAATAAAATTCTCCAGAACTGCGAAATTTTACTGTTACTTTAAGTTTCTTTTCTCCTAACGCTATTATTATGCTAGCACAGTCTTTTGTTTTTAACATAGAGCTCGTTGAGATCCACAACGTACACAAGTTGTAAAATTCACGTTAGTTTGGTCCTGACTATCTTTTTGATAGCTCTTTTTTAATTTTTGGACTTTTTCCATGTTTGAAAAATTGTTTCTTGTGTTAAAACACTTTTCATGTTCTGTTTTCTTATTATTTTTCTCATAAACCTTCAGCTTTTCCCCCAAAATACATACCCATTCTCCAGGTCTTTTTTGACCAACTCCTTATTACTTTTTACGACTCAAATCGCTCGGGTCTTATTTAAAAACGATTATGCCACCCATCTCTCCCCATATCTTCGCCCCCTATTTCATATAGCTTAACTATATTACCCCTTTGAATTCATTATAAATCTGAAAAATCTCTTTTTCAATTTTTTCCAAAATTAAATATTGAAAAGTCATTTCCTATCACAAAAGGTTACTCTACAGTATTTTCCTATAACTTTGTCGATTTGAGCTACACTTCTCCTGTTATTCCTGAGCAAACTCCGTAATTCTTGAAATTTTGATTAGTTTGGCATTTTGGTCATAAAAAGTTTTAGGTATGTTAAATGTTCTGAAACGTCATTACGAAAAGGGTTTCTTTCAAAATTGACTAAAAATACATAAAAATACACTGTAAACAGACCTTTCCAAACCAGAACCTTTACGGCAAAATTGATAAAAATACATCAAACAAAAATTGCTTTGGACAAATTTTCTTCAAAATCACATTTTTTACTGGGTTTTTATTTTACATAAAAGGGGTAATCCGAGGCTTATGTCGTGTTTTCTTTATTTCTTTAAAACAATTTAGAGGGGCCATAAGGGTAAAAAACGATAAAAAACAACCTGTAAGTTTACTTTAAACACACATTTAAGATGTCCCCAGTACTGTCTGAAATAGAAACTAAAAGCAGGTATTCAATATTTTTATTTGAAATAAACAATCTAGAGGGGCCACAAGGGTAAAAACGATAAAAAGGCACCTTTAAGATGCCCCTCTAGTAATGCCTCAAATAGAAACTAAAAGCAGTTATTCAATCTTTTAATTGAAATACCACTTTACTCAGGCATTAAAAATAGTTGCCCGGCGCCGAACGCTAATTGTGCAAGTATAGCCTGCACTTGACAGATTTTTTATTATTTCAGAGGTAAACTTCATTTGAACACCGCATACCTAAGAAATCTTTCAAAATGGGGCAGGCAGAGCCGAGACAGTATGGAAAAGTAGTTTTCGGCAAGACGAATTCAACGATGTATATATGATGTAGATTTTTTTTAAACTGGAATGAGAAGCCTCAGACTACAGCTCCAGCTAAACCAAGGTATGTTAAATGTTCTGAAACGTCATTACGAAAAGGGTTTCTCTCAAAATTGACTAAAAATACATAAAAATACACTGTAAACAGACCTTTCCAAACCAGAACCTTTACGGCAAAATTGATAAAAATACATCAAACAAAAGTTACTTTGGACAAATTTTCTTCAAAATCAAATTTTTTACTGGGTTTTTATTTTACATAAAAGGGGTAATCCGAGGCTTATGTCGTGTTTTCTTTATTTCTTCAAATCAATTTAGAGGGGCCATAAGGGTAAAAAACGATAAAAAACAACCTGAAAGTTTACTTTAAAGACACATTTAAGTTGTCCCCAGTACTGTCTCAAATAGAAACTAAAAGCAGGTATTCAATCTTTTTATTTGAAATAAACAATCTAGAGGGGCCACAAGGGTAAAAACGATAAAAAGGCACCTTTAAGATGCCCCTCTAGTAATGCCTCAAATAGAAACTAAAAGCAGTTATTCAATCTTTTAATTGAAATACCACTTTACTCAGGCATTAAAAATAGTTGCGCGGCGCCGAACGCTAATTGTGCAAGTATAGCCTGCACTTGACAGATTTTTTATTATTTCAGAGGTAAACTTCATTTGAACACCGCATACCTAAGAAATCTTTCAAAATGGGGCAGACAGAGCCGAGACAGTATGGAAAAGTAGTTTTCGGCAAGACGAATTCAACGATGTATATATGATGTAGATTTTTTTTAAACTGGAATGAGAAGCCTCAGACTGCAGCTCCAGCTAAACCAAGGTATGTGTTTGTAAGTGCATATTGTTCACGCTAAATATACTTGTTTTCTTCTGTAAAATAAGGCCCCCGCTTTAAGAAAGGGTTGGTTTTGTTCAAGCCATGAATGAGGGTTAATATAGCTGCTTCTGTCGACGGGCCCTCCAGGGCACATTTTAGAGTCAAATTTTTCGACAAAAAATATTTCTCACGATGTAAGGAACAACTTTTGTTCTTACACGTTTTTCAAAGCTTGCTAAGGTTAAGCCTGATCCTTGAAGGAACAAGGTATAGACCCTGAACCACCAGAACAAGCAAAATGTAATACAAAACCATAGAGATTAAAAAAATGTGTTTTTTTTAATTAGTTTACAGTATGTGTTATATAGATTGCTATAGAATAAATTTAATATTACATTACTTTTAGATTGCCTGCTAAAGGAAGGCCGTTATTGCTTCAGTCACCTAAATTAAAAGAAAAATGTGGAAACACAGACCAGTACAGTTACAGCAGCATAGATTTTATTATAAGAAAATCTGGAATAGGAGTCCTAAAATCACAGTTCCTGTAAAATCGAGGTATGTATTTGTAAGTATTTTTCACGCCGAATATACATGTTTTCTTCTGTAAAATATTGACAGCACTTATTTGTTATTTACCTACTAATTTTAATTTTGAAATTTTGCTTGCTCAACGCGTGCCCACGAAATATCTTGTATAAGTAATTAGGTATAAAGTGTAACTTTTTGTAATTTTTAAGTATCGTTATCCGTCATGGACCAGATAGGATGTTACCCCTCCCCGGATCTAGCTACAGAATTTTCTCATATTTGTAGCAGTTCACCTCCGAGCTGTGAAGAAAAGAACAATGACAGCGCATAATTATATAAAATATTTTAATACTTCAAAGAAAAAAATGTCACATCCTATATCTTCTAATAGAATTCAAGTTAAAAATTTAATATGTAAAACCCTATGATGTGTGTGTGTGTGTTAATTAAATATATTCCAGCCAACTAGCAGCCAGGGGGTTTAGCATTAAGTATTTTTATGTTATATCTCATACAACTTTTAAACTATAACCTAGCCATGCATAATTGTATAAGTGTTTAGTATTAAGTATTTCTAATAAATATGCCACCCCATCTGTCTTTTAATACGCCCTCTCCAGAGTAAAAAAATACCTGATATATTTTTAAACATACTCTAAAGACGGTTTTAAATCAGTGACCCGGTCATGACTACGTCACCTTGTTTGACGCTGTTGCTCCATATACTTAATATCTAACCTAAAAAATCAAAGTATTAAGATTAAATGAGGCAGTGTTGCCCTATGGTCTGACTAGTTTACGATTTGGTCGCTGAATTAAAAATGGCTACACCTGCTCTTCTTTATTGTCATGCCTATGCGCAATAATACGTGTAATATTTATTTGATCTTGAAACAATCATCGTACACCTGAGCAATATAAACGCCTAACCTTAAAAATGCATAACAATTGCATAACTTTGAAAGAAATGGCCATTGTAGATGCCTGCCCCTCTAAATACATAACCTTTTAATAAATAATACGTCAAAGTCTGTGTGACCTAAAATACTTACAAGCATCAAGTTTTGTGGTCAACTCTCAAGGTTGATGTTTTGGCATATGATAAATTTGGTTCAAGGCCAAATGGTTAATACCCAAGTAGTTAAGGCCTCAGCAGCTTGCGCCCAAGTGGCTAAGAAGACCTAAATCAACAATAACTAATGCATATGTAGTTAAGACCTATTTTGGCCACGCGTTCAAGGCCAAGTTCTCGTGCCGACAACCTTGAAAACATGAATCACAAATGTATCCTTGAAACAAGCGTCGTACACCTGGTCATCAGCAGCAAAGAAACAGCTGCTCGCGTTCAAGGCCAAGTTCTCGTGCCGACAACCTTGAAAACATGCATCACAAATGTATCCTTGAAACAAGCGTCGTACACCTGGTCATCAGCAAACAAAGAAGCAGCTGCTCGCGTTCAAGGCCAAGTTCTCATGCCGACAACCTTGGAAATATGCATCACAAATGTGTCAAATAACAATCACACACGTGGGCGTTCAAGGTCAATGCTGTGACGTCATTTTGGCATGGCGCAGAGACCCCTATATACCACTACTAACGACCCCCCTTTCTCCCTATGTAGCAATAAAATTTTACCTACACACCCTTAAATCAATCATGCACGCCACTGGTTCACGACTTAATCATGTATAAATGCAGAATTCTGGGAATGACCAACTTATTATGTAGGTTAGGTAGTATAGTAACCTCAAAATAACGTGTAAAAAGCGCTGATCCACTTTACCCCGCAATGGCACATTATTTATAAAAAAAATGACAGATTGGCTCTGGTGACAGATTTTCAATTAATTCTATCGTCCCAGATCTAAGTTACACATGGGGCTATTAACCGATGGTGGCAAAAAATTTATAAAGTGCACCCAGTCGTGTGCGGAAGCAAACGAATTTTAAGTTTTAAGAAATGGCTAAATATGTGTTACCCGCTTTAGAATTTATTTCTCGTAACTCATTGCGAAGCGGCCACCTCTTACAGAGTCTGCACGACCACTGAAGCAAGGTGACCGGTCATAACTACGTTCAATCGTACTCATTTGGCTCATGCGCATTTAATATTGTACAAAAACGTGTTTGATCAACTTTACCCCGGCCGATCCACTTAGCCCCGTTTGACGGTACCTTTTTTCCACAACCCCCTTGACATGAGTATCAAATGAAAAGGTTTAACGAGTAGAATAAGATATGCTATGTGACGTCATTCTAAACCCAATATGGCGGACGCCACAAGATGGCGGATTATCTTTTCCTTTACAATCCCCTTGATATGAGTATCAAATGAAAGGGTTTGACGAGTGGAACACGATAAGCTATGTGACGTCATTCTAACCCCCATATGGCGGAGGCGACAAGATGGCGGATTACCTTTTTTTTCAAAACCCCCTTGATATGGGTATCAAATGAAAGTGTTTGACGAGTAGAATACGATACGCTACGGGACGTCATTTTAAACCCAATATGGTGGACGCCACAAGATGGCGGATTACCCTTTTCCTCACAATCCTCTTGATATGGGCATCAAATGACAGGGTTTAAAGAGTAAAATACGATAATCTACGTGACGTCATTTTAAACCCAATATGGCGGGGTCCACAGGATGGCGGATTACCGTTTTCTTCACAAACTCCTTGATATGGGTATCAAACATGGGCGCCCATAGAAATTTTAAAGTTGTATATCTCTGTTGCTACTTACGGGGGCCCATGTCAAGTTCAGGCATTTTGATAGTGAGCCTACTAGGAATGTTTTTGTAAAGAAAAAAAAATATTTTGTAATTTGCGAAAAAATGTTAAATTTTTGCTTCGCCCCCCCTGAGAAACAAATGAACACGTTTAGGTATTTCATTTCTTATTTTTTCTAAACAAATTTTACATCATTTCGTCGACAATTTTTAAATTTTAAGAGAGAAAAATGTATTAGTAGAAAGTTTTTTTAAATTACATTTTAAGTTTAAAAAAATTCAAATGACTTTAACTTTCTACTAACACATTTTTTCTTTTAAAATTTAAAAATTGTCGACGAAATGATGGGAAATTTGTTTAGAAAAAATAAGAAATAAAATACCTAAACGTATTCATTTTTTACTCGGGGTGGGGGGTGGGGGCAAGTAAAAAATTTAACTTTTTTTCGCAAATTACAAAATATTTTTTTTCATTACCAAAACATTCCTAATAGACTCACTATCAAAAACCCTGAACTTGACATGGGCCCAGTAAGTAGCAACAGAGATATGCAACTTTAAAATTTCTATGGGCGCCCATGGTATCAAATGAAAGGGTTTGACGAGTAGAATGCGAAACAGGCAAAATGTCTTGTAATAATAAAGCATTATCAGAAATGAATAGGTTAAGACGTAACTAAAACTTTAAAAATAAAATTGTGTAAAAGATACTTTTTAAAAACAAGCTTTTATTATTTAGATGTACTAAAACGAAAAAAATAAGTATAGTTTTGTCATTGTCGAAATGCTAAATGCTATTTGCATGTGGACGTAGTTCGCGTAGGTGGATCGTAATAAAAGTAGTATCAGAGTTGCCATTGAAACAGATATAATATATTATGTTGAATTTATTGTCTTAAAAGCTTGTCGCGTAAATAGAAAAGAAAAAAATACATACTTAGGGATCTACTTACAATTTCTGCCCAACAAAATTAATGCCTGTATGAACTTCTAAACCCAAGAAAATTTTCTGGTGAAATTTCAATGAAGCCGCAGTTCAAACTGATATCTGGATTACCATTTGTTTCAGGACTTCGAGAGTCTGAACTATGATCTGAGAATTCTACTACATCAGATGATCCAGAGGAAAAAACTTCTTTACTCTCAGGAATATCTATTTGATAGTTACCCTAAAATTTTGTTATCATTTCTATATATTTTTGGTCACAAAGACCTGAGAAGTGATATTATTTTCATATGTTTAGTAGCCACTCTATTCGAACCATCACCCACCTCCTTTTCGCCCCTTTAAAAATCATTTTAAATTATTATCTTATCAAAGTTTTTACTAAATATAGTTAATAAATCGAGTTTTCTTAACTTGAAGTCGATATCTAAAACCGATCGTAAGTTATCGCGCTGACACAAATACTTACTGAAACACACACACAAAGGAAAACTACCTTAGTTCGTTTTCTAACGAAGAATGTCTCTGGTTATATTTTAGATATTCTACAGGACCACGATCTCCTAATGAGCAAGTACAGTGTCTAGTTTTCGTTGGTTTTACAGGGTTGCTCCCTTATTAGTAAAGATAGAGGGATGCGGTTTTCGCGATACTGTTCGATTTTTTTGAGAAACAAAAGATGCCGCAAGCAAATGTTTTATAGCCCTCTTGGTTTTTCCTTTACATGGCGAAAGAAAATTCTTTAATTTTTGGACGCCCCTTGTACCTCAGTTATTTATATCAATTTAAGTTATAAAGTAAAAACTGGTCTTAATATAGTTTTTTTACTTACAATAGCACAGCTAATTTTTCACTAAATGTCCCCATTTTCAGAATACAGACCAAATTTACATTTTTTTAAATTTAAATTTATTTTCTCTATTACTTTTAAGCAAACCCTTGAGATTTAGCAATAATAAAATAATAGTTAACTCTTCTGTTTTTTTCCATGGCCTACTATAGAATAAATTGAAATTTTCGAAAAAAGTTGTCTACTTTTAAATTTATATATAAAGTGTGGCATATGTTCGAGAAGGGAATAAATGTTTCAACTTTTTGACAAATAATATACCGGGTGTCTCATTTAAAACAACCATGTTTGCCAATTAACATTTTGCTATGACCCTGTGTAAAAATGCTGACACTGCCATCAAGTTTTCCCTCGCAAATTATAACTGAAAGTCCCCTACGTTTTTTTTTTCTATCCTTAAAAATAAAAAAAAATATGAGAAATTTTCCAAATCGACAATTTTTGAATTCACCCCTGTATCTCTCTAACAAAATAATATTTTTAAGTTCTGTGTATAGCATTTTTAATTTCTCCAAAAAATAGGTCATAAGTGTCATGTTAGTTTTTGATTAATTTTATTCATTACGGAGAAACACCATGTGTTGAAAATAGGAAACCCTGTACATTCCACCCAAATTTTGCAAAAATCTCATTGTTAACCCTAGAATACTAACGGTATGTTGTTTGTACGTTAGTACTGATGACACGTCAAATTTACGGTACTCTTGTTTTTTAATGGGTGCGTTTTGATAATTTAGTTCTTGTGAGATAGAATGTCAAATTGACTGATATTTTTGAAATATAATTAGAAAAAAACATAAACAATGTTTGACCCTTTTGCAAACTTTAATTTTATTAAAATTTACGTAAATTAAAGATATTAATCCTGGAACAAAAATACATTTTTTATTAAACAAGCAGGAACATTTAAAGAACATGTGAAATCATAAACGAATGAAGAAAAATTATTCTTTTCGTTGGCTACAACTCACACATTTTATTTGATGTCCACCACACAAGGCGCGATGGCAAACATAACAAATTGTGGTCGTCACTCTCTTCTTTACTGTAGGGCATAAACTGCAGTAACGTTTTTTCCCTTTTTCTTGAGGAATCCCCTGATTTTGTCCCGTAGGTTGATCTAGCTGCAAAACATTATGTATGGAGTCTTTTAATTTCCCCGACAGGGAAGGACAATTTTGCAGCCTTTCTTGTTGCCATGGCCTAGTCAATTGTTCTTGTAGTCTTAGAATAAATTCTTGTCTTATAATGGTTGCAATCCGCTATTTGTGCCATTATGGTGATATATGACATCAAATAAAACTTTTAAATAAAAAAATATAAAACATTTCTTTTATTTAAAGGTATAAAGCAGCAAGATCGTTTTAAATTAATTGTGTTAATTTATTTAAACAAACACCTAGGTACCTAATAAAATAATAAATTAAAGAACATAAACTCCTAAAACAAAAATAATTTTTCTTTGGAAAATATAGGAACTCGTTATAGGTATTCTAGCTAGAAACTATTTAGGTGAGACCTTATACAGGGTGACAATGAAAACGACCAATGGGCTAGAAGGGTAGAACCAAGAAAGAAATTTTAAAACGCTTAAAACCATTCTCGTAATATGAAGGGGGGAGTAAAATTATGTTATTTTCATTGTGGAAGAATTATCCCCTAAGCCGTCACATCCACCCCCTTAAAAATTTCAAATGGGAATAAGATAGGTTAAGTGGCACCTTGTCTGAAAGGCCTCTCAATAAATGTACATTGTGACGCTTTGGTTTGTTAAATTGAGTAACCCATTGATGAGTTATGCTCATTGAAATATTTTGATTTGGAAGGTAGTTATTTCGGATCGCATGGCGATTTTACACCTAAAGTAACGAAAAATATCGAGATTGAATAAATACCTTTATCTACGATAAAACAGGAGTGAAGTAATGTTATTTTCATTGTTAGAATTATCCCCTAAGCCGTCACATCCACCCCCTTGAAAATCTTAAATTGGAAGATAGGTTAAGTGAAACCTACCACGATGAAAATAACAACATATTACTACCCCTTCATACTACAAGAATGTTTTTACGCGTTTTGAATTTTCTTCCTCGGCTCTAGACTTATAGCCCATTGATCGTTTTCGAATTGTATATATTAATAGGATTAAACAAAATTAAACCAAATCACTTTACAACATTACACGTTGGAATCACTTTCTTGGTGCAAATTCATTAACTACGCTGTCTAATTTTTTTAGTGTTTCGTGCACACAGATTAGCAAAAGCACTTATGGAATTACTTCGGTGTGCGTCCGTCCGTCTGTCACAGGCGACTTTCTCTAAAACTATTCGATGTAACAGTTTGAAATTTAGCACAGAGCTAGAGTGTGGGACGTGAAGTATAAAAGGTTGAATATTGATTCTGAGGGTTAATTTTAGGGGGTAAATTGGGAACTGGAAAAAAATTCAATGGCATCGTGTAGGGTGTCAAATGAAAGCTTATTGAAGCGCGAATTCAACAATATATATTGATGTGTTTTTTTATGCATTTTTTAAAACATTTTTCGGGAAAAATGCCTAAAATTTGCTGTCCCCCACACTCTTCACTAAAAAGATCACCCAGAAAAATCTGAAAAAAAATCATGAACTTTGAGAATGAGGTGTGGATTGAGCCAAAATTATCAGAATTGAAAAATCTAGCGCGATCAATTGTTATAAACAATTTAATTGTTTAATTCCTAATAACTGCTGCACTATTGGTTGTAGAGAAAATGTTTTTGGACAAAAAATATTTTACATGATCTAAGAAACAACTTTTGTCCTTACACGTTTTTAAAATTTCTTAATTTGGGTCTGTTGAAACGCTCCCCACTCAGCTCGGCGCATACGCGATGTAATACAGCATTGGTACCGTCGGAGGCGGGTAGCGCGGCAGATGGGTGGAGATCGGGCGGCCGAGGTTTGCTCACGTTAAGTAGGGGGCTAATGGCACGGAACACTATTTGTGCAAGTATAGCTTGCACGACCGATTTTTTTTTATCCAATACAGCCCACATAGACTTCAAGTCTAAGACTAACGCACCGTGGGCGTCTGAAGAGAAGGAAAATGCAATCTACTGACACGGGATTTAACGGATTGGAGGTTGGGAAGGGAAAGAAAAACATCTGCAGGCAATTTGTTCCATAATCTGGAGATCCTAGGAATGAATAGGCGAGAGAAGTGGGATGTTCTAGGCTTTTGTAGCTGGACAGTAACGGGATGTATACGTAACGCGCCTCTTGTTGTGCTGTTAGGAACTGTTTGGGGGGGGGGGGAATTATAGCAGCTAGCTCTTCAGAGCAAAATCCGTGAAAGTATCGGTAAACAAACCAACAGCGCGGCGATGAGCGAGAGAATGGAGTTTTCTTGTGAGGACTGGATCATTAATGAGTCGAGTGGCTCCCTTTTGAATAGAGCCAAGGATGTTAGGTATCGAAGGTAGTGCCGCCCCCCAGATATGCGAACGGTACTCTAGGTAGGTATTTTTTGGGAAATATATAGGGTGTGCAAGTTAAAAGAGAACTAGTTTCTGGCTCGAAAGAGAAAACTAAGCATTTTAGCTGCTGATGTGACTATTGACATAATGCGTTTGTGCCAGCTGAGGTCATATTTGAAAGCTATAGTAAGAAGATCGTACATTTTATTGTTCTGTAAGGCTTAGCCATTCATGTGGATGGGGAAAGGTTGCCGAATTTATTGCGTGACAGGGAGTAAGACTGGGTTTTGGAGGCGTTGAACTGAACAAAGTTCTTGGCATCCCAGTCTAAGACTAATTAAAGATCTTGGCAAAAAGAGAACGCATAGATCTGCGTCTGTTATCCAGCTCTTCATTCGAGACTCTGGAAAAATAAATGTTTGAGTGAAGAGTACTATCGTCAGCATAACTGTGGATGGGATTGGTAGTTGAAGAGAGCAGGTAATTAATATAAAGAAATATGGTCGGTGCCAGGACTGAACCGTGGGGTTATCCAGCATTGATATGATGGAAGTTAGATGAGTAACCATTCATTACGACAAATATGCGCCGATTAGAGAGAAAGCTACCGAGCCAGGTACATAGTTTGGGAAGAAGACCGTAAGAAGGTAGTTTGTAAGGAGTGCGGCATGCCATACTTGTTTGAAGGCCTTGGAAATATCCAGAGCAATAATCATACATTCGCCATGAAATTCGAGAGACTTGTTTCAGTTATATGTGATAAAGGTAAGGAGATCAGCTGTGGATATTTGGTGACCCAATCCTTACTGTCTGTCATGGATGATTTTGTGTTTCTCTAGATATTTTAGAATTTGCAAGTTGATAACTTTCTCAATAACATTGCTGGAAACAGAAAGTAGAGAGATAGGTCTATAATTGGATGGAAAGGAGCCGTTCTTCGGGACAGGCTGCACACGAGCAGTCTGTCTGCTATCTGAGAAGATACTCTTGTCATAGGAGATCTGGAAAACACGAGTTAAGATGGGTGCAATTTCTGGAGTGCATTTTTTTAGAACAATTGCTGGTATGCCATCCAGACCGGAGGACTTTTTGGTGTCAAGGGATAGAAGATATTTTTTTGAACTTGTTTGACCCTAAGTATTATGTTGAAAATTTTGTGGGGTACAGATGTAGCTGTTGGAAAAGCGAAATTAGCAGGAGGAATAAGGATGGCAGCGAATTGTTTGGCAAATAATTTAGGTTTCACTTTAGAGGTTGTAATAATTTCGTTGTCAGAGATCACTAGGTCAGGAGAGTAAAAGTGCTTCTACAGAAGTTTTGACTAAAGTTTTTGGCAAGCGACCAGAAATATTTCCTGCCATTGGAACAGGAAAGCACTTTATCTTTTATGCGGTTGTTAAAAGCATTTATTTTTGGACTCTAAGATAAATTGATTGTATTGATTTCCTTCCTCTGTGAAAATTTCACGATTTTTGGGTGTAGGATTTTGAAGAAACCCTTTGTAAGCTTGGACTTTTTGAGCCTGACTCTATCACAGACCTTGGAGAACCAGACTTTTAATGGTGAAGTTTAGGTTTCTTGCGGGTATGTGGAATAAAATTGTCAATACCTACTTGAATGATATCTGTGATCTAAGAACAAATTTCGGAGGTATCGGAAGGGGAAAACAGACGGAGTTCTAAGGAAAAGCTGAAAAGAAGTTTTAAAGACCATCATCCCATTCGGCAGAATTGTAGTGTCAGATCGTGCGTTCCGGCATGATTTCAAATCTTATGGTTTTGAAAACTGTTCTCCGATTTTATTTATTTAAAATGTAAAGGAATTAATTTATCTAGTTTAACTGTCATAATCAATTTTTCTCTGGTGTTAGCCGCCCCCCGTATTAGGATTCCCTGGTGCAAGAGCACCACCAGCATCCAGCTCAGTAACGACCCTGACAAAAACTGAAAAGAAAATAATAAATTTTAGGTTGCTTTTAGTAAAGTAATCAAAGCTATTCGAAAAAAGTATCTTTTCTTTTTTGCAAAAAGCAAAGCGTAGAATATTAGAAAATAGAAATATTTGGTTTGACCAACGAAAAACGTTATTAATTCAATGTCAAGAGTTATTCCACACTTTTTGTTCGTATACAAATATCCGGTTTTCAGAATGCTGATAAAGTCCCGAATACCAAATATTCGTACAAGAGTAGCACAAATGTGCAATATGGATTAATGTTTTTGCAAGAAACCCAATGGCATATATACTCAATGTGTACTTCAACGTAAGATTCAACATAAAATTTACTCATTTTATGTGAATCAGAACTGACCTACATCTCTCTCGGTACGATGCTTATAAATCAGGACGAAAGTGTACTTTTTACCGTATATTAACTGGGTAAACATATTTTAAACTATTTTATTTGGTAATGATTTCTAATATATCAATCTTTCTGATCCAATTAGATTAGATAAATTCTTTCGGATAATTTTTATTTACTTAATAATAGAGGGTTATACCATAAGCAAAACTATTATTAGGCCTCTCGCAGATGTAATAATTTTAAAAATTCTGTTCAACACTTTTACTGAATTAAATGTGTGATAATAATATGTCAACTTTTCTTAAAATAAATTTTTATAAAAATAACTACCTAAGTATAATTCGAAACAACTATATACTTTTTAAATTGCTTGGGTTTTTACTTTCCTTTTCACAAAATAAAATGCCACTTTTAACAGTACGACACTATTTAACTCACTAACACACTAAATATTTGCTAAATATGCCAAAAAAGCTCCGAAAGATACCTGCCTGAAAAGTGCATTTGACATTGTGACAATAAAGCTTTAAATGTCAGAAAATGTGCCACCTTCACTTTTTTTTGCCATAATTGGCAAATTAACATAATCTTAAAATTCTGAAATTTACTTAGGTATGTCAGGCTTTTTCTCTATAGAACTTCTAATAGAACATGGCCTAATATGGGGTTAAAAATTTCAAATGTAACACTCTACTTTAAAAAAAAATGCACTGTATATGGGTTCACCATGTTTAAGAACATTTGTTCAGTATATTGTTCACGATTCTATGGCAGTTAGTTTTGCTATGAAAGATCCAGGAAAACCTTTTCTCTTTGTCACACGCAACTGGAACAAGTTCCTTGAATTACGAACCCAAAATTGTTGATATAAACCTATTCTGCAGCATTTGCCTACACTAAGGTGGCTAAAATAGAATTTTGATACATTTTACAATAAATTCTAAATAAAAAAATTAATATAGTAACGAAATAAAGCAAAAATATCAGATTTTCTTAAATAAGATTTTTCTTCCCTCTGCATCCACTTTAAGGGGTAAAAAGTTGCCAGACTATTAAAGGTTTTAAATTTTGTTCTAAAAACCCTAAAACATTTTATTACTTCAGTATTTTTATTCCAGCCAAAAGGCAACAAAACCTTAAAGTTAGTTAAATGGGAAACTTTAAGTAATCTAATACAATAAAACATACATACAGGGTATTTCAAAATTCTAGCAACAAAATTTTACATATTTGATGATTTCTTATTATTTGAAAAAGTATTCCTATTAACATATGTGCTAAAACACCTCGCTTACGAGATACAGTGTGATACAAGTTTCGATTTATTTTGGGTTTCCTGTATCTATTTACCCCATTTTTAAAAGTAATGCATTCTAATTCTGCACATACCTACAATACTTTTTGAAGTATCTCTGCCGTGCCAGAGCAAAACCTAGTAACTCGAGTTCAGATACAGTCGAGTTACTAGGTTTTGCACGGTCTATGAAGCATATTTATTACCATTTGAAATATTCTATACAGTGGGTCTTTTGGATCGCGATTCTTGAAATTCCCGCTGTTTTCTTTTGCGATGACACTGACAATTATTTTGGAAATATACAAGATTTCTTTTTTATCCTTTAACTTTTTGGTATTTTGCATGTTTTGATACTTATCTTGTACAGGTTGGATACTATCCGTACCTGTGTCAAAATATAACTTAAAGCCAGGGTAAATTTTAACCATTTTTAATATGGTATTGGCGATTTAATCTCAGTGAATCAAGTTTAATCTTTTGATTCGCGAACCCAAACGGTTTGCCTCGATTAAGTTTAACCCAAAGGTCGTCCCACATAAATTTTTTTCCAGATTTTGTTAAAGTGGTGTGACCTTAGTAATTTAAGCCCAAACTAAAAATCCTAGATCAATAGTTTGAAGAGAAAACTTGATTTAACTAATTTTTAATCTTTTTCCAGGATTATCCAAGCTATTTAAAAATATTATATATGTAGTTCCACTAAAAAGATATCATTTCTAGGACCTGAAAGAAGATTATATGCCTTAAAAAGTTTTTATACTATTTTTTTTTTCATAAAATAAAGCCGCTTAACCTAAAAAAAAGTAAAATCAAATTTTCTTTTCAAACTGTTGATTTAGGATTTTCATTTTGAGCCTAAATTACTTAGGCGACACCACTTTTACAAAAACTGAAAAAAATAGAAGTGGAAAGACCTTTGGGTTAAACTTAGTCGACGCACACCGTGAAAAAGTGCGACTTTTTAGATTATTTTAAATGGTACTGCAAAAAGTTTTGTATACACTGTTTTTAAAAATATGTAAAATAGATAAGAAAAACGGGAATAAAGTTAAAAAGTTTATTAACCTATACCTCGGGAATAAAGTGGTTTTGGACCGACGCACAGAGGGGCCAATAATATCGAAATTCGGAAAAAATATTTTTCCCTTTTTTACTTCAGTTAGGCTAAGTAAAACTTAAAATTAACTTAGATGATAAATTCAACTGAAAATTAAAGTTTATACAGGGCGTTTTAATAAAAAAAATAAAGTAAACATTATTCCGATAAATAACTGCTCTCTGAAGAATCTTGTTCTGAAATATCCTCACTTCTGGTAGTACCAAAGCCCTCCAGTGGCTCCATAATATCTTTATCTACATTACGTTTCTTTGTTGAAGGCTTGAAATAAGAGGATCGGAAGAAATTAACAGTCTATTAAGTATATCAATATTTGTTTCTGTTCGAGTATTGCTTGGCGGGGAAGCGGGTCCTGGTTAACGAGCCGGGCCTGGGCGAGGTGAAGGTTTCGGCTGGATCCGAGTTCGGTCCCGTGCCTTGGCCTCCCGCGAAACCGCTTTGCTGCGAGGCCCGGAAGGTTTCGGCTTGTCGGTGTCCTCTTCGGCCGCTATTTAACGGTCAGCTCAGAACTGGCACGGACCGGGGGAATCCGACTGTCTAATTAAAACAAAGCATTGCGATGGTCTTAACGTGATGTTGACGCAATGTGATTTCTGCCCAGTGCTCTGAATGTTAAAGTGAAACGGCGGGAGTAACTATTAGAGATGGGAAGAACGGTTCCGTATGTGAAGCGCTCCAATCGAGCTCGCTCCAAGGAAATACCGTTCCAAAACAACGTTACTTTGGAACGAAATTTTCTCGGGAGAACATTAACGTGTCAGGTATGCTTCAGACGCTACGCTACGAAACAAGAGGCTAACGGCAGCGGCAGCGCTTCAACTTTTTTATTATTAAGGTACGTGTAAACGAAAACTTAGAAAATCAATAACATAAAAATTATTCAGAAAATACAAACGAAAAAATAATATCACTGTTTGATTAAAAAACAAAAAATATAGTCATATACATATATATATATATATATATATATATATATATATATATATATATATATATATATATATATATATATATATATATATATATATATATATATATATATATATATATATATATATATATATATACAGGGTGGTCTGTAATGAATGCGCCAAAAAGCAATGCTAGACTAATCTCGTGAAAATAATGATATTGAGCCAAATATGCCTTAATAAAATGTCGCTCATTAATGAGATACAGGGTGTTAAAGTTCAATTCTCAGAATTGTTATTTCTTTATAGCTCAAGTCGTTTTTGAGATATCGACATGAAAACTGGCAATCGGGGGTTTTCAGGGATGGAATATACGATGGTATTCCATTTATTGACATAATATGTAGAGGGCGCTATTTACACCTTATACACTCACTATTGCACGCCATAACTTTCTTATTAGTACCGTTCTTTTATTTTTTATTGAAAATTTTGAAAGAGTGACGTTTTCTAAGAAAAAAAGGTATACTACATTTATTTCGATTAAATAAGCCGTTTTCGAAATATTTGCATTTATTCGTTCTATTGCATAGTCAAAAAATATTAAACATTAAAACTGAGATAACAGACTTGACTAACGAATAATGAATTGATGATGAACAAATAACAAAAAATCACTTCAACAAATGCGAAAAATGTCAACCATTCACTTCTATGCATATTCTTAATCCCTTCACCAAATAGCGTCGTAGTTGGAATAAAGTTCCTTGCTTATTCCTGATAACATTGGTGGAACCATGAATTTGTTGCAAAAGTTGCTCACGGGTACGGATTTCTTCTGGGTACACTAAGGATTTGATAAAACCCCAAAGGGAGAAATCCAAAGGATTAAGATGGAATTTCACAGCACGACCAAACCATCTATGAGGAGCCATTCATCTAAATAGTTGCGAACTGCAACTGGATAATGTGGTGGAGCACCATCGTGCATAAACCACATGATTTGTCGTAAATTTAAGGGTATATCATCGAGTAGATCCCGCAAAACATTTTGAAGAAACTGCAAGTACTGGTTACCATTAACCAGTTGCAGTTCGCAACTATCTAGATGAATGGCCGCCTCGTAGATGGTTTGGTCATGGCAGTGAAATTCCATGGCCGCCGCGTAGCCCGGATCTTAATCCTTTGGATTTCTCCCTTTGGGGTTTTATCAAATCCTTAGTGTACACAGAAGAAATCCGTACCCGTGAGCAACTTTTGCAAAAAATTCATGGTTCCACCAATGTTATCAGGAATAAGCAAGGAACTTTATTCCAACTACGACGCTATTTCGTGAAGGGATTAAGAATATGCATGGAAGTGAATGGTGGACATTTTTCGCATTTGTTGAAGTGATTTTTTGTTATTTGTTCATGATCAATTCAGTATTCGTTAGTCAAGTCTGATATCTCAGTTTTAATGTTTAATATTTTTTGACTATGCAATAGAACGAATAAATGCAAATATTTCGAAAACGGCTTATTTAATCGAAATAAATGTAGTATACCTTTTTTTCTTAAAAAACGTCACTCTTTCAAAATTTTCAATAAAAAATAAAAGAATGGTACTAATAAGAAAGAGAAAGTTATGACATGAAATAATGAGTGTATAAGGTGTAAATAGCGCCCTCTACATATTATGTCAATAAATGGAATACCATCGTATTCCCCATCCCTGAAAACCCCCGATTTCCAGTTCTCATGTCGATATCTCAAAAACGACTTGAGCTATAAAGAAATAACAATTCTGAGAACTTAACTTTAACACCCTGTATCTCATTAATGAGCGACATTTTATTAAGGCATATTTGGCTCAATATCATTATTTTCACGAGATTAATCTAGGATTGCTTTTTGGCGCATTCATTACAGACCACCCTGTATATATATATATATATATATATATATATATATATATATATATATATATATATATATATATATATATAGACATATACATATATATATATACAGTGACCGGCAAAAAGTTCGCAACATATGGGAAAATTTTTTATTAGGAGAGTATCGGAAAAACTTTTCCGGGGGATCGGTTCTGCATGTCCGATAACCTAAAAATCAATTTTGACATACGTCACGTGACCACTGGTATAGCGTCAAATTAAAAAAAAAATTGTTAATTTACAAAAAGTGAGGTTAGTTGACGAGATATCAAAAAAAGTTATTTGAAAAAATTGCTTAGAATTAAATTCTAGGTCCTTGTGCAAAATTTTAAGATTTTATTTAAAAAAATTGGAAAACTCAATTTTTTTTAAATATTTTTTTATCGATTTACAAATTTCCAGTTTTTTTCGTTTAGATAGCTTGGCTAATGTAAAGCCCATGTATCTGGATGAAAATAAACGAATGTAGTAGTTTTTTCTACAATTGACAGGACAAAATTAAAAAAAACAGGGTTTCGCCAGACGCTAGCTGTTGCAATGATTTGTATCTAGCAGCAGTGTCAAAATTTTAGAGACATTTCAATGAGATTACATTGAGAAAACCTTAATCGTCTTAAATATATCTGAAGTTCGACTTTTTGTAAAGTTAAGGGGATTAAAATAGATACTAAACAAAAAAGTACCTGTTTATTTAATCGAAATTTCATAAACGAAAACCAATGTAAGAAAAACTTAAAAGTAGTCAAATTCTGTACTAACAACATAAAAAATCATTGTTTTTCCTTGGGTGCACAAAATTTAAAACTCAGTATGACCACCATTTCTCTCCATACATACTATTGTTCTCGAGCGCAACTCTCGATTAACATTTCGGAGCATTTTACGATTTATTTGCAATACACAATTTCTAATGACATTCTCTAAATTTTGTATATTCCTAAAGGGTCGATGTTTGTACACAGAGTTCTTTAGGTATCCCCACATAAAGAAATCTAACGGAGTCAGATCTGGTGATCTCGCAGGCCACGGATTTTCAGAAAACCGTCCTATCCACTGGTTTCCAAATTCTTGATCCAGCCATCTCTTCACCTCATTTGTGGAATGAATGCTAGCTCCGTCTTGTTGAAAGTATAAATTTCTTCTTTCGGCTAATGACAAATTGTCTAAAAAGTCAGATATCTCAGTTTGTAGAAATTCTAAATATCGTTCTGAATTTAAATTGTCTCTAAAGAAAAACGGTCCCACTATTCTGAGGTTGAAAATTCCGCACCACACATTAACCTTAAAACTATATTGGTCTTTACTCTGAATTACAAAGTCTGGGTTTTCGGTGGCCCACCATCTACAGTTTTGTGAACTGACGGTTCCGTTAAAGGTAAATGTAGCTTCATCCGAGAAAAGAACGTTCTTTGGGAAATTAAAATCTTCCTCAATCATACCCTGGAACCAGGCACAAAAATCGAAGCGGGCGTCATAATCCCTATCTTTTAATACTTGTACAAATTTAGGTTTGTACGGATGAAATTTGTTTCTTTTTAATATCCTCCGCACAGATCTTTCGTGAATGTTAGTGATCTCCGATATTTGACTAACTGCTAATTGGGGTGTTTCTGTGATCGACAAACACACATCCAGAGAACCTTCGTCACCTGTTACCGGTTTTTCATGGGAAACTTTATACTGATTTTCTACCGATCCCGTTTCTTTAAATTTATTGACTAGACGAGATACTGTGGAATAATGGAGGGATTTATCGGGGTGCCTCTCATTAAACATTGCTGCTGTTTCTCTATGGCTTTTGTAATTATCTCCAGAAATTAAAATAATTTCTATCTTTTCTTTGTGGGTGCCATTTTAAGGAATAAAATATTAATAAACTTATGTAAAATATCAAACTTAGTAAGATGCGAGACATAAACCAATGACATAGGTTGAAATCAAACAAATTATAATTTGTTTGACATTTTCTGTTGTTTTTAACCTACTAGATTATTTGGTTGTTTTAATTTCAGAGCCTGCTTTGGTAGTTTTAAGTACAACTAAATAGACCTGGTTGTTAAATGTATGTGCGAAAAATCTTAATAAAATCTTGATACAGTCATTTCATTAGATTCAAACCATTGCAACAGCGAGCGTCCGGCGAATACCTATTTTTTCGATTTTGTCCTGTCAATTGTAGAATTGTAGATCTGACTCCGTTAGATTTTTTTATGTGGGGATACCTAAAGAACCCTGTGTACAAACATCGACCCTTTAGGAATATACAAAATTTAGAGGATGTCATTATAAATTGTGTATTGCAAATAAATCGTAAAATGCTCCGAAATGTTAATCGAGAGTTGCGCTCGAGAACAACAGTATGTATGGAGAGAAATGGTGGTCATACTGAGTTTTAAATTTTGTGCACCCAAGGAAAAACAATGATTTTTTGTGTTGTTAGTACAGAATTTGACTACTTTTAAGTTTTTCTTACATTGGTTTTCGTTTATAAAATTTCGATTAAATAAACAGGTAATTTTTTGTTTATTATCTATTTTAATCCCCTTAACTTTACAAAAAGTCGAACTTCAGATATATTTAAGACGATTAAGGTTTTCTCAATGTAATCTCATTGAAATGTCTCTAAAATTTTGACACTGCTGCTAGATACAAATCATTGCAACAGCTAGCGTCCGGCGAAACCCTATTTTTTTAATTTTGTCCTGTCAATTGTAGAAAAAACTACTACATTCGTTTATTTTCATCCAGATACATGGGCTTTACATTAGGCAAGCTATCTAAACGGCAAAAACTGGAAATTTGTAAATCGTTAAAAAAATATTTAAAAAAAATTGAGTTTTCCAATTTTTTTAAATAAAATTTTAAAATTTTGCACAAGGACCTAGAATTTAATTCTAAGCAATTTTTTCAAATAACTTTTTTTGATATCTCGTCAACTAACCTCACTTTTTGTAAATTAACAATTTTTTTTTTAATTTGACGCTATACCAGTGGTCACGTGACGTATGTCAAAATCGATTTTTAGGTTATCGGACATGCAGAACCGATCCCCTGGGAAAGTTTTTCCGATACTCTCCTAATAAAAATTTTTCCCATATGTTGCGAACTTTTTGCCGGTCACTGTATATATATATATATATATATATATATATATATATATATATATATATATATATATATATATATATATAAAAAGAGGGAAAATTTTTTTTGGCTAATCGGACAAAACCAGTAAGTTGCGTTCTTGCATTAAAGTACGGGGATAACCCCGGGCCGGTAGACAGTTAGCTTTCGTCCTTATTAGGACTCATCAGACTGACTTAACCCTTTGGCACCTTTCCACACATAGAACCCTCGCATATTATGTCGTCCGCTTTGGATAAAGACGGTACACAATACACGTGAGCGCCATCTATGGGAAGTCACTGAAATGCAAGAACAGATCTTACTAGAGTAAAGCTGCTACTGTAGGCAACCAGTAAAACAATAATACGTACGGAAACATGACTCCCGGTACCCGGTACCGATTTTGAGCATCACTCCAGCTATCCACAATTCTGCGGTTTATACTAGGGGTCGCACACTCAGTCCCACCGAGAGCCGTGCAACTCCGTCTCAAAAGCCATAGAATAAGAATAAGAAAAAGGGATTTAGCGTCCGTCATAATATAAAAAGAGGGAAAATTTTTTGGCTAATCGGACAAAACCAGTAAGTTGCGTTCTTGCATTAAAGTACGGGGAGTCCAAGACCTTATGGATAACCCCGGGCCGGTAGACAGTTAGCTTTCGTCCTTATTAGGACTCATCAGACTGACTTAACCCTTTGGCACCTTTCCACACATAGAACCCTCGCATATTATGTCGTCCGCTTTGGATGAAGACGGTACACAATACACGTGAGCGCCATCTATGGGAAGTTACTGGTTGCCTACAGTAGCAGCTTTACTCTAGTAAGATCTGTTCTTGCATTTCAGTGACTTCCCATAGATGGCGCTCACATGTATTGTGTACCGTCTTTATCCAAAGCGGACGACATAACATGCGAGGGTTCTATGTGTGGAAAGGTGCCAAAGGGTTAAGTCAGTCTGATGAGTCCTAATAAGGACGAAAGCTAACTGTCTACCGGCCCGGGGTTATCCATAAGGTCTTGGACTCCCCGTACTTTAATGCAAGAACGCAACTTACTGGTTTTGTCCGATTAGCCAAAAAAAATTTTCCCTCTTTATATATATATATATATATATATATATATATATATATATATATATATATATATATATATATATATATATATATATATATATATATATATATATATATAACAACCAACCAACCAACATATTATTTCTCTGTACCTGCAATTCAATCAATAACTAATAAAATCACAAAAGTTTTTAAATACGAACCTTTCATCAAGATAACCCAAAAATTTCAAAAAAATATAGGCACTCTTTTTACAAAAGTAAAAGATACAGACGAAGCCTTGAAGAAGGCATCTGTAGTATATAGTATTCCTTGTTCCGAATGTGAAAAATTGTATATAGGTCAAAGCTCTAGGGTCCTTAAAGACAGGATTACATCTCATAAAAGTGATTGTAGACTAGGAAAACGTTCTTGTGCATTGGCTGAACATAATATCGATACAGGACACATCCCTGCGTTTGAATCTACAAAAATATTACACCAAGAAAAAAATACTAAAAAAAGAATCTTTCTTGAAATGACAGAGATATATACTCAAACAAATACACTTAACAAAAATAAAGATGTGACAGATCTTAGCATAATTTACGCAAATTTAATAACTTTAAAAAAACAAAATCCTAATAACTCTCTTAGTATTACAGATGTTGAATAACAATATGCAAAATTTCATTTCTCCTGGTACACAACCATTATACATATAATAATTCAATATTATTTTTATCATTTTTCCTCTTTTAAAATGTATACTAAATTATGTAATAAGTAACAATTATCTCATCATAAACACACACTGCAACCTATCTACTACTTTTAATTAACAACCTGTAATATTTAAATAATCCACCATTGTAAAAAACTCTCCTTCTCAACAGAATCTTATGACAATTGACAATTGTCACTTTAAAAAAAATTTTTAACAAGATTTTGTAGTAATTGCACAATTTAGTCAATAATTCCTGAATTAAGATTACTGTGAAGATGAGTTGCTTTTTTTCATTTTATTGAAACTCACTTACACCCAGGTAATAATAAGTAATAATGTTATTAGACATAATATATCTAATGTACTCCATATTTGTAGCTTTGAAAAAGGAATAAATGCTTCCGAAAGCTTAGCGTAGTAAATAAGAGTTCTTCTTATTCATTGAGCCCTAATACCTCTGGCTGTTACCCCAAAAAAATATAATCTTGTTTAATATATATATATATATATATATATATATATATATATATATATATATATATATATATATATATATATATATATATATATATATATATATATATATATATATATATACAGGGTGTTTCATAATTGAATGCTGATCCTTAAGGGTGATAATCCTTGGATGATTTTAAGAAAAATTCTTTATATGAACATAGGTCCGCAATAGCTTTATTTCTGAGATACAGGGTGTTGAGATTTAAGAAAAAAATCTGCTTTTCTTCAATATCTCTAAAACCGCTTTGTATTTTTGTTTTAAATTTTGGTAGGTGCAAAGTACGCTTAAAAATACATTTTCTTCAGGATAAAGGTTTTTTTAATTTTCATCAGTGGCGTCCCTGTTAACATGCCCTGCAATATTTTTAGTCAAAAAAATGATACGCCACTGTTTTTTTTTAAATAAATGTTATTTTTATAATTGCCTTCTATCTTCTCATAAAAATGGTCTCTTGACTTTTTTTTATCCGGCGTACGGTTTTCGAAATAAAGTTCATTCATTTGCTTGTCCCTATGTGATTTTTTTCTTGTAGTCTCAATTTCGCAATTTGTGGTAACCAAAGCATCTAGGCTAGATTTTTATATTTTATAGTAACTAACTATTATTTAGTTCTAATAATAAGCACGCATAAAAATACATTTTCTATTTGTAAAAACTTAACCATTTTGGACAAAATATACCAAAATTAAATTAACTGTTTGCGTTTATAAAACAACGAAATGTGTTGTTAGCATACTAGATGTTTCTAGCCTACAAAATAATCCCACTCTTTAACGGCTTTAATTACTAGAACTAAATAATAGTTACTATAAAATATAAAAATCTAGCCTAGATGCTTAGGTTACCACAAATTGTGAAATTGAGACTACTAGATAAAATCACATAGGGACAAGCAAATGAATGAACTTTATTTCGAAAACCGTACGCCGGATAAAAAAAAGTCAAGAGACCATTTTTATGAGAAGATAGAAGGCAATTATAAAAATAACATTTATTTAAAAAAAAACAGTGGCGTATCATTTTTTTCATTAAAAATATTGCAGGGCATGTTAACAGGGACGCCACTGATGAAAATTAAAAAAACCTTTATCCTGAAGAAAATGTATTTTTAAGCCTACTTTGCACCTACCAAAATTCAAAACAAAAATACAAAGCGGTTTTAGAGATATTGAAGAAAAACAGATTTTTTTCTTAAATTTCAACACCCTGTATCTCAGAAATAAAGCTGTTGCGGACCTATGTTCATATAAAGAATTTTTCTTAAAATCATCCAAGGATTATCACCCTTAAGGATCAGCATTCAATTATGAAACACCCTGTATATATATATATATATATATATATATATATATATATATATATATATATATATATATATATATATATATATATATGACTATATTTTTTGTTTTTTAATCAAACAGTGATATTATTTTTTCGTTTGTATCTTCTGAATAATTTTTTTGTTATTGATTTTCTAAGTTTTCGTTTACACGTACCTTAATAATAAAAAAGTTGAAGCGCTGCCGCTGCCGTTAGCCTCTTGTTTCGTAGCGTAGCGTCTGAAGCATACCTGACACGTTAATGTTCTCCCGAGAAAATTTCGTTCCAAAGTAACGTTGTTTTGGAACGGTATTTCCTTGGAGCGAGCGCGATTGGAGCGCTTCACATACGGAACCGTTCTTCCCATCTCTAATAGTTACTCCCGCCGTTTACCCGCGCTTGATTAAATTTTTTCACTTTAACATTCAGAGCACTGGGCAGAAATCACATTGCGTCAACATCACGTTAAGACCATCGCAATGCTTTGTTTTAATTAGACAGTCGGATTCCCCCGGTCCGTGCCAGTTCTGAGCTGACCGTTAAATAGCGGCCGAAGAGGACACCGACAAGCCGAAACCTCCCGGGCCTCGCAGCAAAGCGGTTCCGCGGGAGGCCAAGGCACGGGACCGAACTCGGATCCAGCCGAAACCTTCACCTCGCCCAGGCCCGGCTCGTTAACCAGGACCCGCTTCCCCGCCAAGCAATACTCGAACAGAAACAAATATTGATATACTTAATAGACTGTTAATTTCTTCCGATCCTCTTATTTCAAGCCTTCAACAAAGACGCGTAATGTAGATAAAGATATTATGGAGCTACTGGAGGGCTTTGGTACTACCAGAAGTGAGGATATTTCAGAACAAGATTCTTCAGAGAGCAGTTATTTATCGGAATAATGTTTACTTTATTTTTTTTATTAAAACGCCCTGTATAAACTTTAATTTTCAATTGAATTTATCATCTAAGTTAATTTTAAGTTTTACTTAGCCTAACTGAAGTAAAAAAGGGAAAAATATTTTTTTCCGAATTTCGATATTATTGGCCCCTCTGTGGCGTCGGTCCAAAACCACTTTATTCCCGAGGTATAGGTTAATAAACTTTTTAACTTTATTCCCGTTTTTCTTATCTATTTTACATATTTTTATCCATAAGGTATATATATATATATATATATATATATATATATATATATATATATATATATATATATATATATATATATATATATATATATCACTGTGGTCTGTAATGAATGCGCCAAAAAGCAATCCTAGATTAATCTCGTGAAAATAATGATATTGAGCCAAATATGCCTTAATAAAATGTCGCTCATTAATGAGATACAGGGTGTTAAAGTTCAGTTCTCAGAATTGTTATTTCTTTATAACTCAAGTCGTTTTTGAGATATCGACATGAAAACTGGGAATCGGGGGTTTTCAGGGATGGGGAATACGATGGTATTCCATTTATTGACATAATATGTAGAGGGCGCTATTTACACCTTATACACTCATTATTTCATGCCATAACTTTCTTATAAGTACCGTTCTTTTATTTTTTATTGAAAATTTTGAAAGAGTGACGTTTTCTAGGAAAATAATGTATACTACATTTATTTCGATTAAATAAGCCGTTTTCGAAATATTTGCATTTATTCGTTCTATTGCATAGTCAAAAAATATTAAACATTAAAACTGAGATAACAGACTTGCCTAAAGAATAATGAATTGATCATGAGTAGATATACTTAGCCGGAGCAGATTGCACCCCCCACCACTTTTTGATTGGTCGACCCCCCACCCAAGCCCCGCCCCCAAGCCCCGCCTCCAAGCATCTGATTGCTCGCCCCCACCTAAACCCCGCCTTCAAGCATCTGACCCCTTCCAGCAAGGCGCGCTAATTTCCCACTCCAAATTATGCATAGGAGGGATAGAAGAGAAGGGGTTGCAGCATAAAAGGTTGATAATTTCAGTTAAACGCTATTAGTTCTGAAGTAATAAAGTGTTCTTCTACTAAAGTTGAAATAAAATAAAACAATGGATTTTCAATCCAAATTGTATATTTATAATGGTACTCCATTAAATGGGCAACGGGAAGAAATGGAATCGATTCATAAGGAAGAAAAAATTTATTTTCAAAACACTACTGGTTTTTTAGCTGAGGATAGACTTAATACTCTTGTGGATGTTGACCGCTACAATTACGAGGATGATGATGATGAAGATGAAGATGAAGATGACTCCGGCACCGAGGAAGAAGTTCTGGGGAGTGGTTGTGGAGAAGAAGGGTTAGTGAAAATTAAAAAAATTAACGCTTCAGAAGCTGTGAAAGAGAACTATTTAAAACGTGAAGTGTGCGTAATGCAATCATACATATTAATCACATCCATGGCGGGTGGCATGTACAGTCTGTGTCACGAGTGTTACTTTTTATTAGCCATAGAACAACAACGTGGTAAACACATACATGTAAACACCCATTATAAGCGTGCCATGGATTGTTGTAAAGATGAAATTAAATGTAAAGTGTGTGAGCAAGTTCTACATATGATTATTTTATCAGACGTCTGTGTAATGTGTAATAAACCGGATGTACAGAAAATCACAAACCATAAAATTGAGAAAACAACCTTAGAACAAAGCGTGTGAAGACTTCTTTGAAGATTTAACTCTGCAAAATTGTTTAAACAGTATAACTATATATTTAAAAATGTTGGATCATTATAAATATACAATTTGGATTGATAATAGTTTTAGTTTAATAAATATTTCTAAGCGGAAATTTGTGTTTATATTTTCCTCAACATTAACCCAACTTAATATTCATGCGATAGATAAATGAAAAACGTAATGCAAGATAAAATTTTATTTATTACTGCATAAAGTTTAACAATTATTATTCATACTGTGTGTTAATATCACTCTTCGCACAGTAGCGTTTTTACTAACATATTTCTTTAATTCAGGTGATAAAGAGAGGTTAATCAAAAGTACAATTTTATTGGTAGCAATTCTTATAATTGTATAATAGTTTTACATTCTCCAATGCACAGTGGCAAGCTTGTACCGTTTTATGAAAATAACAATCAGGAACCTTCTTATATTTACTTAATTTTGGTTCATTAGAAGTCGGAATGCTAATAATGTTTTCGCTATCTAAAACTTTTTGTAAAAATTTTGTCTTTTCAACACCTTTTACATATACTTTTGGTTTATTAAATAAAATATATATATTTTTAAGAATATTATCAATCTCGTTTAAGTCAATGTATCCAGATTCCCAGTCTAAGCCGTGATATGTTTCACACCATGTAATAATTTTATTATCTTCAGGAGACAGCATGTTTCTTTTAAATGGAGGTTTAAATAAAAAAGTTGAAAGACGAAATCCATCATAAATTGCCACTTCTTTAGGAACGTAACCAAAGGAACAAGTATACCCTTGAATGTCAATAAAAATGTGTGAAGTGCACTCTTTCATGGTGTGCAGTGAAGTGAAGTATTGCTAGTAAAAATTCGCTTTTAAAATCCACCTTGTCGTGGAGTTGTTTTAATTATAATAAAGAAAAAAATGTTACAAAGAAAATATATTTAAAAACAAAGCAATATACAACTAAAAATTAAACTAAAAATTATACCTATAATTAAAAATACGTTTACACAACCTTTTCGGTTGTTTTCGTCGCACACACCTCAACACTTGAATATTACACTCACTCGATGGCGCGCTGCTGCTGCTGCCGTTGGCTGTGAGGGTGGTGTTGGCTCTGGGGTTGGTGTTGGCTGTGTCGCTCTCTGCTGCATTGACACCCAGTGTATCAGGGTGGAACGTGGTGGATTCTCCGCTAGGAGAATTCGGTCTTGTCGGGATATCGTAAATCCACAAATCCAGTAATAGTTCTTCCGTATCTGAATGAATCGTGTCGCAAAACTCGCTAAACTCAGGAAAACTCATTTTAGACACTTTCTTGCGCAAAGCTTCACTCATAGCGAATTTCATTGTACTGCACAGCGTGTTACGTAAAAGACAAGTGCGGTTAAAATGCGAGCGTTGTGGAAACTAATGAAAGATAACAACACGCGTCTCAATATAGTGTGAAGCAAGCTCCTCCCATATGTATAATAAAGCGGGAGAAAGGATGCACTCGACAGCAAAGTTTTTTATTTGTAGCTTCATTATTGGAGATATATTTTAAAAAGTGGGTGGTGGGTTGGAATGTATGCACCAAAGTACCGCCCCTAACACTCCGTGCGCATGCGTAGCACGCTCGGTGTGCGCGTGGTACGCATTTTGGTCTACTGCGCAGATGTAAAAAAAAAAAGACAGAAAAAAAAAAAAAAAAAAAAAAAAAAACTCGCAGACAGAAAAAAAAAAAAAAAAAAAAAAAAAAAACGCAGACAGAAAAAAAAAACAAAAAAAAAAAAAAAAAAAAAAACTCGCAGACAGAAAAAAAAAAAAAAAAAAAAAAAAAAAAACTCGCAGACAGAAAAAAAAAAAAAAAAACAAAAAAAAAAAACAAAAAAAAAAAATTCGCAGACAGAAAAAAACAACTCGCAGACTGGTACTGCCTGGTACTAGAGGTCCCGCCCAGACGGATTCTCTTTATATTCTCTTCACGCTTCGCATTCTTCAGTGTCTGCAGTCGTACCTTGAGCTCGATATAATACAGTTGTTCCTTCTTACATTCCGCTCAATATATTTTTGTGTTCATTCCGCTACGGTTAATTTAACATCTTTTGTTCACTTCTCTTGTGCCTTGTGTTTTGTTATATCTATTTTTCGTAAGTATGACTTTAATTGATTTAACTGTCTTTGATTTAACATTCGCTTGTAATGTTCATGATTATATGGATTGCCAGATTTGTGGAATGACTGATGAACAAATTGTTGCGCTTGACTCGATCAGTATTGCGAGTGAAAGCTTTTGTGATATTAAAGTAGAGGATTATACGATAAACAATATCGGTGAAGATCTAGAAAACATGTCTAATAATATAATAGTGAAATATTGTAATGAGGACTCGTGTCATGCTATTTCCGATGTCGAAGCGCAACAAACCACTTCTGAAACTGATGAAACTCACTCACATATAGTTCCAAATTTTAAAGAATCCGACATTTTACCAAATTTGTATACATGCTTAAAGAATGCATCAACCTATAATTATAATGAAATTTACGCATCAACAGTCAATTTTAGTGATGTAAAAAATGAAAATTGTGTGAGCGAGCCTCAAACAAAAAGGTGTGCGGCATTTTCACCTGTTACACCAGTTCCAGAAGTGGATAATAAAGAGATTTTTATATATCCAGCAATACCTGTTTTAAATTTAACGGATGTTATTAAATCCGAGTTTGTTGAGATATATAAAAATGTCAATATTACGACTGAATCAACGGTACAAACAGACAGACATCCGGACAAAGAAAATGAGCAAATTGGTAATTTAATGATTTTATTGGAAGAAAGGAGGGAGACGATCGCACAGACAGACACACTCGCGGACAACGAAAATGAGCAAATTGTTGACTTAACATGTGACGCACAGGCAGACAGACTGGCGGACAACGAAAACGAGCAACTTGTTGACGGTGAACAAACAATTAATTCGATCGGCAAACGGGATGTAGACGGGAACCAAACTATTGATCAGATCGGATCAGAAACGGAAGAATCAACTTTAACCGGTGATTTGACAGTTTTCAATAAAATAAGTATTACAGGGGATGGGAACTGCCTCTTTAGAGCTGTAAGTTTCTTCCTTTATGGGGATCAAGACGGGTTTAAGGAGGTCAGAGCTGAGGCCGTAAAATATATCAGTAAAAATTGGCATATTTTCGAAAATTTTTTATTTTATTTCAATATGGATAGAGATGCATATTGCTCATTAATGGCACAAGATGGGATTTATGGAACATCAATAGAATGTTTGGCCATTTCAGATATTTATAAATTAAACGTTAAAATATACACTAATAATAATGTTCAGCCCACGACTATAAGTTCGATGGAGCACTCAAAAACCATTAATCTTCTTTTTACTGGAGAGCTCACATCTGGCCACTTCAGCTTATTACTAGAAAAATTAGTCGCGGATAAAAATAATAGCAATACTTTAAAAGCTGATTCTTCCCAATTGTCAAAATTTACTACAACTGCCTCCAAATTATTAAATGAAATTACAACTACCCCCAAATTATTAAATGAAATTACAACAGAACCAAAATTAACCTGCAGAAAATTCCACAAAACTGGCGATGTTCCGTACAAGAGTGAGCTTGATAAATTTTTACGAGCTAAACCTAAAAAAAATATATCAAGCAAGGATATGCGACGTAGCTGTGGACTAATGAAATCATTATTCCACAACTACTTGTCCTTAGGTGAGGCTTGTAAAAATTTAAATTTTGTCGGGGAAGTTTTAAATAGGCAGGGAAATCTTCTAACCAAATGCGGAAACCTGCTCTTCGAGTCATGCTTCGAATCAATAGATATATAAAATATTTTTTCCCTTTCCCCCACTTCTTTATTACCCATTTCCCTTACTCCATTTATATCCTCTCCTGGTGGAGTTATTGACTACCTTCCCGCGGTTCCACTGTTTAAACCAAAGTCAACATTTTATTTCCTCAGTATTAAACATGTCCTTCTTGTGCACACTGTGTTTACGCGAGTTTAAGCAAAAGCGAGGTGTAGTGAGACATATCAAAGAAATTTGCTTATCAAATACATACGTCTCAAATCCCGATGATTACATAATTGATGGTGAGTTATTTTTTGTTTAACATTTTCTTTTTATTTATGGGAAATTATTATTTTTAGTTAATAAAAAATTTTTCTCGCAAGAAAAAGTTCGACACTGCCTGGACTGTGATGTCTGCGTCTCAAATGGATGTTGGACTTCTCATTTAAAATCAAATGCTCACAAATTAAAAGCCTGCAAGTTTAGTGAATCTGGTATAGAGATACTAAACAGCGCATTTCAATGCCGCATTATTTCATATAAAATATCTTCCTCAAAGCACTTTGTTGAATTACAAGAATTCCAAGAAAATGTACAGAATATGGTAGTTAAAGTTATTCAACATGAATTGAAGAAACACAATGTCATCAAAATTAATTTGGAGCTGTTTGGATTGTACTATTTACCACATTCTAGAACTTCTGAAATTAAATCTCACAATACAGTTTTCGAAGTTGTAACACAATCTACAAATCTGATAATGGTATATGAAAAATTAATGGGAATAATTCATGGAAAATTTGATGAATTTGCAGAACGCGATTCAGGTGTGTATAAGTTTATACATGTTTCGTTCTCACTAGTTTTTCAAAAACTGTAAATAGTATCAATGAAATTAAAAATATTAAAACTTAACCATTTTATTTTAGGATGGGTTCTGCAACAAATACTTCATCTTGAAGTTAATGTAAATAAGTATAATCCATTGAGGAGTTCATCATACATACCTCTTCCAAGGGAGATTCAATGGAAAAAGGCTGTTGTTAATGTGCAAAATAGTGATCAGTTTTGTTTTGGTTATGCGGTTGTATCAGCTTTTTACCATGGAGATCCCCGAAATCCAGCATCGTATCCGCAGTTTAGGGAGTTATTCAACTTTGAAGGTATAGACTTTCCAGTATCTATTAAAGACATTGCTAAATTTGAAGAATTAAATAATGTATCGATAAATGTTTACGGTTTAGAAGTCGCATATAAGAATGGGAAAAACATTTATGAAGTGATTGGTCCTCTACATTTTTGCAAGGTTAGATCTAATACCCATATAAATTTATTACTATTATCGGAACTAGATGATATGGGTAATACTAAAAATCATTACTGCTATATAAGCGATCTTTCTCGTCTAGTTTCCAGTCAAGTTACTAATCACGAACATAGAAAATATTTTTGTGATGGCTGTTTACAATTTTTTACTACTTTGAATATTCTTAAGCAACACATGCAAAATGATTGCAACTTTGTTAGAAATGATTTTCCTTCAAAAGAGTATATATTAGATAAATTTGGCAATATGGTGCCTGAAAATATATTAAAATTTCAAAACATTGAAAAACAAATGCAAGTTCCATTTGTCGTTTATGCAGACTTTGAATGTACTTTAAAACCTATCCAAAATGATTATGATGAAAATTCGTCACAAACTTACACTTTGAAAAAATTTGAACATATACCACATTCATTTGCTTATTATATTAAATGTTCATTTGATGATGCTGTTTCAAAATTTCATTTATATCGAGGGAGGGATTGTATCAAAAAATTTGTAGAAGATTTAGAATCGGATGTTAAAGCAATATATTCAAAATATATAAAAATATTACACCAATGTTAAAACTTACAAATTCTGATAGGGAAATGTTTCACAAGTCAACACATTGTCATATTTGCAAAAAAAGTTTTCTAAACATTTCGGATAAGGTGAAAGATCATTGTCATATCACTGGAAAATTCAGAGGTGCAGCACACTCAGTGTGTAATTTAAATTTCAAAATTCCAAACTTTATTCCAGTCATAATGCATAATTTAAAAAATTATGATAGCCACCTTTTCATAAAATCATTGTGTTTAGATAAGGAGCAAATTGATGTTATTCCTATGAATAAGGAAAAATACATTTCCTTTAGCAAATACCTCTGGGTAGATAAAATAAAATATAAAAATGGAAGAACACGAGATAGGTATTTAAAACTCAGGTTTATTGATTCATATCAGTTTTTGCCATCGTCTTTGGATAACTTATCAAGTATACTTGATGATTCTCAATGTTTAGAAATCAGAAAAGAATTCTCAAATGATTTACAGTTTAAAAATATAAGAAAGAAAGGTATATTTCCTTATTCATATATTGATGATATTTCAAAATTTGATGAAACAAATTTACCAGCTGCAGAATTATTTTATAATGAATTAAAAGATGAACATATTTCAAGTATGGATTATCAACGTGTTAAGGAAATTTGGGATATGTTTCAATGTCAAACACTTGGTGATTATTCGGACATTTATTTAAAATCTGATGTTTTGCTGTTAGCAGATGTTTTTGAAAATTATAGAAACCTTTGTTTAAAAACATACAAACTCGACCCAGCACATTATTTTACTGCACCGGGATTAAGTTGGGATGCCATGTTATTGCACACAGGAGTTGAATTAGAACTTCTTACCGATCCTGACATGCTTCATTTTTTTAAAAAAGGTGTGAGAGGGGGTGTTAGTACTTGCGTACAGCGAAAATCAATTGCAAATAACCCGTTTCTTGTTAATTTTAACCCATTAGAACCCACGAAATATATAATTTATTTGGATGCGACCAATTTATATGGTTATGCAATGAGCCAATATTTACCTCAAAAAAATTTTGTTTGGATATCTGAAGAAGAGATTGATAACATTAAACAAAATATTAGTAATATATCTGATACAGCAGAAACGGGTTATGTTCTTGAAGTCGATTTAGAATATCCCACAGAATTGCATGATGAGCACAATGATCTACCATTCTGTCCTGAAGGTCTAATTCCTCCCAATTCAAAATATTCGAAATTAGTACCAAATTTAAGAAATAAAGAAAAATATGTTATTCATTATATCTATCTAAAACAATGTTTGCGTTTTGGTTTAAAACTTACAAAAATACACAGGGCCATAAAATTCACGCAATCACCATGGCTTAAAGAATATATTGACTTAAATACAAATTTGAGAAATTCTTCAAAAAATAAATTTAATAAAAACTTATATAAGACTAAAAATAATAGCATATATGGCAAAACTATGGAAAATGTGGATAGAAGGGTTGATGTAAAACTGGTATCACATTGGGAGAGAGTTGGTCATAAAATTAATTGTGCAGAGATGTTTATAGCAAAACCTTATTATAAAGATTGCAAAATATTTTCAGAAAATTTAGTAGCTTTACAAATGAATAAAACAAAAATTGAATATAACAAACCTATTTATGCAGGGTTTTCAATATTGGATATTTCTAAGACTGTAATATATAATTTTTTTTATGACTATATTAAGCAAAGGTATGGAGAAAATGTTTCTCTTTTGTACACAGACACCGATTCTCTTATACTGGAAGTTTCAACCGAAAATTTTTACGATGATATGAAACACAACCTAGATAAATTCGACACATCTAACTATAATAAAGCTAATATTTATGATATTCCTCAAAATATTTCTGCGGTTGGTAAATTTAAAGATGAATATGCTGGTGAACCAATCAAAAGTTTTTATGGGACCGGTGCGAAAGCATACTGCGTTGAAACAGAACATAACGTTCTTAAAAAAGCAAAGGGTGTATGTCGCTCATCCATTCAAAAACAATTAACCATTACCGATTACATAAACGTAATTGAACAAAATTCTAAAGTGTATTGCACAATGTATGCCTTTAGATCACATTCACATACTATATATACTGAATTAATTCATAAATTGGCCTTGACTGCTGATGATGATAAACGATATTTAATTCCTGGGAGTAGTAAAACTTTAGCTTGGGGTCACCATGACATACAGTTACATGAATTGTGTAAAGCTGTTGATATTGTTAACAAAGATGAATAATGTAATTTATGTAAAATTATTTTATATATAATGAAAAACTATAATAGTTGCAGGTCAGTTGTTAGGTAATCGTTATAGAAAAATGATTGCTAATACTATGTTAGTGTTGTCTGCTCTAATAGGGAATATAATATATGTTAATTATGTTCCGAAAACTCACCTTGCTGAGATTTGTATTAATACAAATAAATCAGATAATAAACCTGAATGTTGTTATGTAATGAAAATAACTAATATAAATGGTAGTACCATGTGGTATCACCAAGTCGATGATAAGTATATATCTTCAACAAGATATTTTAAGATAAAATACATGTATCCTAATAAAACTATAATTAATTCAGAATGGAATGTACTGTCACAACAAAGTGAGATTACTTGCGAATATTTTACCATTTTATACGTAACCCTTTCATGTTTCATCTTAATTTTTGTAATGTATTTATTTACATCATTTTTCTTGTGGAAAATATATAAATTTTTACACTAATAATAATCAATTATAGTAAAAGTAAGTGATATGTAGTGGGAGATCTCTCCGGATGGAGGGGGAAATATGGTATAAAAGAGTAAATATATCTGAACTGGACAGCAGTTGCGACGTTAAAGTTAGAAGTATAAACATGAATACTCCGAACACTATTCACCCTAATAAAGTAAATTCATATTATACTGAAGCATTTTCTCCAAGTTTAACTTCAAACAACATTTTCAATTCTGGTAGTGATAGTGATTTTAAAAACACAAGTGTTTTTCAACAGTGGTTTCATCCTTTAAATAAGTCTATCAATAAATATATATGCATTGGTTTAAGTGTGGAAGATTTTAACCCGTGTATCAAGCTGTCGGGAAATAAAGGAATTTCAATTCTTTTAAGTGAAAGTGAGTGGAGGGAAATCCTGATTTATCAAGGTGTAATAACTAGTAACCTGTTTTCATCAGAAATACGTTGCGAGCCTTTAGAATTCGGAAACATTGGATTACACTTTGAAAAAATTCGAGATGAAATTCTCCTAAAAATTAAAAAAAATGGATTGTACATCTATCTAGGGAGAGAAACAGTTTGCAATTTGTGGCAGTTAATTCCAATGATAGAAAAAAGATTAACTCTTTTTAAAAATCAACAATTTAAACAATATTTTTCAATCTTTAAAAACAATTATGTAAATTGTGAAGGTGACATTGCAAATAAAATATATGAAGTATTAGCTGGGCAGGAAAACACGAGTGAAAATATTTGTGCAATTCTGGAGTTAGCTATTTCACATCCAACCATTCTTGAACGCAAAATCAAACAATTTTAACGATATGAAGAAAGTACAGTTCAATGAGAAGATAAACGAGGTTCATACAATAATCGCTTGGAGTTTCGCTTATAGACAAGCTAGAGAGAATATGTATGAACAATTGGCTAGGGATCGATTCCATTTCAAAAGAAGAATTGAACGCCTTGCTGCAATTTTAAATAAAGTTTTAACTAGGGAACATAGAGATGAAATTTTTTATAAACGTTTCACATGTAACCAATAGATAAAAATAAAAAACAGTTAAATAAATGTAGTGTGTTTTATTTCATATTTAGGAATTACAGCTATAACAAGTATATATTATTTTAGTATTTCAGTTTTCGGAATCCAAGAATTGTGTGACTTATCCATTCCTAACCATTTAACATAAACTTTGTCTCCTTTTCGTCTTAATACTTTTTCAACTAGATACACATCAGGATGTTTCACTTTTTGCAACTCCTCTTCATAAAAACCTCCTTGAATATCATTATTTTTTTCATCTTTCAGTAAATATACTCTAGGGTTAGTTAATTTTACTTCTTTAACTTGGAAAATTTCATTAGACCAATTTGGTGTATACCCTTTTCGAAATGCCTCTCTATATTTACTTATTCGAACAAAATCGTCTTTTTTATATTTTGGGTTTTTGGGATCAAGGGTTTTTGGAAAAGTGTAAATATGTTTTAGAATCTCCTTTTCATTATTTTTATTAACCTTATCAGGTGCTAACCCTATTGTTTTATGCTTTGAATTATTATACCTTAACACAATATCGTTTAAAATCTCTACCCATTTGTAATTTCCCTGTAAGCTAAAATTTTTCCACATATGATTTTTTAATGTTCTATTTACTCTTTCCACAATACTTGCTTTTAAATTTGAGAATGTGCTATAGTGATTAATTTTATATCTATTCATCAACTCTTTAAAATCCTTATTAAAAAATTCTTTTCCCATATCGGTTTGAAGGTTTTTTGGAATATTATTAACTACTTTTAAAATATTATTCATGGCCGAAGTTACGTCTTGCGCAGTTTTTCTTTTAACAGGTTGAGTCCAGACATATTTGGAAAAAGTGTTTATTACTACTAAAATATATCGATACCCTTTATTAAATTTTGCATAGGGTAGCATCTCTACTAAATCAGCTTGCCACAAGTCATTTAATCCTTTAATTATTACACGTCGACGCTTAAAATTTTTTCTAGCTGGTTTATGTAATTCATTAACAACTTCTTCCTTGATGTTAGTTTGCTTACTCATGACTTCTAAATGTTTATTTTTCTATTTCTACACTGCATTTTATTAACAATTCCCCATAAAAATCTTCTAAATGGCTACTTTCAGGACGATGAAAAGAAAGAACATCCCCTTTCTTTAGTTTTAATCCGACAGGGTCAATAACTTTTTTTCCATTAATTTTAAGAAAAATATATTTTTTTGGGTACTCTGCCCCAATTATTGTAGCAGATTCTATAGGAAAAATATAATTAATTCTTTTGTCTTGTAAAAGTTGGTAAACTCCATCTGAGAGATTGTAATTTCCCATAAAAGGTAGCACCAAATTATAATATAATTTCACATCACTGATATCAACAATTTTTAAAACATTTTCCCTACTAAAATTGGGTGACAAGTTACTGTTTATATTATCCCTCCCAAATATGTGGGAGCCAAACTTATCAATAGACATCTTAGCAGTCAACGGTATAATAAACAATACTTCAATTATGACAAGTATTTATCCAATTATTTTTGCTTCTCGTAGTTCTTCTAAAATCGATATTATTTCATTTTGATGACCAGTATGTCCAGCCATTTGCGATGACATCAACAATTTCAATCTATCTATGATTTCGTTTGGATCGTCATAATATACATAATCTAATTTCTTTTTTGATAAATTTAACATAGCTCCCCCCTTTTTTGAACCAAGTCTTGTTGTTCTTTGACGCGTTTGAGGAGGTTGTAATCTCTCCAGGCTAGAGACGCTAGTGATACTTGAAGTGCTGGAAGTACTTCTCGGTTTAATAATTTTGTTTTCTATTAAGTATGGTTTAATAATTGTAAGATACTTTGGATCAGTGGTGCCTTGAATTTGGTCATTAGCATCATAATTTCTCCTGTAAGCATTAGTTCGTGTCAAAATATCCATATAGTTTTTAAGATCGTTCGAGGTGAAACCTTTGGGATCTTGAAAAAACAAAAGTTCATATAGTCCAGGGGTACCATTATATGCCACATTTTTAACTTTAATATTCTCTTTATCAAAATCAAGCAAACTGTCTCCAATTTGCCATTTTTCAGCATCGGCATCATGTCTTAGGCCGTGTGTGTTATCCAGATCTCGCTCGCCTTTAACTGACGCATCAACAAAAGCTCTTACTAGTGGGTGAAATGCTTCAAGATATTCATTGTAGGATGGCAATCTAGTTAGTTCTAAAATTTCGCGTCTTGTATCTTCTAGTGTAGGTTGCAAGGTTGATTCTTCTTGATTTTCTCTAACTGTAGAGCTTAATCTCGGTCTTAACAAAGATCCGTTATCATCTAAAAATGCATCATCACTAGTCTCAAAAACTTCTTCATTTTGTAAAAACGATGGTACATCATATGGCAGATATCTTTGGTAAATATTAGATTTTCTTTTGGTTATTTCCTTTTTTTGTGGCGTAGAAAACAATGGTACTGAGGAAATTTCAGGTTTTATGTGCGCTTCCGTTTTAATGGTTTTAATTAATTCCCGTAAAGGTTGAGTGATCGGTTTGAATTCTTTTTCCTTACGAAATTCAGTCTCAGCAATATCTGATTTTAAAGCATTATATTTTTGTTTAACATCCTTTCTCGTTTTTATTAACTCTTTAATTGCTCTTTCATCCATCTTTATGAAAGTTATGATGTTTACTGAATACCAAAAATTTTAGTAAACTGTTATATACTCTAAAGAAAAATAAAATTATCAAATCCTTTTCTATAACGCCCATCATTTAACGGACAATCTTTATCAATTACGATGAAATCATAATACTTTTGCCAACATAAAGCGCACATATCTTTAAATTCTTGAAATGACATATCACTGTTCACATGGTCGTTATATATATGTTTTAAGTTGGTGGCATCCTGTTGAAAGATAACAAGCAAATTAGCGTTATCTCTTATTAACTGTTTAGGAATAGAAGAATATGTCTGACATAAATAAAAACAGTCGGTATTTTTATGTCGTCCAAAACAAAAATAATCTCTCATAATTGTTTGGTCACAACAAACAATATCATCAAATACAATAACAGAATTTGATTTTATGTCATTAGGTGGTACAATGTCCTCAGCATTTGATGACTCAAAATAACCTATGAATTTTAGCGGAGTTAAAAGGGTTCTTAAATATTCATATTTGGGTTGGTACAGTGATTTCGAATAAACATATACATTTTCAAATCTTAAACCATTAACTTCTGTCAGAAGCGAAATTATTACGTTAGTTTTTCCACAGCCTGAGGGACCTACAATTAAACAGCGTTTACAACTTCCACCAAATAATTCACCATGTTTTCTATACGTATCTTGAGTAAACTCAAAATTTTTTATTGGTAAAGAGATATTTTGCTTTTTAATCTTCATCCTTTCAACATCACTATTTAAATAAGAACATTACAAAATATTACTCATTTTATATATAATGGTTAAACATATTACTTTAAGTAGCAGTCGCGCTAAGAGTGTTAAGAGGAAAGGTAGGGGTGTGGTTAACACCTTGATAGATAAATTACCCATAGAACTCCATTTACCTTCATACAAGTTTTGCGGTCCTGGTACAAAATTAAAGAATAGGCTTGCTCGAGGTGATAAAGGTATTAATCAGTTAGATGAAGCTTGTAAAGAACACGATATAGCATATTCAACATATTCTAATTTAGATCAAAGACATAAAGCAGATCAGGCTTTAGCCAATAAAGCTTTTAAACGATTCAAAGACAAAAATTCTAGTATAGGTGAAAAGTTATCTTCACTGGTTGTGACTGGAATAATGAAAGCTAAAACAAAATTGGGTATGGGTTTGAGGAGAAAAAGAAAACAAAAGCGTAAGAAAGGTGGTCAGATAACTTTTAATAATGCTGTTAAAAAAGCGCGTAAAGGTATCATCGGTAAGAAGTTTAATAATATAAAAAATGCTGTTAGCGCAGCTTTGTCATCCATTAAAAGGGGGAAATTAAAAGTTATAGAACCTAAGCAAAGAATCATTCCAATTCCAAAAACTGGAGGAATTTTACCATTAATACCACTTTTTGCTGGATTATCTGCTTTAGGAGCTTTGAGTGGCGGCGCTGCTGGTATTGCACAAGCAGTGAATTCAGCTAAAAACGCGCAAAAAAAATTAGAAGAAGAAAAGAGACACAATAGGATTATGGAGAAAATATCGATAGGGAAAGGGCTTTATTTAAAACCTTATAAGAAAGGGTGTGGTTTATATTTAAAACCATATCCAAAAAACTGTTAAAACTGCTACCTCGCAAACCTTTAACAAATTTTGATTTAATCAAATATGCAAAATTGCTAAAACTGCCGAATTTTAGAGGAGTTTTTATGAGAACAAATTTACCAACCAAAATAAAAAAATATGAAACGGGTGTTATTAATTTGGATGACAATAGGGGAGAAGGCACACATTGGACTGCCTATATTAAAAGAAATAAACATATAAATTACTTTGATAGTTTCGGTAACCTTAGACCGCCAAAGGAAGTAATAAATTATTTTTTTAGCGATGGTAGCCATAATAACGTAAAATACAACTACAATAGATATCAGTCTTTTGACACTTTTACATGCGGTCAATTATGTTTACAATTTATTTATAATAATGTGTAATTATGTTTATATTTTATTCCACTCGAAACCATCATGTCGTTTACTATTGCTCTTTCTGGTGACTCCGCTGTATTACAGTCAGTATTCCATCCTCCAATCTACTTAGATTCTAACTCCTCATATGTTGTCGGACTAACAAATTTTGAAACTTTTAATGCCATACCAAATATAGATGACACAAATAATAAAGTTTATTTTGGAAAAAATAATGAGTTTTTACAAATTCCACCAGGAAGTTATGAAATAGATGATATTAATAAATATTTACAAAACCAGTTTGAAAAGAAAGGTATTTCATTTCATCTTTATGCAAATAACAACACACTAAAATCATTGATTAAATCCACTACAGATATTATTTTCAAGGAGGGAACAATAGGTACACTTTTAGGGTTTCAAGAGGGCACTATTCCTGGTGATGGAAAACCGAAAATGTCAGAAAATCCTGCAGAGATTATAAAAGTCAATTCTTTATGTATTGATTGCAGTATCGCTGAAGGATCCTATCTGAACGGAAAGCCAGTGCACATTATTCATCAATTCTTTCCTAATGTTAGTCCGGGCTTTAAAATTATAGAAAGTCCTCAAAATATTATTTATTTTCCTGTTACTGTTAACGTAATAGATAAACTTACTGTAAAAATAATAGATCAAAACTTAAAACTTGTTAATTTTCGAAACGAAATTGTTACAATTAGATTACATATAAAACAGCTATAATGGTTATACTATATAATAGGAATGTCTTAGAATGTGATAAATTATTCAGAAACAATAATGTTAAAAGGTATAAGAAGAACAAACATTTAAAATTTAAGATTAGTAGAAAGCCAAACACACAACGGATAACACGTGAAAACAAAATTTTTCTTAAATCCCTGGGTTTAAAGATATTAGTATAACATGGATATCCTAAATGTATCACAAAATATTAACATAGACAATTCAATCACACATTCAGAATTTCATGCTTACGAACCATATTTACCATCAAAATTGGGGAATAATGATGAAATTATCATTCCTATTCATGAAGTAGAAAAATATACGCTTCCTTCCGAAAGCTTTCTTCACATAGAGGGTAAATTAACTAAAGAAGATGGGAAAGTTTCAACAACATTAAAACTTGTTAATAACGGGATAGCTTTTCTTTTTAAGGAAATACGTTATCAGTTAAATGGCGTTACGGTAGACTCGGTTAGAGATGTTGGATTAACTTCAACAATGAAAGGGTATTTATCGTATAACAAAAACGAGTGCAACAAATTAAAAAATGCCGGCTGGTTTCCGGGAGAAGCTTCCAAGGTAGTCGATTCTGCTACAGGGTTATTTAGCGTTTGTATCCCACTTAAATTTTTAATGGGTTTTTTTGAAGATTATAAAAAAATAATATTGAATTCAAAACAAGAACTTATTTTAATTCGAGACAATTCGGACAAAAATGCTACAATAAATACTAATGGGAATGAAAATCCCAAAATTGAACTCACCAAATTAACTTGGAATGTGCCTCACATATCAGTAGCTATCCCACAAGAATTAGCTCTTACGAAACTTATTGATAGAAATACAAACATATTAATTGCATTTAGAAGTTGGGAATTAATAGAATATCCGGAATTAACAAAAACAAGTCGTCACAACTGGCCTGTCAGAACTTCGACTAAGGTGAATACGCCTCGCCATGTAGCACTATGTTTTCAAAAAAATTTGCGAGATAAAGTTACAACAGATATGAGCAGATTTACTGATATTAAATTACGAAACATTAAAGTATATTTAAATTCAGAAAGGTACCCATATAACGATCTATTTTTAGACTTTGATAAAAATAGGTATTCATTATTATATGATATGTTTTCACAATTTCAAAAATCATACTATGGTCTATCACCCGAACCAATTTTTTCCCCAGAGGAATTTAAAGATTATGCACCTATCACCTATATTGACTGTTCACATCAAAAAGATTCAATTGAAAGTGGTCCAATTGTTATGAGAGTAGAATTTGAATTACACAGTGACCTTCAAGATGATGTTTCTGCTTACTGTCTTGTGTTACATGATAAAATATTTAGTTATAATCCACTAACCAAAAGTGTTAAACAACTTTAATAGGCATGCGCAATTATTTCTATATAATAAGTTTATTTCATATACGATTTTTAGTATTCGGTAGATAGTTATGAACACGCAATATTCAAAACTATTAGCCCAACACATTAAGGAATTAAATAAACTAAAGCAATTAATTGACAGCTATTGTTTAAGAAGAAGGATGTTTAGAAAGTTTAAGTATTTGAAGATTTAACTATGAATACTGTTATTGATATTCAAGGATTTAAAATAGAAAATAATGAGTTTATTACAAAGGAGCTAGCAGCATATGATGGATATCATATCACACATTATATTTTTAAGCGACCATTTCAAATGGATCTGCTACCACCAGATTTGCATAAACAGGCTATATGGGTGATGAAAAACCATCACTGCATTCCATGGAACGAAGGATTTACACCGCTACACAAATTTTCCGATATTATTAAATATTTAACACTCAAAAGTGATTTGGTGTACGTAAAAGGAAAGGAGAAGGCTGACATCATTCGCAAATATAGTCACAAGCCTGTTATTGAATTGGATAATCATCCAACTATACAAGCTGATCAACCACATTGCTTTTATCATGCAAAGGACTATTGCATCTGCGCCTTAACTAATGTTTTTAATTTGTATAATCATTTTTTAATGGATGATAAATAAAACATAATAAATTGTATTAAGGTGTTTTATTAAGCAGTTATTTTTTCACTTAAATGAAAACATAGTTTTGCAATATTGATATAAACAATAAACACAATAACAAATAATTCTTTCCCTCTTAGAAGCTTATAGAAAATTCAAACATGTTTTGACGTCCAGAAATCTGTTTCAAGTTAATCTTATCTTGAAATTTTCTTCTAAAATCTTCAGATAGATCTTGACAACGTGATATTCGTTTCCAGTCAACTCTATCTTGAAATTCTTCTATAAACTTTTCAGTAATGTTTTGATTAGCAGAGATCCATTTCCAATTAACCCTATTTTGAAATTTTCTTATGAAGTCTTCAGATAGATTTTGACAAGGAGAAAGCCATTCCCAGTCAACTCTGTTTTGAAATTCTTCTATAAACTTTTCAGACAAACCTTGATATTTATTTTGACAAAGAGAGATCCATTTCCAGTTTACTTTATCTTGAAACTTCCTTATAAAATCTTCAGACAGATTTTGGGAACGGGAAATCCGCTTCCAATTAACTTTGTCTTGGAATTCTTCTATAAACTCTTCACTTAGTTTCTGATATGCAGATATCCATTTCCAGTTAACTTTATCTTGAAATTTTCTTATGAACTCTTCAGATAGTTTTTGACTATGAGAAATTCTCTCCCACTTAACTTTGTCTTGAAATTCTTCCATAAATTTTTCAGACAGCCATTCAAATTTGGATATACGCTTCCAATCAATAAGTCTTCTATTAAGATAGTCAACTACTAATAAATTAGTTGCAGAGCATTCATAAAGCTTCAACAAATCCGATATTTCTAGCTTTTCAAGTATTTCATCGTAAATATAATTATCCATTTTATTTAAGCTAAAGACTCTTTAGAAGTTTACGGCAAAACTGAAATGTGAAGCTTCCTTTCAATCGATATATTATATAGCTTTTCCCCCACCTTTTCACAGCTTAGGGAGGGGGTAAAATAACGCTGACCATCATTAGCCAAATTTATGGAATAATCACTAACATTTCAATATAAATTGGTTTAGTGACATGATTAAAATTGCTAATCCCTATTGCAGCACATAATACATCAAGACCATTACTCTGAGGGGTTGTGTGTAATCTACCTTCTATTACTGAATTCTCATATACCTTTCGAAATTGAGTTCTGCATACTGCATACAATTCTTCATGAACTATGTTGTGAGAAATTGTTCTTAACGATACATATTTAGCTATATTAACAGTCTTTTTTAATTTTCGATGAAAACTAAAATTGTATATATCACCAAACTTGGTGGCACAGTAATTACACATATTTAGCAATGTTTTTAAAAGTCATTAAAATTTATTAAAAAACTTGTTAACTATACAACAATTTAAGTCATCATTTACTTCTTCAACCCCCTTTTCTTTGGTCAAGAATTCTTGGACAAGTGTTACTGGAAATAGTTCTCCATATCCCAAACGATGTAGCTGGTCTACAACAACATTAATACACACAGATCGTTCGGTAAATGTGTCACACATCATAATTCCATTAATACACTTTTGAAAATTCACATGATAATTATTAAAATAGTATGCGTAATAATCTTCCCAATATTTAAAACTCGTACGATCTTCAAAGTATTGATGTTGCAGCTCTGCGTATTCTTCTAATAAATGCAGTCTAGTCAAGTTAACAGCTTTATGAAAGAATATACTAATTTCCGAATTGCAAATACCGCACAGATCCATAACACTAAATATTATTAGTATCTTGTGACAGCGCTGCAGTGGTACTAAAGACGCGACTAATACATGAATGCTCTTAAGCTACGATCCCTTCTCTCACACCCCTCCTATGCATAATTTGGAGTGGGAAATTAGCGCGCCTTGCTGGAAGGGGTCAGATGCTTGAAGGCGGGGTTTAGGTGGGGGCGAGCAATCAGATGCTTGGAGGCGGGGCTTGGGGGCGGGGCTTGGGTGGGGGGTCGACCAATCAAAAAGTGGTGGGGGGTGCAATCTGCTCCGGCTAAGTATATCTACTATCATGAACAAATATCAAAAAATCACTTCAATAAATGCGAAAAATATCCACCATTCACTTCTATGCATATTCTTAATCCCTTCACCAAATAGCGTTGTAGTTGGGATAAAGTTCCTTGCTTATTCCTGATATCATTGGTGGAACCATGAATGTTTTGCAAAAGTTGCTCACTGGTACGGATTTCTTCTGTGTACACTAAGGATTTGATGAAACCCCAAAGGAAGAAATCCAGAGGATTAAGATCCGGGCTACGCGGCGGCCATGGAATTTCACTGCCACGACCAAACCATCTATGAGGCAGCCATCCATCTAGATAGTTGCGAACTGCAACTGGTTAATGGTAGCCAGTACTTGCAGTTTCTTCAAAATGTTTTGCGGGATCTACTCGATGATATACCCTTAAATTTACGACAAAACATGTGGTTTATGCACGATGGTGCTCCACCACATTATCCAGTTGCAGTTCGCAACTATCTAGATGAATGCCTGGCTGCCTCATAGATGATTGGTCGTGGCAGTGAAATTCCATGGCCGCCGCGTAGCCCGGATCTTAATCCTTTGGATTTCGTCCTTTGGGGTTTTATCAAATCTTTAGTGTACACAGAAGAAATCCTTACCCGTGAGCAACTTTTGCAAAAAATTCATGGTTCCACTAATGTTATCAGGAATAAGCCAGGAACTTTATTCCAAGTACGACGCTATTTGGTGAAGGGATTAAGAAAATGCATAGAAGTGAATGGTGGATATTTTTCGCATTTGTTGAAGTGATTTTGTGTTATTTGTGCATGATCAATTCATTATTCGTTAGTCAAGTCTGATATCTCAGTTTTAATATTTAATATTTTTTGACTATGCAATAGAACGAATAAATGCAAATATTTCGAAAACGGCTCATTTAATCGAAATAAATGTAGTATACCTTTTTTTCTTAAAAAACGTCACTCTTTCAAAAATTTCAATAAAAAATAAAAGAACGGTACTAATAAGAAAGTTATGGCATGAAATAATGAGTGTATAAGGTGTAAATAGCGCCCTCTACATATTATGTCAATAAATGGAATACCATCGTATTCCCCATCCCTGAAAACCCCCGATTCCCAGTTTTCATGTCGATATCTCAAAAACGACTTGAGCTATAAAGAAGTAACAATTCTGAGAACTGAACTTTAACACCCTGTATCTCATTAATGAGCGACATTGTATTAAGGCATATTTGGCTCAATATCATTATTTTCACGAGATTAATCTAGGATTGCTTTTTGGCGCATTCATTACAGACCACCCTGTATATATATATATTTATATATATATATATATATATATATATATATATATATATATATATATATATATATATATATATATATATATATATATAGTCAAAACTGTCACATTAATCACAGATTAATATTTTTTATTATTAATATTTTTTGAGATATACATGACCTAATCGATTTCGCCTTTCACTTAAAAACAAGAAATAAACTAATATTGTTAGCATTAAGTAATTGACACTACGTCTAGTAGTCGCGCGGCGCCAAATTATCAAAACAAACTAAAAAACACAACTAAAAAACATCTACACAAAGCGAGACCCAAAAACAAAAACCGCTTGCAATCATAACCACGTTAACGTCGAGCGTCTCCGTGTTCCGTCTTCCTCGAAAGTCTCGAGTGGAGCGAAGCGAGCTGATCGGACTGGAAATTGATGTTGGAACGAGGAACGAGGTGTAACGAGGAACGAACTGAATTTGTGCGAAGGCGACGCGACGCGACGGAAAAAGCAACGCCACAAGCCGAAACGAAAACAACAAGCCTGACTCGTCGTCTTAGTCGTGTTACGTAAAACGTGTCTACATAATAATTACTTCGCTGTTTGGCGGAACGCTGGAGCCGCTGGAGCGTTCCACAGAAATACCGCGACAGAGCGTTACACAAAAATACCGTTCCAAAATAACGTTACATCAGTAATGACCCACCTCTAGTAACTATGACTCTCTTCTCGACCGTCGTAGCGAGCGGACGTGGCGGCTGCCTGCGCGCTCCGTCTGCAATCATATAGTTGTGCATTCACCAAGTATCGCGAAGGTATCCACCGAGGTGCTTGTTAAAATCGAGTGCTACCCTTAGCGTGTGTTTTGTGCTACCAAATGCATTGCTAATGCGTGTCGACGGTGACGGGGGGTTGTGTTATGGGGTGTTTTGTGTTTTTAAATTGCCTTCTGCAATTTTTGCCTGTACACGTAAGTCCTAACAATGGCGAACGTAGGGGAACTTCGGTTCTTCTCGTTCGCCTTTTTTATCAAAATTTTTTCAATTACTATTACTTTTTCTCCTGCCTTAAGCCCCATAATTGTCTTCCCTTTTCTTTTTATTATTTTTTTATTTTTTATTGCCCATAAGATCCCTTTCTCCCCGTCAAATAAGACATGCAACCCGACAGTTATTCAATGAGCCCTCCTGACCGACGGGTTGTACCCCTTATTACCACTAAGGCCCTATTAATCCCGTCGGTCACTTTCTTCTTTTTTCACATAACATCCGTTCCTGGGCTTCTCGACAATGCCTCCCCCTTGTTAATATTGTTCAGTGCTACTCCTTCCCTTTTAGCCCTGTTCATCCCCCTCAACCCCCTATATTCTAGGGAGCATTTTATTTTTTTTTGTCCTTATAAAAAAATATTTAATTTGCTTTTTAACATCGAGGCCACTTGTCCTAATTTCAATTTGTTGTTTTATTTTGCACACGTAAGGTTAATCACTTAATTACCTTGCTATTATTAAACAAATAAAACAAATAAAATAAACTGTTGATAGTTGTCATGTTCCTAATCATTTAATTACTTTTTAATTATAAACAGTTTTTTAAATAAATAGTACGACTTTAATATAATCCACTAAGTTCATATACTGGGTATCACTGTAACTCTGGCCAACTGTGACTTTCTTATAAGTCAACTTCTTTCTGCCTCTTCGCTCGCCCTTTTATCCTTCTTCAATGGAACAACCCCCGGCACCTTTCTCGAGGAGAGAGTCCGCTAAGGACTCAAACCCGGGCTTACAACACCAGCCCTCCCGACCCAACCAGGGAGTTGTCCCAAGAAAGAAGAAGGCCCCTTCCACGCTTGCTAGGGATGCTAAGAGAGCTGCTAAGAGAGGTTGAAGCATGCCATTCCTGACCCGAGTGTGGCCGCCACCGAATCGGTTCCCGATCAAGTGGACGCCCTCCCGGAGCAGACAGTGGACGACCAGTGGACCTTCCAGTACCCGGCATCCAGGTTAAGGAACAACATTGGTTTCCGCAGACGAATGAAGCGCCTTCTCCGACTGACCTTCCGACTAGCCCTCTGCGTTTTGGGATTCGACCCGACCTATAGAGATGCTGATGACAATGCCATCCATCCTCAGCCGCGGACCCCTGATGCTACCACCACCTCCCATGCAGCAACGCCACCCACCAACATTCAGGCAATATACACCGACCTAGAGGACTGCTACCGGCTTTCCAGGTTGGAGGACCAACAACATCTCCTCCCAGCCCTGCGCCACTTAATTAGGACCCTGCATCCACGAGGATCATCCGTCGCCTTCCCTGTTCCGGACCTCGTTGACCGCCTGGCCCTCAGCCGTGCTGGTTTGCCAACTGACCCTGACCTCCTGCTTCCTCTTGTCCAAAGAACATGCGAGCGTCGACAGCAACACTTCAACATCGAGGCCATTTACAGGGATCTAGGGGAATCACATGAAAGAACTTCCTTTGACTCTGGAAAACCCTTTCCAGAATGCTACCGATTCACCAGGCTCCCATGACGCCTCCCGGCCACCCCCCGTCGCCTCTCGAAGCTGAGGCCCCACCGTTCGCGGTTTAAATTGCCCTGTTGGTACTACCCTAGCAGTATTTTATTTTATTGCTAATTTTTTTAGGTGCTTGAAAAGTCCACCCTCAGAGATGTCCTCTTCTTCATCCGACTCCGACAACCCAACTTCTGATGCCCATCCGTGCCCTATCTGTCAACGGACTTTTACAACCAAAAGTGGACTCCGCCTTCACGTCAAACGCCACCGAGCCAACCCCGGGACAGATCTGGACGCTCCACGCCAATGCCCCGACTGCAACAAACAGTTCCCCAGCTCCAACAGCCTGCAACAACACCGGCCGGCGTCTCTACTGCCACACGGACAACACCTGCCGAACCTGTGACAGATCCTTCCAAACCTGCGCCGGACTTCAACAACACATAAGAAAAGCCCATGTGGCCACTTTCCAAAGGGAACTCGAGGGCAAGGACCACAGACGCAACGAGACCTTCTCCCAGCTCGAAGTGCTCGAAATCGCCAGACGCGAGGTGTCATATCGTGGAGACTCCCCAATCAACGTCCACCTCTCAAGAACCTTCAACCACTCTGTGGACAAAATAAGGAATCTCCGGAAGCTCCGACGATACCTCGACGCCAGGTCCAGCATCGAGCGTCAAGCCCGCCACTCGTCTCCCCCCCCACATGCAGCCGTGGCATCAACTAGCCAAGCAGGCCCCTCCACCGGACAACCTGCTAGAGCGTCTCCGCATGCGGACCCCCTTCCAGGCCCCCTCCTCTCCATCCTCTGACGAGGACAGTAGCCATCGAGAGTCACCTCGCAGTCCACTCCAGGCCCCATCACCTGACACGCCCGAAGCAGCTAACACTCCATCCCGGAGGCTACCATCCAGCGAACCTCCACCAAGCCCCCCCACCATCTCCACCCACTCCGGATGGCGACGACCCACCCGAACCTCCAGGCCAACCAGAACAACTTGGCCCGGTGAGAGCCCACCTTCAGCAACTCTCTACCGGACCCAACATCGATGACCAGCTAAAAACTCTAATCACCGAATTGCTGGAGGGCCCTAACGACGCCGAGCCGACCCTGAGCCTCATGCTTGGCCTAATCTGGAAGCCCAAGCCCCCAACTCGCCCAGAACCAACCACCACGTAACCGGAACAGTACTAATAATTTATGTTTATATTTAAGTCAGTGGGCAGTTAACTTCAAAATAAAGTTTAAATAATAAGTTTTTGATTTTATTTTGAATTTTTTTATTTGATGTTATAGGTTCAAGTCTACCAGTTTTAAATTAGAGATTCCTTGCGAAAAAAGGAAAAAAATTATACAATGGCTTAGACATTTCCAAAGTAAAAAGTCGTTCAAAATAAGAGAATTTTGCATTTTTTTTAAACACTCAATTTTTTATTAATTAAGGACCTGCAATAATTATAACAACCATAACTCTTGAAAAGACGAATTTAAAATAAAAGACGAAGCATTTTTTGCTCAATAATTTGTTTATCTGCACACCCAACCCAAGCATAAATTTGTGTCCGCTCGCTAGAGGAAGTATTGTGTTTGCGAAAATATCACTTTTTTACAAATCGTTAGGTTTTGAGGTCTCTAGATCACGAAAAACATGCTTTTCAACTTCCATCGGTCTGGCTGTCGGTCTATCTAGCGCAAAAACTTAAAAACTACCTGACCAAAGCAACAAAATTCTGCATAAAGTGTGTCTAAAAATGTTCTTTAAAAATTGGCAACTTTTTTATTACTTATTAAGTTTTACGGAAGAAGTTACTCTTTATAAAAAAGTTTTACTTTTTGAGAAAATAATTTTAACTTAATATAACTTGAGTTATTATACAGCGTGTCCAGAAACCATCTTAACAAATGGGAAACTTTTTTATTTTTGACTTTACGAAAAACATTAATTCGTCATAAAACGTTCTGCTTGTTGAGAAAATAACACTCAAAATTTTACTCATCCTATAAATGCCGTAGAAGGAAAACTATCTTTAATTTTAATTTCAAAGTAAAATAACGTATCATCCAGAAAAGTGATCGAATGTGAAATTTGACAAAATCACTACCACTAGATATAAGAAACACACTTTGGTTCCAACATAGTGGTGCTCTCTCTCACACCTTTAACCAGAGTACTAGTTTCTACATATTTAACAAAAATGGCACCTAGGGACATGTTTGTTAATGTGTTATTAAATGAAGTAATTATTTAATTAAAAATACTTCTTATTCAAGTGCAACTTTTAAATAATGCGAACATTTAATTAAACCTAAGGAAACCTGATCAAACCCAAAAAAGGTTCATGTAGGTTTGTTCAGGATCCTTTTTCGTCTTCTTTTCATTAATATTTTACAAGCTACTAAGTTCCTAAATTTAATTTTCTAGATTCTGTTTTCGAAAAAATATATTTTTGGAAAATGTACCTATTTAAATTGTTGTGTTGAAGATATTTTTGAAAAAATGTACTCTCGAAATACGTGCTTTTAAGAAAATATTTCATAAAACAGTTTTCAAAAAAGCGTCTTTGAAAAAGCTTGGCATTTTTTATATTACAACATATTAGTATTGATCTATTGTTCATATTTTTGTGGTATAATTCTTTTCAAAGACCTTACGTAGACGGCAAATGTTTGTTTTTGTTTATAATATTTTGTACAGTATGTAGGAATAGTTAAGGTTTATGTTACACTATTTATTTTTATAAAATTCGCCATTATAATCCTTCTTGAACAAGGCTATAGGGGGGCGCTCCTCCCCTAATTCTTCGCCTGGGCGGGAGGGAGAATAAAAAGGAGCGGCTGGAAATTTCTCCAAAAATGTTAACTAATGTGTCAGTTTTGGGGATATCGGAGTAGGAAAATCTAATTTTACCTGACACATGTTAAAATAAATTTACCAAATCAAACTAATATATCATTTTCGGGGTTACTGAAGTCAGAAAATCAAATATTACATGAATATTACAAATTTAAAGATGGAGAGGGATGGAGATGAAGGGGGAGGGAGAATAGGTGCACTAAAATAAAAGAAATATATATTTTTTAACTGAACCTAATTTACAAAAAGAGAAGCACTGAAAAGTATGAAATAATATTTTTTCGTAATTATAACTGCGGTTAATGACAAACTAAATTTGGTTTAAATTTAGGTAACTTGTAAACCTGAGTTCTAAACTTTGAAATCGGCGCAATTTCACAGTATAAGGATTAGTAATGATAATTCACAAACAATAATTAATGAGTTGCGCTTACTTTAAAATTTAGAACTTTGGTGTACAAATACAAAGTCGAACACAATAGGCTTACCATTAGGCTCAGTAATAAATAATTAAAAATATTACTCTCTACTCTCTATTAATAATTTATTAATGTATTATTATTAGGGACTCCTATTATACTCTAAAATTGTGTCGACTTCAGAGTTTAAAACTTCGGTGTACAAGTTACCTTAATTTAAACAAAATTAAGTTTGCCATTAACTTGAGTCATAACTACGCAAAAACATTATTTCATACTTTTCAGTGCTTTTCTTCTGGTGAAGTTGTTTCATTTTTTGAAAAAAAAAAATATAAATTATATTGTTTGCCTTTAAAAATTAGTTATTAAACTTAAACTTGGTAAATAGGGGTAATTACTATTATAATCCAAAAGTAGGATTATATTTAATGAATATTAAGTTCATTGCTCTAACAGGTTAACCATAGATAAATTTACTTATTATTTCCTGGTCGTATTTGACAAATCTTGGGTTTTCTTGGATTTCTCCATGGATTTTGTTAAATAGAGGCAAAACCCTTACCTACACATACCTCAGGTAAAAAGATTGTAACAAAATTTTAAGACAACTTTTACCATACAATTACTTCTTTTGTAAGAAAATATTCTGTAATGTTTAATTTACATAAAAAGGATCGGAATTAGTTTAAGATATGGGGTACGCATGAAAGAATTTTATTTAGTTTTATAGTACTTATAAATCGCAAAGTAAATCCTCTTGCCTTTTGCAAATGCAAATTTCTAGGTAAAATTTATTAATGCAACAGGCTAACAGGTATTTTACGAGTGGCAATCAGTGACGGATTAAAATTTTTTTAACTCTAATGTAGAGAATTAGAATACGATAAGCTGTGACGTCATTCTAAACTCACTATGGCGGACGCCACAAGATGGCGGATTACATTTTTCTTAACAATCCCCTTGATATGCGCATTAAATGAAAGGATTTGCCGAGTAGAATATGATAACAGGTAAAATTTCTTGTAATAGTGATGCACTATCAGAAATGCATAGGTTAAGACGTAACTAAAAATTTAAAAATAAAATCTTGTAAAAAATGCTTTATTATTTAGATGTACTAAAACGAAAAAAAAATAGTATAGTTTTTTCATTGTGGCAATGCTAAATGCTATTTATAAGTGGGCGTAGTTTGCGTGGGTGGATATATATAAAAGTAGTATCAAAGTTATCACTGAAACAGATATAATATATTAAGTATGTTAAATTTATTGTCTTAAAACCTTGTCGCCTGAATAGAAAAGGAAAAATACATACTTAGGTATATACTTACAATTTCTGCCCAACAAAATTAATGCCTGTATGAACTTTTTGCGCCCTATAAACATAATATTATATATGTTTCAGTGATAACTTTGATACTACTTTTATTAGGATCCACCCACGCGAACTATGTCCACTTATAAATAGCAATTACCATTGCCACATTGAAAAAACTATACTTATTTTTTTCGTTTTAGTACATCTAAATAATAAATGCTTGTTTTTAAAAAGTATTTTTACAAGATTTTATTTATTGTTTGAAAGCCGCCAATTATTCGGTTTCTTAGGTCTTCATTTTCTACTAGCGTTTTATAAACCATGTGACTTTACGTGTTCCCAGAAATAAAAATCAAGAGAATTTAGGTAAGTCTGGGGACCTTGGGGGCCACGACTGATTAGGTTCTTCAGCCCCCCTACTGATCCGTCGATTTAGATAAATTTGTTTTGGGAACTCCCTAGCTAGCCATACTGTTTTGTAGCCTAGGCCAACAAGAATTATTTACTCTTGAACTATCCCTCGTACCAAAAAAATACAAGAAACCTTTTTTATTGCGATTAAAGCAACGATTCATAAAAAAATAAATATTTCTAAAAAATCAGTGGCGTAGCACAATTTTCATACAAAATATTAATGCATATTTTCACACCGACTCCACTGGTTGACTCTAAGAATATCTTGAACTTTGAAATTAAGCATATTTAAGTGCCTATTTTATTTGCCAAATTTCACTAAAATATCTTAACTCGTGTGGAAATTATTTCAAAAGTACTAGTTTTTTTTTTAATTTGGACACCCTGTATTTCCCAAACGAAGCTGTTAAGGAATACTACTTTTAAAAACATTTATTTTTTCATAATATTATACAATATACAGAGATTTACAAATAAATACATAGGTTCAAAGCACAAAGCACGCGTACTCAGTACACGTACAGAGTACAAATACAAACATATTAGGAAAGTGTACGTCGAGCGCAGATACAGCGTAACCTCCTCGGCGTGGAAAACCGGCAGTGCCGAGGGCTGGTGGAGGCCCTGAGGAAATCAGATGTGAATGTAGCGCCCGATTATTCCACGATCCATCCGGTGATCCTTGCGGCGTCTTACAAATTACGGAATTGCATAACTTAAGAGGAGTTATTTTTGTCGAGCTAGTTGTTAATTTTTTGTAAAATTGCCAGATAAGTTTTAAGTGGAACAATTTGCAAAAAAACACTTCGATTTTTATGACTAGAAGGGGGGGGTTGCGATGGCTAGGTGCCAGGTTTTGATTCTCATATGTACAGTATACAGGGTGTCTAAAATAGGTGATAACACTATTGCTATCTCCGAAACGGTAAAAGATACGAGGTCGATTAAACTAGAGAAAATGTGTCATTTTTAGTCTCTAGTCACAGGTATTCTATTTACGGAGTTGCTAAATTCTTTATAGTTTCTTATCTGCAGGGGATTTTTTAACAATAGTCAAAAATTTAATTCTTAAATTAAACCATTATAGCTAGAAAAAAATTGTTTTAACAAAAATCACACGATTTTTTACCTTCTCCAAAGTAACTTATTGTTTTGTTTATGCTATTTGTTTTTATTGAGTTACTGATACTAACTTGTTTTTTTCAAATACGGACCTGGACTTTTGCTACATTTTTTGAAAGAATACTTCATACCCCTTACATCTGTGTATCACTTGGTTATGTTTTCGACGTTTTGGTGAAGAATAGCATCATCAGGATATTCTACCAGTACGGACCTACCATTTTTTAACTTAATGCGCCATTTCCCAATCACAAAAATCACACACCACGCCGACAGGTTGTGAATTGTGCCTTAACATGGAAGATCCCAGGTCCGTATTGATAGAAAATCCTGATGATGTTGCTATTCTTGATCAAAACATTGGAAAACATATTCACGATATACACAGTTGTAAAGGGTATGAGATATTCTTTCAAAAAAGGCAACAAAAAGTCCAGGTCCGTATTTGAAAAAAAATCGTTAGTATCAGTAACTCAATAAAAACAAATAGTATAAACAAAGCAATAAGTTACTTTGGAGAAGGTAAAAAATCGTGTGATTTTTGTTAAAACTTTTTTTTCTAACTATAATAGTTTTTGAGATATTTAAGAAATAAATTTTTTGACAATTTTTAACAAATCCCCTGTAGATAAGGAACTGTAGAGAATTTGGCAACTCCGTAAACGGGAATATGATAGGGACTAAAAATGGCACATTTTCTCTAATTTAACTGACCTCGTATCTTTTCGTTTCGGAGATAGCCATAGTGGTATCACCTATTTTAGACACTCTGTATACAATACTAATTACTAGTTACTAATTTACATCATAATAACATCAGCAACCACATCACAAACTTTGTCAAAGAATCTTTGAATCACCCTGTATATACTTAGTTGTCTTATTCTTACAGTTATCAGTTTAGAACTTTTGGTTGTTCTGTGCGGTTTAAAACAAAAAGTTTCTTTGATGAAGCATATGTATTTTTTGTCTACACCAGAAAATCATTGATTATTTATACAAACTGACAACAACTGGCAATAATGTTAAAAATAAGAAGATTATCAACCCTACATTTTTAGGTGCGTATTTACAGGAATTCCTATTTTATTTATTTTTCTAAAATGCCTATTAGTTCAAGAAAAACTGCTCTTACTTAAACGATAGTTACCTGTTTTAAAAATAGTTCTAAAAGCTGGTGTAGCTCAGGTAGGCCATATAGGTAATATTACTGAGTTACCTATAGGGGACAGTACAGGTACTGCTAATTACATTTGCGACAAAATGTAGAGGTAAAATTTAAAGGTAAATGCCCTTTACCCCCACTATTATTGGGTACCCTTCTTAGCAATGATATACCTGGCCCCAGACGTATTTTCTTCAGTTGTTTGACTGTCGTTAAACGTACAACATTATTCCGTGTTTAACAGTGTTTTCTTGTAGAGTGTTGCCAAACTTCTTTAGTGTGCTTTAGCAAGTGAAAAATATATTCTTACTTGTAGGTGCTCCGCCACCAACAGCCTACCACATTCCTAGTGCTTTTGAAGAAACCGGTTGCAGTGCATTGGCAGTAAGTCCTTACTTAAGCTAGATTCTAAAGTGTTGTTTTAAAAATAATGGTTTCCTCCACGCACATTTTAAAGTGATATAATGTAAAACATAATAGTTCAGATTAGGTATGGCGTCATATTATGAAGTTGAAAACTTGAGAGAAAAATTTCGGGATTAAACATAACAGCCAGATTCTCCAACGCTAGTCCGGTCTAATTTGACAACCAAAAGTTTTAAACTGACAAGTGTAGGAATAAGACAACTAGGGGGAAGTGACCTAAGAGTACGCACCTAATATGGTTTTATTGGTAATAAACAAATTGTTACTGCACGATGTGAAATAAAAATGGTTTTAAATTCGTTGAATACTTATTTTTTAAAAAATACAAATGGTTTAAAATTTGAACTTAACTAAAACGTTTTTTTTTTAATTTTTCCAAATATTTACACTTGCGAACTCTTGAGAATGGCTTGCCTTAAGAAGTACGCAGGGGCATGCTCAAGAGTACGCATGTGTAAACTAAGTACAGAAATCGCAGGAAAATTCACCGCCTGAATAAAAAGTGCACTCTTCGTGCCACCATAGGGCGCACTCAAAACATTGAATCCAGTCTTCATCCGGTGGGTCCCTAAATTGCTCGTTGCACGCGGGGCAAAAATTTCACATTCGGCATCTCCTTTAGCTGATGTTGAAGCTTGGGGTTCTTTAGTGAACTTCACCGATTTATTTTTCTTTATTGGTAATGTCTTTGACGAACCATCTGTAAGTTGTATTTTTTCTTTACTGTTTTTACTGTTTTAACCGCCGCTGTTTCTTGAAGACTTTCTTTAAAGGGACTGCTTGTCAGAATTTCGGATTTTGTGCCTTCCGCTTTCGTGTGCCAGTAAATTCCATTTTTGGCAAAGGTTTAATTTGGTACGGAGACACACCAGGAGAAGAATGACTATTTGCAGAACATGACATAGTGTCTTTATTACTGATAAGATTCTTAGTTTTGTCGTCGTTGACAAGTAAAATGGTTTCCAGGTCCATGATCTTTACCTGATCCATATTCACTGTGACGGGTTTTTCAATTATCTCAATTGTTGGTGGAATACTAATTGTTTGATCTACTACTTCGATTATTATCTTGCTGTTGCTTGATGATGCATCACTAACTGCCACATCATTATAGGCTTCAGTAAAATCTTTTGTAGGAGAATCAACACGTTCTTCGTCTTTTGCTTCATTAACTGATACGCTACATGGTTTATTTTCTTTTTCTGAAAGCTTCTCATATTCTTCTGTTGTCCTGTGACTCACAGCCGAAGGAGCAAAGTCTTCGTCACCGAAAATTTCTGAGTTGTAGGGATAAATCCCAGTGGACGCAAATGAATTTACTGCCTTTTCCATATTGGCAACCTTATAATAGGCCATACGAAACAAGCCGGCTACTTCCGACTGTGTGATAACTTTTCCCGGATTAGAAACAAGCCAATTGTCACAAAACCGGGAATAGGAAGTCTTGAGTGGACCAAAAAAGCCTTTATCGAGGGGTTGGAGGCGATGGCTGGAATGTGGAGGAAGTGACAAAAGGTGGATATAATTGTCCCGGCAGTAATTCACTACGGTAAGAGTGCGATGGGAAACGTGGTTATCAAGCAACAAAAGGATGGGTTCTTCTTGGCTAGGCTTAGCATGCTTTTAGAAATGTTGAATCCATACAAGAAATAAATCAGAATTAATAAATCCTGAGTCCGATATCATTTTAAGGGTTCCACTAGGGGCATCTTTATAAAGACCTTCTCGTATTCTTTTTCGGAGAAAAATTAATGCAGGAGGTGGCGGGCGATTCCCAACTCCGCCCGGCGCCAGGTACACGAGGACAGACAGTACCCATCTCCGCCCCGAAATATTTTCGCTCCCTTATCTAACTACCTAACTCCGCTCCTAATCCTTAATGCGAAATAAAACAAACAAATCAATTAGGAACCTTTAATGTATATAAAATTACAAATTTACACTTTGATTGTACTGGTAAGAAACAATCTTAACAAAATCTAACATTGATAATTTCCTATCTTTGTACATTTTTAACTTATCCTCTAAAAAATTTTGGCGCTTTTTAGAAATACTATTTTGGTATTTATAAGGGGTGTTAATACTGTTACATTTAATATAGGTCTCAGTTTGAATTTTTTCTAAAACTTGAAGAAACACAAAAATTGACGGATGGCTGCTATAAAAAGAGTTATTGAAATGACTATGAAACGATTCACATGCATTTGTCGTGTAGGTCAGAGCAGATGAAGATTCTGCCCACACTACTGGTGGAAAAAGTGAATCTTCAGAGATATAAGTGTCGACAATATAATCGGAGAACCTTGTTAGTCTTTCATCATTTGGGCGTATTGAACACAAGTCGAAAATAAAACAATCACTCACTTCAGATTCGTGTAAAAACATAAGTCCGAAACAGTATCTTAGCCAACGACCAACCTCTGATGCACTGTCCTTGTATTCCACTGCCAGTCCTATTTGCTGTATTTTCTTCCACCATGACTGAGCAAGATGAAAACGACAACCTTTTAATTCAATCCCAGGCCAAATGGTTTCCACTGCTATATGTATTGCTTTTTCGAAATCTACCACAACACGTGAAGGTTGGAAATGAAGGTCCAACTTGAGGCAATGTTCTATAATTTTTTCGATACAAAGCTTATATGTGTTTGAATTTTTGTCCGACAGTAAACAGAAGACCAGCGGTATATAGTGCCCATTGAAAAATCCATGAATAGTAAACATTTGCTTAAAGTGTTTCGCACAGTACTGAAACGTGCCGTCCATGTATATTACTTTAGATTTGCAGAGAAACGTCAGATTTGTTTTACAACAAAAAATAATTAATTTTCCATTTTCATCATTCACCATAAGAAAGTCCTCACCTCTGGTAGTCTGTGGATTTAATTTACTTAGGGCTTTTTGCACTTCTTCAACTGAAGTTGGAATTGCCGGCAATAATTTGCGGCGGGCATGATACAAATTTTTCTTTATGCACTTAACATCACCAGATTTCAAATGTTCGTTCTTGTTTTTTATGACACTGTGAAGAATTTTTGAAGGTCTCTCGCAAATATCCTCCACCGCTTTACGCTTTACAATACCACTCACTTCTTGACGTTGCAATTCGCTTGAACTTATGGCTTCGTGATTATGTTCAAGATTGTATTTACTTAAACAGCGAGATGAACCATCACCCAAAGTAAGTATGTAAGAAGTACATGTCTTCTTAATACATCGCCACTTAACTTCTCCTGAAGCAAGTTGCCGATTAACTTTGCTGAATTTATTATTGTTGCAAACTAGCAAAATATTGCCACGTTGACCGACAATTTCGGAAAAAGGATACATCTTTTAGATTTAGAGCGAAAGTCGAACTATTAAGACTAACTATTCGTAACTGACGGCTTCCTTTCCTAATCAAGAGGGGGTGGGAAGGGTGGTATAAGAAAACTTATTAATTGTGATTGGTCTATTGTAAGTAATTTTGGGAATACGAAACAGGTATAGATTGGATTTCCTTAACAATTAAGTAGAATATGCATATAATAATTTTGTAATCTTCTTTAAATGCAGTAAACACAATTTATATTATTTTATTACTTTAATACTCTAATCGGATTTTCCCAAACTTATTAATTGTGATTGGTCTATTGTAAGTAATTTTGGGAATACGAAACAGGTATAGATTGGATTTCCTTAACAATTAAGTAGAATATGCATATAATAATTTTGTAATCTTCTTTAAATGCAGTAAACACAATTTATATTATTTTATTACTTTAATACTCTAATCGGATTTTCCCAAACTCGCAAAAATAAAGTAAATACGCTCGGGGCGGAATTGGGGTGCAGGATTAACATACCTGAGAGATCACTATTTTTGGAATAATTATGCGGGCGGAGTTAGGCACTGCTCATATAATCTCCGCTAGCATTAAAGCAACAAACCGCAGTAATTAACTGGCCACGTTCTGCACTAGTAACTTTTCCAACCACCCTTTTTCCTTTTTTTGTAATAATTTTGGGCAATTTATTTGGCACGGTGCTCAAGCCGGTCTCGTCCATATTAAAAACACGATTTTGAGGAAAGTTGTATTTTTCGTACAAGGATTTTAGGTTTTTAAAAAACGTTTCTACTTGTGGCCGATTAAATCCCATAATTCTCCCCATCGAGCATTTTTCTGGCTGACGTAGTGTCATTTCTTGTCTTATGCAAAAGTTTCTAAACCATTTTTCGCCTGCAGTTTTTTTATTGACATCAAATGGGTGGGCAATGTTGTTACTGACTGCGAATTCAAATGCAAACCGCCGAAGATCTTTTCTAGTTAGACCATAAAACCTTTGATCCATTTCCCTTACATATTCTGCTAACTGCGCCTCCATTTCTCGACTAAAAACGCTTTTAAATCTTCCCAGTGACTCTGGTATTGTTCCTTGTTTTAAACGTTTTCGGAGAGTCGCCTCGTTAATGTTCAATTCTCTGGCTATTTGTCTCTTCGGTTTACCATTTTCCACATCTGTTCGTATTTGTGCCATTAACTCTTCAGTGAAGATTAGTTTTCTATTGGACTTCCTTTTGTAATATTTGCTCATTTTCTGAAAAAAAGAGCAATCCAAAAATTTTTCCTAGTAAAGAATTTGAAAAACTCAATTTGATAATATTTCCTAAGAGGACGCAGTGCGAACTCTTCAGAATAAATGTGTGCGTACTCTTGAGAAATAAACACATCTGATATATTTCATCTCAAATATATTTTGTTGATGCAAATAATCAAAAGAAAATACGTTAATTTGGATAGAAAACGTGTATTTTTTCCCACAAGACACATAAAAAGACACTATGTTGCTTACTTACCACTGCAAAGATAATTTAAACACCTCAAAACTTGTAAAAATTAGTCTTTCTGTGGCGAGTAAACTTAAACAACCGGCAAAAAATTACGCAAGACGAGAAACTGCCGGGTGAAGTGTCAAGCTGAACAGGGGTCGACTTGTATAGCTAATAAGCTTGATCATAGATGCCAGCACGTGTTTTATGAATCTTTATGACTGAATATATTGGTTGCGGACTCTTAGGCGGGCGCGTACTCTTAGGCTACTTGACCCTAAGTTTTATACTTTGAACTTATTTCTGAGCTTTTTCGCAAATTTATCAAGAAAAGGACAATTTTAGTACGTACTTTCAACAATAATAGAACTAAATTCATTACAGCAACTCGTTCCAAGATGAAAATCATTTGGAAACCAAGTAAATCGCTAAAATATCACAATAATTCATAAGTTTTTAATGACGACTTATTAACAATGACAGGACCAAAACCTGTCAAAACATAACTGATCAACTATATGATCTTAATTTAAACCAGTACTAAATCTTAAACTTTCTTAGTGAATCTGAACATAAAAGTGATGGAAACTATTTAGATTCAGAATATAAATCTGAAACTCCAGAGGAACATCGTCATTCGGGATCGGGGTACCAATTTGCATATGCACAGAGAGCCCCATTAATATTTTACCAGAAACCATTAATTTGACAATTCATTGTAACTGTAAACTATGTACCCAGGCCTCTATGAATGGAGAAGATGAAAGAAGGGAGAAAAGTGACGGATACTTGATAAGCCTAGCTATCCCGTATGTGAGAAAATATTTTTGAAAATTTTGGTCAATCCGTTTTCGAAGAAGCTGTTTTTCGAAAAAATTACTTTCAAAAGAATGTTTTTTGAAAAAAATATTTGGATATTTGTTATCTTTAGAAGCCAAAACGAGCCGGGCTGCGCAAATTTTAATAAAATCGCATTGAGACTCATGGAAGGAACCTTATTACCGGATGTATTGGAATTTTTGTGTTTTTTGTATCTGTATGCGACGGTTTATGGTAAATTGAAAAATTGTGTTTATTTCAAATTTTCGTAATTGTTAGATCTACAAATTTTTTTAATGAGCTGTTGGATTCAATTTCTATTGTAAATTTTATGTAAAGAATTTAAATATTCTAAAAATGTATCTAATTGCCTGTTTGTACCTGTAAAACACGTAAATATATCATCTACGTATCTGTACCAGTACCCCAGATAAAACCAGACCAGATGCGAAAGCTCCAATGTCGCCTGTACGATCCGCCAGCCCGGTCTGGCCTCTAGTACGGAGACCGAGGTTATAAATTTAAATCACAGCATCACAGCCACTGCCGTGTCTTCTTCAAATGTAACGTAACTGCCGTATAGTACAGACGCCTGCACTATCGCAAAGCGATGGTGCAGGCAGCCTAAGTCGCGCCTCAAGGTCATTGAGAGTGAACAGGATATTTGACAGTCTTACGCATCTGGTCTGGTTTTATCTGGGCCAGTACAACATGTTATTTGTTGCCTTGTTATTGCGTATTATTGTTTCTACGTTATTCATAAATATTTCTGCTAAAAGTGGACACAAGCTGCCCATTATAGGACCTTCATTGATATTATAAAATTCATTATTAAAAGAAAAATAGTTTTGTTTTAAACAAGTTTTTAGGAGGTTAATAATGTCTGATGGGGTTTACACTTTGGTTTATTAACATTCTATCCACCAACTTTACCGTGGTGGTATACTAGGAAATAAATTCTGAACGTCAAAAGACACAAATTTAGAATTTGGTGGCAGATCTATATTTTTAATTTTGTCGATCAATTCAGTTGAGTTTTTTATGCTATATTTTGGCTGAAAATTGCAATAGGTTTTAGTAATATTTATGAGAAAGGTAGAAACTTTATAAGCAGGAGCTGTGACATAGGAAACTACAGGTCTAATGGGGTAACCGTCTTTGTGTAAGTTTATTAATGAATAAAGTTGGGGGGGTTGAGGATTCACAACTAAAAATTTAAAAACATCACTTTGTGGTTTTAATTCTTTTTAAATTTTACTGTGGGATCTGTACCTCAAGAGGCGTAATTCCCTTTCTTAATAAATTACATGGTTTTGTTTATATACTGAGATCTGTCTATTGCAACTGCAGTGTTTCCCTTATCGGCTTTAGTAAAAACAATTTGATTTGACTGGGATTTATTTCGAATATCTATTGCGGTTTTATGGTCTGTGCTAGTGCTGGGTTCGTTTTTTAAGAATTATTTTTTAATACATTTCAGCACATTGGTGTTTAGACGTTTTATTTTGAGGAAGGTTTTCTAAAGCTATTTCTGCTTCTACACCTAACATTTCTGCCTGTTTTATGTCGAAATTATTACTTATGTTATATTTAAAGCCTTTTTCTAATAAGTTTTGTTCTACTTCGGAAAATCTTGTACTGACTTGATTGTAAGGACTGATTTTACAGCAAGTTTTATGTTATTGTATGATTTAGTAAAAATGTTGACAAGCCTGGGTGTTATGTCTTTAATGTATGGTAAAGAGGTAAAAATAATAGGAGGGATTGATGCATTTTCCTGTGGTGCAACTGGAATATTATCAGTTCCAACAGGTTGTGGGATAATGTTGTTATTATCTTGTGGCTGCATCAATTGATTGTTGGTGATAGTTGTAGACGTACTGAACAAGATTTTCCTGAGGAGAGTTGGGGGGTATGAATTGTCTATGAAGAGTTGGTATAAGATTTTAAGGTTTTTGTTATGGAAAGATGTGTCTGAGATTTTTAGAATTCTATTTTTCATTTGTTTGACCAAGTTCGTTTTCATGGAGTGTTTGTGATAGGACAGATAGTTAATGAATCTGCCTGAACTGCATGGTTTACGATACCAATCGATTTTAATTGTGTTGTCTGGATTACGAATAAATCTCGTATCCAGAAACGGTACAGAGTTGTTATTATCTTCTGTTTCGATGGTAAATTGGATGTATGGGTCATAACTGTTGATAGTATCTATTATCTCTGTGACACCATCTTCAGGAAGGGCCAGGATTATGTCATCTACATATTTTTTGATGAAATGAGGTTTAAAAGAGAGGACAGGAATGACTGTGTCCAATAGGTCATCCATGACATAATTAGCCAAGATTGGAGAAATAGATGCACCCATGGGTGTGCCAAAGGTTTGTTTATAAAATTTATTGTTAAAAGCAAAATATGTGTTATTGAAAAGCAAAGGTATGATTTCCAGGAATGAGTCTTTGGAAATGTTTGTATGTACACTGATCCTGTCCCAGTTCTTGTCTATTGATCTAAGGCAGGTGTCCAGATATACATTGCTGAAAAGTGACACTACATCCAAGCTTGCGATTACATAATTATTAGGTAAAATTGAATTATTGATCATGATTATGTACATCACGAATTACATTCTCACCAAAGATGTAAGTTAACTCTTAAAGTTACCAACTTTTGTTACCGGACATAATCATAATTTTTTTAGTCTCCCTGAAGATGAATATAAACATTTCCGAAAGCTTGGAAAACCTTTAAAGAGTACTCTTTAATTTTGCTGCATTCCCCAATATTACCTAGTTTATATATATATATATATATATATATATATATATATATATATATATATATATATATATATATATATATATATATATATATATATATGTATGTATATGTATGTATATGTATATGTATATATATATGTATATATATATATATATATATATATATATATATATATATATATATATATATATATATATATATATATTATATATATATATGTATATATATATATATATACATATATATATATATATATATATATATATATATATATATATATATATATATATATATATATATATATATATGTATATTGTATTATATATATATGTATATGTATATATATGTATATATATATATATATATATGTATATATATATATATATATATATATATATATATATATATATATATATATATATATATATATATATATAATATATATATATATATGTATATGTATATATATATGTATGGTATTTTTGGCTTCTTAAAGGTGGTTTATATGTATATATATATATATATATATATATATATATATATATATATATATATATATATATATATATATATATATATATATATATGTATATGTATATATATATGTATATGTATATATATATGTATATGTATATATATATATATATATATATATATATATATATATATATATATATATATATATATATATATACATATAAACCACCTTTAAGAAGCCAAAAATACCATGTTCTGCAGATGCTAGGAAGCCCACAGTGGTTTTAGGAAGCCCGGTTCGGGCTTCTTAAAAAATTAGCATGTATTAAGCACAACCATGCCATATATATACTACCACGCGAATTTCAGAAAATTTTGTGGGGCTTCATAAAATCGATACATTATCTCAAAACATGTACCTTTAGTTCAAACGACTTGCCAGTAGGGGGAGATTGACTTTAGCAGCATATGTACTTAATATATGACACCGATTTTAGCCAGCCCAGTATGTCTTGCGCATTTTAAGAAGCCCTCTAAAACTGGCAACATTGTTTAGATCGCCGTTTTCTTGATTTTAATAATCGTTTAAATCTCTATGTGTTGGGTTACAAAAGAGAGAAAAGTTGAAAGGAATGATATGAGTTTTTCATAATAATGTTTTTTTCTTTAAAAGTAGTACACTTTTTTTTAAAGACCCGACATGAGTGGGAATATTCAAGCATATTGGACCTATGAAGGAAGTGACATACTGTAATTGTATACCGGGTGGCCAAACAATATTATACAAATATTCTTCTACACTAGGAGAAAACTGTGAAAAATTTTCACTTTTTTATTTAAAAAATGCATGGCATGTTTCGTAGCACTGCTACTTCGTTAAATGCGACTAACAAACTTACAAATGAGAAATGTTCTTAAATAGTTTTGTACCTAATTTTGGTTATCTAATTAACACAATTTTACAGTGATATATTTTTATTCATGTGAATTTTATTGCTAATATTCATAACAAAAGTATTGACTAATAACACAACAAGAACAAATAAAACAACTTATTAAATTAAGTTTAATAATGGTGAATTGTTGGTCATTTAAGATTTGGTTTTTCTTTTTTAGTTCGTTAATTTCTAAGAATTCTAACATGGAAAGTTTTTTACCTTTATTTTCTATATTTTTAACTTTAAAATCTTCATTAAAATCATTATTATACGTCAAAAGATGGGTTGCATAATAATATGCTGAATTATGTTTTTCATTTAAAAGTCTCGTTTATGTGCTTAAATGCGAATTTTGAAGTTATGTCCTCTTTGGCCTAACTTTTTTCACATGAACCACAATTTAATTTATAACCACTGCGTTTTTGATATTTATTTGTTTTGTTTTTATTATTTTTGGTATATTTACTAACATTATTGTTTGTTTCGAAGGCTTTCTAAGGGCATAGCTGATTTTACTGGAAATAATTTCTATATGTGATATGTCTCCGGTGCCTCCAGTGCTGACCGATTTATATTACGCAGTTCTTGCTCATATTTCAAAGAAGTTTTAAAATACAGTAAGTTGACAAGAAAAGTTCGGTTACAGAAATGAAGTATTAACGAGGTATATACTTATATCTACGACGGTAAGAAGACAAATTCAATACAAAGTTTAAAATACACTTTTGAACTAAACTGGTCAACAAAAAAATCAGCAAAAGCGATTTTTACCCGACTTTTCAAAGTGCTATAATTTTTTAAAAACTAACTCTTTTGAGAGCGGTTTTCGGATATTGATAGCTCGTCTTTCCCAAATTAAGCATCAAGAAGTGATTTTGCAATGGAAGTGACATTTTCATGCTATACAGGGTAATTAATAAGGTAATGTAAAGCTACTAAAAGTTTAGGTGTGTGCCATATTGCCAATAATTTTTTTTGGTCGTTCCGACATAGCGCGTTAGTAAGCTGGTATCAATATCTTCAGACGTATTCACCGGAATTTCGATTAATTGTCTCTGGCGAAAAATACAGGAGAAAACAAAAAAAGCATACAAATTTTGGTAGCGTCATTTTTAAAACGCTGTAGCTGGAAAATGGATTAATAGACTTTGTCGGGCTTTTTGGGAATTGAAAGCCCTTTTTGTGTAGAGTTTTACCTAATAAACTGTTTTTTGTTCAATGTCAAAATGTTTGCGTTGTATAGGGGTGAACTAAAAAATAAATGAAGTGTTGTTAAAAATAAGTTTTCTTTTAATTTGTGCAAACTGCGCAGTAAGCGTTTTTTTTTTCTTCCAGAACTACGGCGTTTTGCTCAAATTTCGATTAGATATACAGCGTGTCCAGAAACCATCTAAACAAATGCGAAACGTTTTTTATTTTTGACTTTACAAAAAAGGTAATCCCTCATAAAAAGTTCTACATGGTGAGAAAATAGAATAGCCATTCGAAAATTTGATCTCAGACATACAGGGTGACTCAAAAATGTAAAAGTCCTAATCCATGTGAAGCTGAAAAGACACAAAATCGTTATTTAAGGGTAAACTGCCACTGCAAATGTACTAGTGTTAACTTTTTATGTTAGTGAATTAGGTTTGGAATATACAGGAGGTCCCAAAAATAAAAACAATTTTTTATTATCAACTTTACAAAAAAGTACCTATACAGTTTATCTTTAAATAAAGATTTGTTGTCTCTTTAACTTTACGTAAATTGAGTCTTTCAGCTTTTTAAGCCACTCTGTATTGTCCTATATCATGTTTTTGAATAATTATGCTCTATTTTCACAATGTTGACTTTGTATGAAGATACCTTTTTTGTAAAGTCAATAATTAAAAATTTATTTTATTTTTGGGACCTCTTGCCTCTTGTATGTTCCAAACGTAATTTACTAACATAAAAGTTACCTCTACTATATTTACAGTGGCAGTTTACCTTTAAATAAGGATTTGTGTCTTTTTAGCTTCACGTGGATTAGGACTTTTACATTTTTGAGCCACCCTGTATGTCTTAAATCAAATTTTTGAATCGCAATGTGATTTTCTCACGATGCAGAACTTTTTATAAAGAATAACTTTTTTTCTGTAAAGGCAAACATAAAATGTTTCCGATTTGTTAAGATGGTTTCTGGACACGCTGTATAACTAACCGGGAGGTGGACAAAACGCCCTCATTTTGGAAGAAAACAAACACATACTGCTCAATTTTCACAAATTAAAAAAAATCATTTTTTACAATGGTTTTCATTTACTTTTTAGTTCGCCCCTATACAACGCAAACATTTTGACCTTGAAAAAAAATGTCTTTTAGATAAAACACCACACGAAAGGGCTTTCAATACCTAAAAGCCCGACAAAGTCTATCAATCCGTTTTCCAGCTACAGCGTTTTAAAAATGACACTACCAAAATTTGTATGCTTTTTTTGTTTCCTCCTGTATTTTTCGCCAGAGACCATTAATTGAAATTCCGGCGAATACGTCTGGAGATATTGATACCAGCTTACTAACGTGCTATGTCGGAATGACCAAAAAAAAGTATTGGCAATATGGCACACACTTAAACTTTTAGTAGTTTTACATTACCTTATTAATTACCCTGTATAGCATGAAAATGTCACTTCCATTGCAAAAACACTTCTTGACACTTAATCTGGGCAAGACGAGCTATCAATATCCGAAAACCGCTCTCAAAAAAGTTAAGTTTTTAAAAAGTTATAGCAGTTCGAAAAGCCGAGTTAAAATCGCTTTTGCCGATTTTTTTCTTGACCAGTTTATTTATATATCTATATTTATATACTATAATAAGAGTCAAATTTACGAATAAGTTTCGTTGCATCATCATTTATAAAATGGAGTCACAAACGAATAATGTTTTTCTTTAAAATATACAGATCATACTCATATACTGTGATACCTACCAGCGTAGTAGCGTGCTTTATACAAGAGGTATTATTTAAACTATCAAGCAGCTTAATATTAATGTATTGTGAAATATTTTATATCGCATCCCAAACTGGACAAGTATATTTTTTTCAGTTTTCGTTTGTCCCTGTATATATACAGGGTTCTTCAACTCACCTCCCGTCTTCTGTAGCCCAGTTATTAATTAAGTTAGGATTTTTATATTTTGCAGGCTTTACTTAGGGCGCATTTCATAAAAATATTTTTCATTATACAGGGTGTCCCAAAAAAGTGTGATGTCATGAAGATATATTTTTTAGACTGCATGCCACATATCTTGTTGCTTATTTGGGTGCCTCTTATGGTTACCTACATACCCCTAAAGTTTTATTGAAATCGGTTCGGGGATATGAGCGAAAAAAAGTAAAAACAAAAAAAATCAGTTTTGCACCACTGGTTTTAAACATTAATAGTGAGGTCCGGCGGTCTCGTTACCCAAGTTTGATTAAATCGAAATATACAGGGTGTTCAAAATTTAGTGTCAAACTTTTTCAAATTTTAAAGTACTTTATTTTTCTTATTTTCAATTGGAGTCCCTGTATAATTTTATGTCATTCGATGCGGAATAAAAAAAATCAAACATTTTTCTAATTACAACCCTGTCGCAATTCCTAACACATTAAAAGTTATTCGCCGAAAACTCATTTTCTTATTTATTGCAATAGCAATTTTAATGAATAAAAATCGAAGGTGGCTTTGAAAAACAATTTATTGACATTAAAGTTTATTAAAGTGGCAAAATCATATTTTGAGTTTAGTAATGCAAAAGTTTGAAACACTGTTATTAATTATATTTAAGCTGTTTACATTCAAGTATTATTTTTTGTCATGGAGTACAACCGAGTAGAGGTCATAGATATGATTTTCATATTAGGGAATGCGAAACGAACTGATTTTTTTTGGCAGGTCGAGTTTATGCACAGCGTTATCCGGAACGACGACATCCAGACAAAAGGAGCATGCAAAACTTATTAGAGAGGTAATTGATAACTGATCTACAGGAGCCGGGAGGTGAGCTGCAGGAACCTGTATGTCCCAAATTCGATCACCATTGGGATCTCCACACAAATAAATATTCTTACCTCTGTGGATCTTTATTGCTTTTAATGCAGAGATGTGGTTAAATGGTAAATTTTAGAAAATTATGAGATCCAGCTAGAAACTCGCAATAATTGAAAATTATTGAATAGGGATTTATTATTTAGTGAACTTATTTTGCTAATAGCTCTGTTCGCAGAGCAATCAAGTTTCAGTTATTTGGTAACATGACAGTTTGCCAACTGGTTTCCAGTAATTTCATTGACTCTGACTGGTTTGTGATTCTTCTGCGAACAGAGCTAATACCAAAAAATAAATTGTACATTCTAAGAGCATTTTCTCAAGACCTTTCAGGTGAATATATCATCATCAAAAGAATTTTAAGTACACAACAGCGATTATTGCATATTTGTTAAAAGCTGTCTAACTCCCGAATGCAACCATGTATCACACTTGATACAAATAGGTCAACCACTGACCCCAATACAAATTCGATATATGCATCTCTCTCTCTCTCTCTCTCTCTCTCTCTCTCTCTCGTTTTCTCTTAAATCTTTTTGTACGTACATATAATCCCTGACATATTTGAACTACTTTACTTTCAAATTTATTTATTATCGGGGATAATACCACGAGAGCTTAAAAATTACCGCTAATTTTTCACGATTGCGTGTTTTCTATAATTTCACGAGTCCGCAGGACGAGTGAAATTTGCAAAGAAAACACGTAAGAGTGAAAAATTATCAGTAATTTTAAAGCTCGAGTGGTATTTAGGGGATTATTTCACGAATGAAATCACAAAATGCTCGAGTGGTATTTAGGGATTATTTCACGAATCAAAACACAAAAAATATGAATTGAATATTTATTAAACAATTTAAACAAGAAACCTTACTTTTAAATTAAACTAAAATTTATTTATTATTTATTGTATAATAGAAATTACAGCCGTGGTAATTGTGAGTAACATTTTGATGGCTTTTTGTTAATTTCTTCTTCTGTAGCAGTTCCGAAACGATTCATTTTTACGAAATTTTTCGAAAAACCTTTAAAATGTTGATACAAACAACTAATTTACAAATCATGCCGACGGTTGCTAACAGTAACTACGGGTTTATAACAATTGCAAGCCATTTGTTTGTATCGAAATTAATATAACAACCAAGAAAATGACAGGAAAAAATTATCGGTGTAATTTTTTTTAATTGACGTAACGTCAAAAAATTATCGCTGTAATTTTAAAAAACTTTACTCATCTTACGGGACTTTTAACGCATGAGTGAAATAATCTTAATAATATGTCACTTTGTCCCTGTCATTACATGTGTATACAATACAACATGCAATATACTACACATGAACATATGTATGTTCAAAAGTTTTCGTGGGCTTGTTGCGTGACCGTCCCTACCCACGAATAGTCCAGTGGAACTGAGAACTGATGTTGCCTCTAGGGGAGACCAGAATGACTGCAGAATGATTATGTAACCATTGTTCCAGGAGTCCATTCAAGGTATAAGAGAACTGCGTTGCATAGCTTAAAATTGTTTGGTTTCTATTATTTTAGTTAATTAAGTTATTGCTCGTTTGTTTTAAGTGGAAAAATGGGGAAAAACCACCTAGATTTAAATAAAGAACTAGCTTTTCCCTATTCCCTCTGGATCAGGTTTTATACCACTGACATAATTTACATCTTGTCGAAAGTAAAGACCGAGTCACTTATTTCCGTTAGCGCGTGGCACGGCCCGCCTCATTGGTTATCTGCCACGCGACAGGGTGCCGGCCATCCCAGCCAATCCGGGCACGACAACCTCCAGACTGTTACGTAGTAAGTATACACAACAAACGGATATATCGTCAAATATTTTGTATTATAAAATGTGTGGGCTTCGTATAATCGGAAATGTGTCAAAGAGCATCCTAAAGACATTTAAAACATATGCAAAAATCGATAGAACGTGAAAAAATGCTGTGGCAACGCCGCAGGCTTCTTAAAAGTGGGGCGTTATATACGGTATATACTTTTGGGCTTCCTAATAATCGTACATTTTAGCGGGACTCGTAACATCTAAGATATCTAAAAAGAAATGCATCTCATATAAACCTATTATACTAACACAGGTAAACATTTTATTTAACGTTAAAACATAAATTTCTTGAATATACAGCCGTAGTCGCCATTTTAGAGTGGGCTGCCCCTCACCTGCAGTATGTGCTGGGCTTCGTATCATGCATTGGGTATGTATATATATATATATATATATATATATATATATATATATATATATATATATATATATATATATATATATATATAGCTTGTGAATTCACATTCTATAAGTAATTATACATACATTTTGTAATGTAACTAAATATTATTGTATTTCCACATGTTATATTCACAAACAGAATGGAATTTTACATTTTCTATATGGATTTATTAAAAACACCGTTTATTTTCACAAATAACAAAAATATGCATGGCAATTTTACAAAAAGATTTATTTTTACATGTAGAATTGTGTAAATTTAGTAAATTTAGGAAAAATCACAAAAATATAAAATTTACTTGAAAATGTGTGTATATTTCCCTCATTTTTCTTGTAAATACTTTGTGATTTTACAATCACTTTTTTCAGTGCAATGCTGGTTCATTTTCCATAAAGTAGTGTTCAAATTTAATAGCATGTTTACACCGCTTTTGACACTCTTCTTTGGAAAATGTGGGAAAAAAATCCTCGCATAATTGGTCCACATCTTTAAAATTAAAATTCACATTTTTCTCGGCTACATATTTTTTTAACGCTGCCCATACCAAATCAGTGGGATTTAAATCAGGATGATATGGAGGAAGCCTTAAGACGGAGTGACCTGCTTCAGCCATAATTCTATCTATTTCATAAACTTTATATTTTGGTTTATGAGCTTTCACTAAGCTATACAGCTCTGCTTTTAACATTTCGTCTGATGATGGAATATTTCGTTCTCTTAGCCATTCCTTTATTTCATTTTTTCTAGACGCCATAGTTGGACATTTTTCAATTTGGACATTGTGGTACGGTGCATTATCTATAACAATCACGCTGTTTACCGGTAAGTTGGGTATAAGGTTTTCTTGTAGCCACTTTTTGTAGTTGCTGTAGTTCATTTTTAAGTGGCAGTCGCCGGATTTGGTTCCAGATTTGAATTCCAAAAGTGCATTGTCAATAAATCCCATCTCACCGCCTGCATGTACAATAATCATTCTCTATCCTTTAGAAACTGACTTATGAAATCCTTCTTTGGTGTTGTCACTCCAACTTTTAGCTTGAGCGTGGGTGGAATGAATATATGTTTCATTCATATAAATTATAGGGCGGTTTTCATGTCTATATTTTAAAGAGTACTCTTTAATTTTGCTGCATTGCCCAATATTACCTAGTTTATATATATATATATATATATATATATTATATATATATATATATATA